>JBAMHZ010000091.1:4066059-4080682 GCA_037177395.1 Alpinia galanga | reverse complement strand
CTCATTGGGCTTACTCTAATAAAGTGGATATCTGAGATTGTAGGAAAAACAACTCCAGATTGTGAAACTTGTGAATATTTGCCAACCATATCCAATTGACCAAGTTTTGCAGTTTTTTTTCTTCCCGATTCATATTCATTTAGTAACCGGTTGGACAGGTTGAATGGTTGAATCATATGATAGCTGGTTGGATGACTGTGCCAGACCAAACTTGAAAACATTTATCATGCGTGTAATATGCAACTGGATCTTCCTTCTATCCTCATTATAGATAAAAATTATTCCTTTTTTCCTTTAGATACAGCCTTCCTCATTATAATATTATAATAACACGAGGGAAAGGAAACTTTATCTCGAAGCTAATTTTGTCATTTCTACTATATTCCACAAACAAATTGATATAGTTTGTGCTTCCACTAACATCCCAACTGTTTCGATGAATCGCCCACATGAATCTTATCTTGCCTTTAAGATCTACGCAAAGTTTCTTAGTGATAACTTGGTAACTTGATTTCTTAGTTTGTTTCCTTCTATTGTGTAACAAAACATTGACAATGATTTTTATTTTTATCCTAGTCTGAATGAACAACTTTAGACACTGTAAAATTGAGATTTCGATTTCCCAGTGGAACTAAAATTGAATATACTATATGTAGTTGGTAATAAGTAAAAAGACAAGGACATAGTAAGATACATCAATTTGAAAGTCTTATAAGGGCTTAAGATATTTTGGACGAGCAGATAGCGATGGAGATATCTTTGATAGGATGCAAATTGGTTGGGTGAAATGGAGAGAAACTTTTGGTTTCATGTGTGATTGCCTTGTGACCCTTGGGCTAAAAGGATATTCAACGCTTATTTGTATTCAGGGCATTATGAAATTTCTCCAACTAGGATTAAGTGTGATTATTGGTTCATCTTTAGCTGATGTTAGATACTAATAATTATACAACACTATTATCTCTCAACAATCAATGGCATTAGTTGACATGCTCAATGAGGCTTGCGCCAGATTTCTGCAAAAATTTGTTTTAGTGCTAGTTCATGGATGCTTGGTAGATGATGTTTATATTCTTAGTGATGAGCTATCTTACGTTTGCAGCTTGAGAATTATGCAAAAACTGAAGAGACCAAAGTTGAGGAACTTATCAAAGCCGTTGTTGATTCTGGTGCAAAAGTTGTTGTTAGTGGAGCTGCTGTTGGAGATATGGCATTGCACTTTTGTGAACGCCACAAGTAATTAATTAATTTGTTTCCTTTAGCTGAGCTACTTTGTTTTTTATAATTTGTTCAGTTTCCTAGTCATCTTTGATAAATTCTTACCATGTAGATGTTATCTATAGTTTCTTTTGTTCTTGTAATTTGTGTGCAAATCCTATTAGGTTATGCCCCATGGACAGAGCTTTACATTCTGTCATGTCCTACTCCCTGGGACATAGATGTCTTTGGTGTTTTTTTAAGAATTTGCCAAGACTTGTAGGTAAAAGATCCCTGCAACTTGGATAAGCATAAAACAACTTGAACATAGATGACCATGAGTATATTCACACAAGCATGTAAAAATCTAAATGAAGCGCAGGGGTATGCAATAGGTAATTCGTAATGTTAAAGCAATGATATAGTTTTCCAACTATTTCCTGTTTTTTCTTTTTCAGACTTATGGTTCTAAAGATTAGCTCAAAGTTTGAACTGCGGAGATTTTGCCGTACAACTGGTGCTGTGGCTCTTGTGAGTTAATAGTATGTCTCTTTTCTGACAAGCTGCGCTTAGTTTTTGACAAATTTTAATATGTTTACAGCTCAAACTCAGCCAACCGAATCCTGATGAACTGGGATATGCTGATTCCATTTATGTAGAGGAAATTGGTGGCACCCGGGTATTACTCCCTTCCACCCTTCCCTTCTCTCTCTCTCTCTCTCCCCGGTGATCCATGTGATAATTTTCTTGCTTCATTCGCACCTTCATATGATAGGTAACCATTGTGAAGAATGAACAAGGTGGAAACTCGGTTTCTACAGTAGTCCTACGAGGCAGTACAGACAGTATACTAGATGATCTTGAGAGGGCTGTTGATGATGGTGTTAATACCTATAAGGTGAACCCCAATCAAATGCTCCTTATCTGTGTGTTGTCCAATAGTTGATTCTCTGATTACTGTAAAATGAATTATATTTTTTCCTTTTCATCATATGATCAGGCAATGTGTAGAGATAGTCGCACACTTCCTGGTGCTGCCGCAACTGAAATAGAATTATCAAGAAGGCTGAAGGATTTTGCATTGAAGGAAACTGAGTAATATTTCCTTCCTGGTTTAATCATGAATTCATGAGTTACAGATCTGTAAACTCTTGCAAGTGATGCTAGCTCAGATATTATTTTACAGTCAGAGTTTCTGGGTTTTTCTACTTAATAATAATTTTTTTGATACTTATGGATAATTTTCTATGAAAAATCAGATGTTTAATTAAAGATAATACTTATGATTCAGGATATTATGGTGATTCAGCATATACCATGTTCATAGTAGCATTAAGTATTGAAAATTAATGTATGTGACAAATTTTGCATGTTTTTTTCCCTCAGAGTAGTTGTTTTACTAGTTTACTAGCACAATCTGGTTCTTTGAACCTATCACTGCCACTAGGCAAAAGGATCTGAATCCTACAAACATCCCACAATTTTGTGTAAAATAGT
The DNA here is from genome assembly GCA_037177395.1 of Alpinia galanga. Lineage (NCBI taxonomy): Eukaryota > Viridiplantae > Streptophyta > Magnoliopsida > Zingiberales > Zingiberaceae > Alpinia > Alpinia galanga. The sequence continues at coordinate 4,077,988 of JBAMHZ010000091.1, read as the reverse complement.
TAAGTGTGTGTGTAGTCTGACAATCTTGATATTAGGTAACATACTATGCAGAAGTTTGCATCAAAACAAAAACATTGAAGCTTAGGCTTGAGAAATAGATTTAACTTTACAATTAAGGCTGAGAATGAAATCCCAACTGCTGTCAATATGTAGTGGCTTGTAAGAGTCCATCATATATATCTACTAACTCACAATAGATGTGATAATTTATTAATTTTACATGTCAAACAATCACGTCCATCACCTTTGCCATGTCATTTTATGATTAGAGTCAATGTTGCATGGTTGTTGGTCACCGTTGTTGGACTCTTGTTTATCTGCTTTTGCATGAATTATTGTATTTTAAAATATGTTTTATCAAGTTAAATGTGATTGAATATCTTTTCCACTATCATTAACCATACTCGCTGTTAATTGACTCTGCAGATAAATTTTGTGGACTATCTAGCCTAAAGCATTCAACTCGATAAAAATTACATTTTTTTTTTTAACATTTTGCAGCTTGGATCAATATGCAATTGCAAAATTTGCTGAAAGTTTTGAGATGGTACCTAAAACCCTTGCTGAAAATGCCGGACTTAATGCAATTGAGATAATTTCTTCCTTGTATGCTGAGCATGCTGCTGGAAACTCAGCTGTTGGAATTGACCTAGAAGAAGGGGTCTGCAAAGATGTCTCAACCTTGAATATCTGGGACCTATACGTGACTAAGTGAGTCCATCTTCCAATATCTTTCCTTCATAACAATTTCAGTACTTTCCCAGCATTTCTTTTTAGGCTTTTTTGCATCTTCTAATTCAGTTGTTTAATCCTCTTATTAAGTATCTTATTGATACTGCTTTTTCATTCTTTGTAATGTATATTCCTAATTCAGATTTTCTTTCTTGTTAAGAAATGGTAGGAAAATTAATATAATCACAGTGCACATCTGTTTAGCTATTACTTTCGAAGCCTTGTTACATAACCAAAAATATTAGTTTCGTCATTCATGCATTTTCTAGTTGTTCCGGCTAGTCATGCTTTGTCCAGAACTAAGAATTGGTGTGGCTGTTTATTTCTGTTGAGATTTGGAGACACATACACAGGGTTAAGTTACATATTGTTCGGGAAGTTTATAAGTTGGATGAAATGACGAATCACATTCAGAATCATAAATGCATATAAAACAAATTTGAAGGTTCTATTATGAAAATTTTGTGAAAGAAATTCAAGTTTATGATTAAGTTTCATAAACTCTCTTATCCGGGTCCATATTGTCATAGGGGTCTATGTCCTATGTGCAAACAAAACATATTGTTTCATTATTTTCAGGTGCATGTTCATTTTCTCTTTTGTTCTTGTTCAGTTGTTTCATTTCATCAAACGTGTAGTGGCAAATTTCCTTGAGAGATACATTATCAAACAGTGGTGGACTGAATGAAGGAAAAAAAAAGAAAAGAGAGCTTCAACAATTTAAAGCGATAATTTCACTGAAGTCCCATCATATAAACAGTTTAGACAATTATACAAAATGCAGTGTATACAATAAATAATTCCTGCATAAACCATCTGCTGCTACTTTTGTTTGAAAGGTATATTCAATTGAAAACAGTTTGAAAGGTATATACAAGAACCACTTTCTTGCAACTTAAAATAAGATATTGATTTGATGCACATCTTCTGGAACACATTTGCAGATTTTTTGCACTTAAATATGCTGCTGATGCTGCCTGTACTGTTCTCCGTGTTGATCAAGTGAGTGATTACATTTCAATTCTTTATGTTCTGTCTTGCTCTTGTTAAACCTCTGTTTATCTTTCCATTTTTTTTGGGCATTAAATTCTGAACAATTTTGGCAGATAATAATGGCGAAACCAGCAGGTGGGCCAAGGAGAGATCAACAACCAGGCATGGATGAAGATTAACCTACACTATTCAGATTCTACTGCTTAAAATTAGGTCTTACTGTCTCTGACTTAACAATTTCTGAATTTTTAAGATAATTGAACTCTGGGGAAGATCAGCTTTGGAAAGAAAGGCCTTGCAAAATTAGACTTTTGTTTTTTTTTTTTACGACGGCGTTGTTTTATTGGCCATCCAGGTGCATGATGGAAGTATTCCTGTCGATTTAATGCAGAAAGTTCCATGATGTTTCTTGGTTGACTTTCATTTTGTGTGGTTACATTTTCGAAATGTAACCGCCAAAACACTTATGTTGCTTGTTGCACTGACCAAATAACTTCAATGTGTTGGACAAATCTTTTGTGCAAATGTGGTGAAAAGGTTAATCTGTCCCAAATTTAGTTTAGTATGGCATAAAGTATTGCACCAGCATGATTTAAGGCAATTCGAAATAGTTTGACAGAGCCAGAAATTCTAGCAAAATATGATAAAAGTAGATTAGGCTAAAGACACGCTGTTGATTCCTGTAGGTTGCGTGATACCACTTTTCTTTGAATCTTGTTTCTGGAGGGAGCTCTACATATGAATAATAGAACAATTTTACCTAGGCACTGACTATGAGAGTGAAAATGAAAGTTGGTCGTTGACAAATGTTATATATAAGAGCACTATACTGAATTTTAGCAAATAAGAAATAGTATAGGAGATTAACATAAAACTAAACATGCTGGAACTGAAAAAAAAAAATGGATAAAAGAAAAGGGAAAATTGAAGGGGTTTCGACTTCCAAATATGGAGCAAGGATTGGAAGTTTTATAGACATTAAAACTATAAATGAACAGCTTCAAACCCATTAATTACTTCATATGTAGTAATATAAAGCAGAAAGTTGAAATAAACACAACTTAATATAAATAAGCTTGCATTTCCTTTGTCAGACACGGGCATATCACAAACTGATACCCAAAACTAAATTGGTTATTGTTTCATAGTGACATAGATTAGCCTATGAAAGAATCATTTAACAATAAACGAAAGCTGATATCGTAAGCAATTTACAAATGTCGATGACTGAACTTGATGGCACCGGCAATACGCAAGTGCATGCACACCAAAATATGAAAGAATGATTTTCTTATTGTATTAGTGTAGTTAGGTCAAATTTTATAGTGTTTAAGATTATTTGATAAGATAATCAAGTAAGTTGAACCAAGCTGAAAAATAATCAAACATTTGAAATTATTATCTAAGTTTGACTTGATTTTTTTTTGAGCTTGAGCTTGATTCGAGTTTGGTTTGAATTTGACTTGTTTAATTGGTATTGAACTTCTAATCAAATTCGTTTCAAGCTCGAATCAAGTTTGATTCATACTTCTTGGAGCAAAAGGCGATGCGTTCGCCCTCAGCGCCCCCGTCGACCGGTCCCACGGCCATTACGAGGGAGGTAAATCTACGGGAAAACTATGCCCCTTGAACGATTGGCTAGAGCAGAGGGGGGTGGTGGAAACTAGAGAGGATTTTAGACCTCCTCCGATCTTGACCCCTACCATCTTGGAGCAACTCATACTGCTCTAACCAACCGCCCATCCCGTGGGGGTCATTTATCCTTGGAATTAAGATGCATTGGTAGAGCGTATCCACGATTCATTGAGTTCTCAACTACGATGAATTTTTCTAATTGAATTTTCTTTTAAAAATGTAAGATAATCATAGGAGACCGCTAATATAACAATTTTACATGTGAAAAAATCACTCTGTTTGGATGGGGTGAGGAGAAGTGTAAGTAATGGAAGGGGAAAAAGAGGAGAGAAAAAGGGAAACTTACACTCTAAATTGAGGTGTAAGAAAATCTTATTATTTGTGAATAAGAGAGGTAAAAATTACCCTCCTTTTTTCCAAACAAAGTTTATCTTTTTTTCTTCCTTATTTACTCTTCTGCTTTCGTTACTTACACTTTTCTCAGCTCCTCTCAAACGAAGCCTAAGGAACATTTTTACTTGGTCTATAGGTGCAATGAATTGGACAAAGTTTTAATTTGTGTGGAGGACCAAGAAAGGAAGGAAGGAAGGAGCAAGACAGCTTGCCCTCCACATTAAATAAATAGTCACCAACTTGGCCTATCAAAATCAAGTTTCATCAGAATCTTTACCAATTGCACTCACAAAACTAAGGAAAATAAATAAAGAGAAACAATTTATTTATTTATTTATTTATTTCTCTTGGCAGTAAACAAAATGATAGCAATATTATTATTTTTTTGTTTCCTAGTGTAAATTGTAAATTTCTCCTCGACGTGGCTCACTGTATTATTGAGCGAGGTAGGACAAGCTGAATAATTCAGTATTAATATCCTTTAGCGGCAAAGCCATGGAACTCGATAAGAAAAGGATTGAGGTAGAAGAGACTTGCACCGAAAGGAAGTGTGACACATTTAATGTCAAACGAGTAATCATGGACGACGAGGGAACTATAATATGATTTAAAGAGAAAGAGAAATGATAAAAAAAAACTCTAATTATGTGATATAGTTGACTAATTATAGATATAATTATTATGACTGTTATTAGTCAACTTCATTTTTATAAAGGTGGTCTTCATTCTAAATACGAAGTCAAGTATTGTAGTTTATAGACATTTAAAGGTTGACTTTTATAATTTGATTCTTTATTATCGTGCTCTAAGATTCAATGGAAATCTCGTAAGAGAATTATTATGGAAGGTGCGCAAATAGTGAGGAAGAAAGATTACTTCTAAATCTAGAACTCTACATATTTAAAAAAATAATAAAGTCTTTGCTAAAATTATAAAAACATTAAAAATGTATTATTATTATTTGATGGCCCTACTTTCCTTATACAGTAACCTTTTTTTCTTCCCAACCTTAAAGGCCTCCCTGTCCGCTGCCTCCTCCTCGTATCCACGATCCAACTTTCCGGTTTTGGGCGTTCGGGCGACTGACCGGCTGCAGCCGGTGGACGCCTGGCACGGGGGGTGTCGCTTTCAGCCGACGGTGCCGAGGGGGAGGGAGGGGTCCAGCGCGACAACCAATCAGTCACAACGACGCTTTCCCGAACAATTAATTAATCAATTAACTTCTTCTTTTTTTTTATTTATTAAAAATAAAATAAAAAGTCCTAAAGTTGTGGATGCTGGCCGTCTTCTGCTGCCTCCACAAGAAAAATATAAACAAATGTGAAATATCAAATGGAGCCGATGCCGTCAATTATTGTGCGTGATTTTTCAGTTTAGTTCTACGAGTTCACGTAATTTGAAATGTGTATGTATCTCGAAGTCTTAAAATCATCAAATTTACGGTTTTTGAATTTTGACAATTTTTCTATTTTACTCTCAAAATGTCTCGTGATTAAGATTAAAATAATTATTTTGCCCAAATCAATTATCACTCAAATGGCTAAAACTAAGGCGGAATAAAATTTGATTAATTCAACATTTTGATTTTTTTTTTAAAATATCGATCAATTCAATTTAATCGGTTCGATTTCAAGTTCAAGAATTCAATTTAACTAACTTGAATTGATTGATGACCTTCAATTGATATATTAAAATATATCAGTCGATTGATGATTCTAAATTTAAAATGATGATTTTGTTCAATAAATTGTTCATCATTAGTCGATTATTATATTTTAATAATCGTTTGATGACCTCTAGTTGATTGTTAAAGTATAGCAATTGATTGATAATTCTAAATTAAAATTTAAAATTATGATTCTGTTCCAACTTATTATCTATTATAAAACTAGACATTATTAGTCAATTAATATAAAAAAAAAATCAATTGATTGACGATGAAAAATTGATTATTTTAATTTTCAACTGAATTATCTAATTTTTTTCTGTTTGGATTTTCATTGAAAATTTTAATCGATTAGATTTGTTAAAAAAATTGATTATTTAATTTTGATTTAATCAATCCGTTCGATTCAACTATTAACTGATTACTCACCTCAGCTAAAACACTAGCTCAGTGGAAAAGACTATTAATGTTTTTAGTTTTTAAGCATGTTAATTTTTTTTATGTAGTTTTTTCAATTAATTTAATAGGCACAGAATTTAATACATCAAATTGAAATAACTGTAGCAGTGAGGCAAATGGTGCAGGTGTGGGGATCTTATTTAAGACAGAATGCTATTTATATATTTTGAATATTAAATCCAAATGATGCCTTAATTCTTCCCAAAGTTGCAAAACATTCTTCCAAATGATGCAGATTTGTTCATCAGTTGCTCATTTTCGCGAACAAAATCACCAAACTTTTAAGCAATAGCAAGGAACTAACGTAGCTGCGGCAGAGTAAAGGAATGGCTACTAGAATCAGCATCTGGTCGAGGGTTGATCCTGGCAGCTACAAAGTCTATGCCTAAAAAATCATCAGGTCCGGTGTTTGCCGGAGCTTGCTCCATTGTAATGGCCTCTTGGATCTCCTTGAGCACTTCAGACATGAATGGCCTGTTCCTCATTTTGCAGTTGACACATCTCATTGCCACATCGGCGACCTTCCACACGGACTGGATGCTCAGGTAGCCATTGCAAACAGAAGGATCGATTATAGCTTCAATATTTCCGTTCTCGCAGTGAAACCTTGCCTGCACAAACAACTTGCACTGAGACAAACCCGGTGGAATCAACGCTTCCATTGCAAGATGACTAGGAACATGAAAATTCACCTTGAATGGGAACATGATGTGGTTTAGTTTAAAAGATAAACGGGAGAAAACAAAGTGAAATTTATGTTTTAGCAGTGAGAAGCAAGCGAAACTAACCCACTGGCTTATGCTGCGGAATTGGTCTCCAAAACTTGTATTAGATATTGGCTCTTTACCAGAAATAAGCTCCAAAAGAATAACACCAAAACTGTATACATCACTCTTCACTGTTAATTGCTGCGAAGTGTAATACCTGCATTACGATAAACCATGGTATTTGATTCAGTGATTTAGATGGGAAAAGGGCATAAAGTTTCTAGATAAAGAAACCAGTTTTTGAGTTTGATAGGTTAATTAGGCAAGCATAACGTACTCAGGGTCCAGGTAGCCCAATGTTCCTCAAACAACACTTGAGACGTTGGATTCATACACAACAGGTTTTGAGAGACCGAAATCTGAGACTTTTGCCCTCATTTGCTCGTCTAGAAGAATGTTACTAGTCTTGAGATCCCGATGGATGATGGTTGGAGAGCATCCAGTATGGAGATACTCAATGCCTGGTATTCGATATAGATTCCTGTCGTCATTGTTCAATGGATCATAAACAACAGGAAGATTAGTATTTCTCTAGCCAAACCTTTTGCAGCATCTTCAGCAATCTCAAGACGCTTTATCCAACTGATGGGTCTTTCCTGAGACAAGGAGCCTGCGAATACCCAGAACAAACTAATTACTCTTTGACTCAGATTAGTGTGAAACATAACAGAAACATGCTTACCATGAAGATGCTCTTTCAGTGTTCCTTTGTGCATAAACTCATACACAAGAATGCTTTTGCCTTCTTGCTGGCAATAACCGAGAAATTCAACCAGATTTCTGTGATGTATTCTTGAAAGTAGAGAAACCTGGAACAAATTTTATTGGTCAAAATGGGGCAATAATAACTTAGTGCAATCCTTCAGCAAGCTGCCATAACACACTTTATGAAGAACCTTAAGCGTATCTTTTTGGTTTGGCTAGCAATCATCTTAAGTGATTAAGAGTAACCCTTTACAGAAACTTTTCCAGGGCTATGTAAAGGGTTACCTCAATCGAGAACTGTCTGTTTCTCTGACAAGAATCATTGGTTTGAACTTTGACAGCAATTTCTTTTCCGTTTTTCAACTTTCCATAATACACTGTCCCATAGCCCCCAGAACCAACTTTTTTAGCAAAATTTTCTGTGGCATCATTGATTTCAGATAACCCATATCTATGTGCTGTTTCCATGCCAAATCCTCCGAAAGAAGCACTCAACTCATTCAATGGTTGGGGAGGTGGAAGATCATCTGCGAATGAAAAAGTAATATCTTTTAATTCATATACAAGTTTCTGACAAAAGTTAGTCAGTTGTATTTGAGTTGTACCTTCTCTTGAAAATAGTCTTAGTTTCTTGTATGCAAATAAGTAGGTGAATACAGTTGCAAGTAGTACAGAGAATCCGATCACACAAAAAATGACAATTATGGTGCGCTTCTTGCTATTGCATCCCCCATCTAGGTATGCATTTCCATAGTAGCTGAACAAACATGTCAAGCAAAAAAGTTTTCATTTGGTAATGGGCATCTTGAATCCATAGACAAAAATTTCAAGCAGACTTCATTACTACAAAGTTTATCTCTTTAATGAAATCCAAAAAAGAACCACTAATTCTCAATTCCATGTCGAACGGGATACGTGTGTTATGGTCAGGAAAGTTTTTGTAATATGCACATTTTTCACATATGATAAAACTATAGGTGAGACCTTTTATGATAGACAAACTTGATTCATATTATGGGTGGGAAAGTACAATACAGTATAAGTTGGATAAACAAATTTGATTCATGTTGCATAGTTAATACCATGAAACAAATACAATATCTCTTTCAGCTGTCCAAAATGTAATCCTTCAGCTATTCAGTAGAAAATGCTCAGAAAAATAAGCCATAATATACTCAAAGGTGAATTCAGCCAATGACAACAAATAAACTGTTCCCATAATCCACTTAAGTAATAAGTAAACATATGAAGTGAAATACAATGTAAGAAACTACATAGCTTGTTTTGTTGATCACCAAGAACAATCATGATCAGGCCAGTCTAAATTCTCTTCTCATGTTAATGCACTTGGGGATATGCCTCAAAATATCATACCCTAGTTCGACGATTGTAGTTCCATTGGAAGTAGGACATAAAGAGATATTCAACACCATATAAAAGAAATACCCACGTGAAAACTATATTTTTGCCAAGAAGATGACCAGGTACTGTTCCAGACAGCATATTGTTCTGCACATACCTGCAAGCTCAATAGTTACCTCATGCAGGAGTTGGTGCTAGACAAAACCATACATTAAAATAGAACAAATTTAGGCAAGCATTGATGTTCGTTAAATGACAATATAATGGCGAGAAAGGACATACAGTTCTCGTAGATTTGGTAGGCTATCCAAAGATGATAGATCACCAGTTAACTTATTGTTCTCAAGGTGACTGCAGAAAAAACAAGTCAAAAGTCTGATGAATGATTAAGCGATTGATATATAAACCAATAATATTTTTATATTACATGTTTCTGAGACTTAAGCATGCACCAAGATCAGGTATATGGCCAGTAAGCATGTTTCCATCAAGCCATCTGAAATATTTGAATTGACACAGTGACAAGGAATTATTAAGTCCATCAACAGTTGTGCCTTATGAAATAAATTGACTTGGAACAGAAGTAGATTCTAACTTACAATTCCACTAGGCCAGTTAAACTAGCAAGCTCTGCAGGTATATTCCCCGTCAAATTTTTCCCTGATAGTCGACTGTTCATTATGAAAACCTATTCATTAGTTCATGCAGAGAGAAGATAGCTAAAATTTGTGCATAGGCACAAATCATAGGTAAGCTAGAGAAACTGGAAATCATGCATGGAATAGCAAAGTAAACATCACAAAGACCAACGAGAGTTAGAGAGACAATTCAGTACATCGAAATAATTTGTGGCTGCCGATCCAGATTACATTGAACCCATGACCATGGAGCTGGTAAGCATGGATCTCCACCTTCTTGTGCCCAAACTTCTTTTGGGAAATGTGATACAAAGCTTTCCATGGTCAGTGCTGAAGAGAAAAGAAGATATATGCTAAAGAAAACATTGTTGCTCTAGATTAACAAATTGACAAGAAATTTCTTAACTTACCATCCAAGGATCCATAATTTATCTCCATATACTTGTATATCTCCAACGCATTTAAGATAGGTCCCTTGGATGAATCATTTGTTTTCTTAAAAGCAAAAGACAAGACAAAAGGGAGGCTTATATTATATGATCCTGGTTCATATAGCCGATACTTCCCTTGGGCATTTTCTTGTACATTTACAATGAGACGCGTAAGTTCCTTGTTCCCTGGAAGCACCAGCCTAAATTTCCTGATTTCATCTGGTTTCAAATCTTCAATTTCTGCAAAATAACAAAAAGCCCAACCGTTCCCTGGAAACCCATTCAAGTTAAGCCGATAGTTTAAACCTCCATTTTGACCCACTACTGCAGTCTGCATCACCTTAGATGGAGGTCTTTCATCAGTATTAACATCTATAGGCACAGTCGTTGATATTCTTTCAGTTCCTGCAGCAACATCAACAAGGTAATTTGCCCTCTTCAAAGAGTCAGATTCCCATATTCGATCATATGGATCATCAGGATACCTGCAAGAACAACAATGTTACCATGTAGACCTCAACAATTATTCAATGCTAGAAAGTATACACAACTATCACACTTAGTATTTGAGGCAAAGTGAACTGCAATGTCCTTAGTAAATAAGTGATAATTCCACTTAATTTTGATCTTTTTAGTTTGTGCTCTGCCACTAAGGTGTTCCAATAGAAGAGGCATCTTCTGATCACAGATTTAGGATCATTTGGATGCACACAAAGATATCTCTTTCCAGTGTTTGAGCCATCGATAACAAGGTCATAGTGAAACAATGTTAATTATTTTTACAATTTGCCCTGCGAAAATGCATGGTTTCACTAGAACAAAGCATTTCACAGCTATGTGGGATCGGAAGTGGGTTCTCAATGGCAATTGAACCTTATTGTAGCAATACCATTAGTCAAATTAGGATCTAATTTATCTCATCTCATTGTTCTAACAGACACACCTTATTGAGTCCTTTCTTTTCTCCAGCTATTACTTGTATTTCCTCACATAAAATTCTTGGTGTATGACCACTTTTGGGATTTCAGTAGGTTCAATACAACTTTATGGAAATCCGAAGATTCAATTATGATTAGTGTTTGGGAGTTCATAAAACTTTATATAAAATATATGTGTGAAAATTCACAAAGTAGCTCCTTACATGAATCTGTACCAGTAAAAATTTAATGCCACATAAACATTAGTGATAATTCAAGATACAGTTCTCCATCAACACCAAACTATATTTATATTTGTAAAGCTTCCCTAACTTTAGATTATTATAAACAATTTCCTGGAAAACAAATACCTGACAGATTCATTAGTCTCAGCACCAAAATTTATCCTTGCAGACAGGCTCAAGAAGAACTGAGTCTCAAAATCCGTGTGGTACAATGATCCATTGAATTGCCGAAGCTCGATGGTGGAAATAAATGGCTGTCCAGTTGTAGCATTAGATACACATATGCTAATTGCCGGAGCAGTAGCAAGGATTACAGCCTCTTGTGTCACAATGGTATTTGCATCATAGATGACAATGGTTGTCCAATGACTTGCTCCAATTGAGATATCAAATTTTGGATAGACATTACTCTTATCAAAATTACCATACAAGAAGCTTGTTCGCACGAGGTAGCGTGTCCTGACTGTAACATTGAATGTGTAACAGTACTTTTGATTATCTGCAGGAAAGTACCGCACTGTCATGTATTGCTTCCGGTTCTCATTTGGAGCTGATATTCTAGCTGTTTCTCCATAAACAAATTGACTATCTGGTGTCCACTCCAGTCCAATCTCATCTGTATATGATTCGCCGCCTCCACAATCTACACTAACAAAACCTGCGTTGCCAGAAATATCAATAATCAGTGCACTTTCCCCACTAAACAAGTGTATAAATGTGAGCAGTTACTTATCAAAACAATCTACAACCACAAAATTACGAATCTTAATCTTCTAGCTAAAATCTTAGCGAGAAGGGGCATTCCAATACTGACAATTGGACTCCAACAAGAAAGGGAACGATAATGAAAGACTAAGTCACTCACTACTGCGGTAGAAATTATCTTCAAACTGACCTACACAAACAAAAGCAAACTCGCAGCCCTAACAGCACGGAAGCAGTAAAAAACAAGCACATTCAGTTCCAAAGTTTAAGCTTGACGATTT
>JBAMHZ010000091.1:4052485-4065959 GCA_037177395.1 Alpinia galanga | reverse complement strand
TTATTGAACAAACATAAATAAATTCTTATCAAGCAGAATACTAAACTTGTTCACAAACATCTGATTTATTTATGGTCCTATTTATAGCCTGGAGGAGGCATGGGTTTAGTATTCTAATAAGCCTCTTTTGTTGAGAAGTCTTATACTCGTGTTTTTTCGCCCTTGTTTGCTATAGAAATCGGAGACGGAAGGATAGCCATTTCATCAGGTGAAATCTTTCCTTCTGTTCAACAATAGAAGAGACTCAAGCATCAAACTTTGGGTTACTGAAACTAAGTAGATATCATCGTAGCTTCAAAGTAGAACATTGAAACGAGTTGCAGTACAATAGTCTAAAGAAAAATTGATGACTGATTTCATTATCATCAAACCTTAGACAGTCAGTTAGGGGAGAAGGTCTATATGGTTAAGTTGACGCAACTGCTTGGCTAAATGTTGGTTTATTGTAAGGTTAGTATTATCTAGCATCAAGGAGAAAATAGAGAGTTATCAAATTTGCAATACCATGAAACTCAAGTCTTCTGAAAACTTCCCCAACTCTTCATCAGCATGAGCAACTAAGTGAATTCAAAACGAAGCATGGATTGAAGGAAAGCAACATCAAAACAGAAAAAAGTTGGTAAAAGCCTACAATTCATTCTTCTACATCTCATGGTTAACTCTATCTTTGCTTAGCCTCCGAATAAAATGCTGAAGTGTAAGTTCAGGAAAGAAAGCAACCTGTTGAGAGGTATTTGGGAAGTTCTAACGATGATGTATAAGGAAGACTAATACATTTGACATCTTCAAATAGTGTTTATAGGGAGCCAACCACTCCGGCGAAGGGAAGGCAACGATGCGATTTGGGGGCAATTTTTATCCATCGTTAATTTCAAGGGTTCTTTCTGATCTTTTTTGTTTTGCATAAAAGCCCTCATCTTTTTTTCTATTTTGATTTTTTCTCCCAATATTCCGTGTGAGGTGGGGTCCAAGATAAACCGTCTGGACCGGTCTGGTCCAGATAAGCCGTTTGGACCGTGTCTCCCATTAGCACGATATATAGCTTGGTCAATGGCCGCATCTAAGAAGACTGCTGCACAGAGAGCCGTCGAGTTCATGGCGGAAGAACTGACGAGGGCAGACGAGAGAAGCAACCTCTCCGATTCTACTGAGCTGCTTCCGGTTGGTTGATCTATGCCTTATCCTAAAGAAGCTTTGCCTTTCATCTATTAGGGCATCGTGACATCCGTTCTTATCCGGGTTTTCTGGCTTTTTCGTCGAAATGTTTGATACTGGAGCGACACTGATTACCTAATTTTTCCTGAATTAGAACGGAAAGTTTTGATTTTGGGTCTGAAGTCATTGAGAGCTGCAATTGGTGATCTGTCTTCAATTTTCGTATGCTTTGAAATCTACAATTTTCTAAGATATGGAGTTCGATTGATTGGAATTGTAACTCTCGGATTTCTTACTTCTGTGATCCTGGTATCATTGTCATTGTGTATGTCTACAAGCGTTTGTCTTTATCTATTTCCGTGTATTTCTTTGATCGATTAACGTCCATTTGGGGTCAGTTCCTCGAGGTCTATTGCCGGAGCTCTGGTAAAGTACGGCGGTTTGCCGCTGGAACTGCAGCTGGATATGCTTTGCTTGTGATCAATAAGAAGTTGGATGCGGGTGATTGCCCAGCCTTGCTCATTGAGGCTGCCAAAGAAGGGGAAGAACCAGTGGTCTTTGGCCCTAATGCTGTTCTTATTAACTATGGCAAAGGCTGGAAATTGCAGACTGTTACTGCTGAAGGTATAGCTGCAATTAAAGTTTAAAATAGTAGGTCTACATTCTCTTGTTTGTCTGTTTTTCTTACTTGTGTTCCTTATATTAAATATCTTTTCATAGGACACGGGGAGGCAAATGGAGAGCATCAGAGATCAAAAATTTCTCCTGACATCATGGTATTTCAGCTTCCTTGTCTCTATAACTTTGCTTTAGTAGAATGTATAAATGATAGATTTTTAGCTTCCTCGTCTCTTGAACTTTGCTTTAGTAAAATGTGTAAATGATGGCTTTTCAGCTTCCTTATTTCTGGCGCTTTGCTTTCACGAAATAATTGCAAATATAATATTTATTGAGGACTCTCAAGATGAGTACTTGAATCACTCAAAACTACATGGCAAAACATCCTCTTTAGTTTCACTAGATTATGTCTCTTGGGCTATTATTAGAGTAATAATTCTCAGTTGATGTCGTTTTGGAACTTGTGGCAGCAGAGTCTACAATAGTTTCAGTGCACCATTGCTAGAAAAGTTAAATATCCTTGGGACTGAAGATACATTTTGCTCAATCATAAAAATGTTGCTTTGGATGCCTTCGTTCCAAACAAGTTGAAGTGCACAGTTATAACATTTGAGATATGGTATCATTGAGGTAGAAGTAGACGGCAGTATCTTATAGGATATCTGTAACTTATATAATACAAGTAGCCTTTGAAAAAAATGGATGCTTCACTGAACGGTGCCCAAACAAACATTGGCACACGTAGGGTTCTGGTAGAGGCATTACTTCATTTTAGTTAAGAATGTACTCTCATGGCCTATTATGCAAACAATCAATACTTTTTAGGGTAGAAATTGTTTTCGGTATTCAGACTTCACATGAAATTAACAAAGTCATACCTTACTCCATGGATCTTCTCATCATAAAGTGATAGAAAATGCCACATCGTGCCAACCTGATGGCATGTTTAATCACAGTCTCATATTAGAAAAAAAAAAAAAACGTGCTAGAGTTCTCAAATAGATATGTGATACATGTTTTATAATCCTAATTTTTTCTCCCTGCGCACATAAGAAGATGTTGACAGTGGATCTCACCCTTCCACCGTGGCCATGGAAACAGAGAGTTTCCTATCGGCACAACTTTTCTCCTCCATGCATCCTTCCTGAGCACCACCACAATGATAGTATGCGAGCCCTTTTTAGGATAGATGATGAATTGGAAATAAGGTTTTCTGAGAAGGCATGGGGTTCATTATGTCTTTATGGGAGACTGAACCCAAAACAGAGAAGTTAGTTTCCCGCCTCACCCAACTGAGGCAGATTATTTGATCAAGGTTCACCTTCTTTTTCCACATGGAGAAAAATTAGGATTCTATGTTATATTTCAATTATGAACTGTAGGTGCTTCTTTCCCACATAAGAGCATGTCGTAATACGACACAGCGTGCTGTGGGCATGAACATGGCGTCATGTGGCATTGCTGCACTTTATGACCAGGAAATTGACAGTTTTGTTTTCTAGGATTCCATGCGGCATATGTATTATTATTATTTTTTCAAGTTGCCAATTAGTTCAGTTGGTAAGGGCCGTGGACCTTTTTGCCAAGGTTTTGATTAGAAACCCGTCTTCACTCAAATATGAGTGCTTGAGAGGGGCCCTGATAGCTACCTTTCTAAAAAAAAAGTTTTTTTTTTTTTTTTACAGTTTTAAGAAATTTAAGAAAAATGTTAAAACTTTTGTTTGGCTTATGAATTTACTTTAAGTACAAGTAAGTTATTTTTTGAATTTTTGTAAGCATGATATAAACAATATGTTATTTCTTCTAAAGTTTGATGTAAAATGAAAATTTTTTCTTGGCCATGTTTTGGTTTCTTAAGTAATAAATTCTTTGTTTCGTGGAAATTTTCAGCAATCACCCAACTCCAAATCCTTAGAGAAGCCTAAAACAATGGGTCAGCAAAGTTCAACATTCAATCTCTTGTACATTAGCAAAATATTATTAGTCTTTGCCCTGATGTTCCTGTTCGGAGGAGCACTCACCTTCTTGCTAGAAAATCTACCTGCTGCTAAACTCTCATCCTTATATACGTTATGAATATATCGTTGCACAAAGGTGCTTTTTGTGGAATGTAATTGGATAGAAGTTTTAAATAAAAACCTGCTTAGTTAATATCCATTTGAAATATTTGTGGCAGCTATTGAGTTCCTTGTGTTTTTGACACATGTTTTAAGTTTGTTGTGTAGAACACGTAGAATTGTCATTACCCAGTGGTGTCTTTGTAAACATCTTGCTTGAGTTGTATTTTGTACTGTAATAAGAATACTAATAACTGTTTGTCTAAATACCCTTGATATTCTGTAGGCTACTTTTACAGTAGCTGAAGCTAACGTAGGCCAGTAAATAAACGTTCTCACTTCAACGGGTGTCTTTCTAAACATTTGTTTATGAATGTAGAATCAAGGCGTAATATGCATGATTTTATGGGGAAATAGTGTAGTAGTTAAGAAGTATGTATTACGCATCTTACGAGTTGATTATAAAATTGCATATTGAGCTGAATTGACTTATTGAGCCGAGTTGACTTGTTCAAGAGTAATTGGATGGAAGCTAGCATCAAAATGCTCATAATAAGTAAGCAAATGAACTTCCATGCAAGAAAGATTTCGTGTGAAAATTAAGTTAATAAGTAAGCTTATTGAGCATTCTATTCAAGCTTATTGATCAAAATTGACTTGCACTTGACATTTTAAGAAGTGAATTCATGAACTTTCGAGGGCCAAAAATAGAGTTTACCACTATGTTTGTTAGATTAATATGATATAATCTTATATGGCCATAATCTATATACCTTGCAAATCATATTGGTCAGTTTTTTCCTCCTATAAAATCCCATTGAATTGGGAAGCAAAAAAAAAAAAAAGAAAAATTCATTACTTAGGAGCAAGTATATCATCAACTCGAGACATGATTTTTTTTTCTTTTTCAATTTTCCATTGCAGGGGGATTAAAAACTCACAAACTGATATCCAAAGAATGTCGTGCTCTGGCACTTTCCCAAGGAACAAGATTCATCTATCTTCTTTTATATTATCTCGAGATGACTAGGGGTGAAGGGAAAATCAACAAGATACGAATGATGAAATTGCAGAGGCAAGTGAATTAACTTCATTGCTTCTGTAGAATGAAGAAACTGCAGAGCCAAGTGCATTAGCTTCATTGCTTTTGTGACTTCTGATCCTCAACTAAGCAGGATAGCTGAAAATTGAGAAAACGCAGGGAAAACAAAAGGACTATGCATCAGAAGCTGTGAGAATGATAGAATCACCATTGATACTTGGCAGCAACAAGGACTTCTTCATAGCGCTCGGCAGCACTGTCCCAACTAAGGTCCTGCATCATCCCTCGCCTCTGTAATCCCAACCAACTCTCCTTGTAGTTCCAATATGTGTTTAGACAATGACCAAGGGCCTCTATCATACTATTCGCCTCTGCTTTGTTGAAGGTCCATCCCAACCCTGTCTCGTTGAACGGATCAAACTGTTGTACAGTATCTCGAAGACCGCCGACTGCATGCACAACAGGAATTGTTCCATACATCATTGCATAAAGCTGGTTCAATCCACAAGGTTCAAATCTTGAGGGCATCAATAGGACATCAGCACCTGCTGTGATTCGATGAGCCATCTTCACTGAGAACCCAACCCATCCCCTAACCTTATCTTGATGCTCACTTTCAAATCTTCGAAGCATATCCTCAAGGTCTGACCTCCCAGTGCCCAGCATGATTAACTGCAGATTTTGACCAACAAGCCAGTGCATGGCCTCAGCTATGAGATCTACACCTTTTTGATGGTCTAATCTCCCAATGAAGGCAATAATAGGAATGTCGTCACATACTGGCAAACCAAGCTCTTGCTGCAGAGCAGCTTTGCATTGGGTCTTTCCTGTTTGAAGAGTTTCCAGGAAGTAGTTGGTGTAACCATCAGAATTTAGGTGCACATCAAACTTCGGATTCCAACTATGGGTATCAATTCCATTTACAATACCCTGGAACTTCCAATCGTTCTCGTTGATGATCCCATGCAATCCCCAACCACCTTCAGCTGTTTTTAACTCCCAAGCATAACCATGGCTAACTGTAACCACACGGTCAGCAGTTTTTAGACCAGCTGCAAAAATGTTAAAATGCTCACCTCCCACAGGATCATTCAGTCTAAAAAGGTCTAGGTAGTGATGTGGCAAGTCCACATAAGAGAAGTCATCCAGTGGACCACGGCCCTGGATGAGCAAGTCTTGATTTAACATACCAATGGAAAAAGATGATATCTCTACAGAGAAAATCCTTGCGCTAAAAAAAATGCTAACCATTGAATTGCATCATTTTATAATTGAAAAAGTAACAATGACAAAGATGGATATATCATGTTGGAAATAACACAACTAATGAACAACTGCGAATGACAAATGTTGCCAGAGTAGTTACATAATTTAACTTTGGCCACCTTTCTGCTAGATTTTCTAGAGGGTCTCAATGTGTCCTTCCAATAAAAATAAATTGATAGTTACATAATTTAACTTTGGATGCCCTTCTGCTAGATTCTCTAGAGGGTCTCTCAATGTGTCCTTTCAGTAAGTACGATGAATACCATTTTTAACTACTCATGGGAAATTGGATAAAAGTAGCCAGTTCAAATGCTTTGAGCTCTCAAGAATTCTAATAATCTTCAGAGCAAGTCACACTCACACAGGATTGGTTAACACCAGAACTAGATTTAAGCTAGTTAAATCAAAGTTCAATGAATTAACAAACATGACCAGTAAATTATAGTAAACTAGTACACATCTACAAGGGTCGTCATGTTTGTAAAAACCATAAATTTAACTAACAATGAGAACACCTAAATTTTACAATCAGGTGCAGCTACAAATTAATATAGATGGTCATTAATAAATCTTCCCACATAAAAGAGAAACTATAGTGCAAAGGGTGCCCAACCAAATATAGGCGGCCATTAATAACTCTTCCCACCTAAAGGAGAAACTATAGCCCAAAGGGTGCCCAACCAAAATGATCCAGAGTATCGATGTTGTCAGCCTTACTATATGGAGTTGCTATTAGAATGCTAATAACACAAGTGACAGAAAGGATGATTAACTGAAATTTCCAACAGATTATCTAATCCTAGATAGTGAGACAAACCTGTCCTTGGGAGGTTTTTAATATTGCATTGAATTCTCCAAAATGATAATCATTTGTTTGTTTACTTCTCTTACATTTGAATTATTTACAACAACTCATATTTCTCTTTTCATTGACAAACTGGGATACCATACTAGTTGACACATTTTCAATCCATGAGTTGTTTTTATAATAGTCAATGCCAAACTGCCCCAGAAGAACACAAGAAAATGAAAAAGGAACGAGTAATTTGACACTAGAAACCACGCATGAATAAGCATATACCTGATGTGCAATGTTGTGTATTACTAAGACACATCGGGCATATATCATAAATCCATTATCACGGTAATATGCCTTCAAATAAACTGGAAGCAAGGAGGTGTGCCAATCATTAGCAATGAAAACCAAGTTGCCGTCTCCATAGCAGAATCCACCACATGGGACATGCCAAGGAACCTGAAAAAATTATATAGGAATATTGACTTGCTCTCACCCATGAGCAGGATCCATTGATAGAAACAACTTTGAGGTCTACAACAAGAATGTATTGAATCATGTGAAGGAACTAGTAAAGGTCTATTAAATCACTGATTGCCAAACCTGAAAAGATATGTTGCCTGATTGCTGTGGTTAAGAAAAGAAAGCTGGAAGAGTGATGCTAAAATAAGCTTATCCACATGTACAGGTGAACAAAGTAGTAAAAATAATTGTAGTAAGATTTAAATATTATTAATGATATGTCTTTAATATTTCAAATATATATATATATATATATATAAAGGATAACTCGGTGCACGAAGCCTCCACCAATGCGAAATCCCAGAGAAAAATCTATTGTATGCAAATTATATATATATATATAATTCAAAAAAATCAAAATCTTACTAAATTACTTTTATTTCTAACATCTATAATTTTTATATTATTTGTTAAAACTATTTTATTTTTAAAATAAATTTTCCATGTATAATATTGATGTATTATCTTTTTGCCCCTAAAATAATTCTAACAAATTTGAAATTTTACTAGGTTACTCTTAATTTTTATATATTAATATACATTATTATTCTGAGATTTTAATTTTTTTTCTTTTATTTTTTATTATTGTTTTTTAATAAATTCCTGGCCCAGTAAGTTACCTCAGGCATGAGCCATGCTCAGTTCAACATAAAAAATTGGGCCTAGGCTTGTGTTAAGCCTAGAGTGTGGATGGCCTAGCACATCCCATTGACCAATCTAAAAAATCATAGGTCCAGATGGCAGTCCTGTTGAATATTCAAAGAGTTTTGAAGATCAAGGTATAATTGGTTGACTACAATAACAACCAAACTTTATCCCACTTGGTGGGGTCAAAGTATAATTGGTTGACTAAGTTAACAAAATTTTACGAATTAAGAAAATGCCTTATGAGTGTAGAAAATAATTTCAAGTACTAAATACACTGAAATCAAAATGTATATAAAATGTTGTGTTTATTACAGAGGGATCAGGTTGATGTCACATTCCATGAAGCTTTAGGAAAGGTAGATTAAGAAAAGAATAAGAGATGAAATAAAAAAATTTTGAAATACAAATTGGCTTCATAACCACAGTATCAATTTATAAATGTTGTCTATCCAATAAGAAAGAGTTGTGAAAAATATAGAAAAATTAGAAGGATTAAGATATAATTTTGGTTGACAAAACACACGATTAAGTCTTCCATAGTTGAAAAAAAACATTTAGTAATTATATCAATGCCACATAGAAAATGTAAGGTAATCCATTTGCCAATTTTTTTTAAAAAATGATTTTTTACAACTACAGAATCACATAAAGATGATCTCTAATTCATCTTTTTTTTCATAAGCAACAAATGAACTTACCAATAATGTTTAAGATAAGTGTTTGGTGTATGTTACTTGATGACAATATTGTGCTAAATGATGAAAGTGTAAATAAAACAAAATTGGAATTTGAATTACGGAGAAAAAAGTTAGAAACTAAAATTTCAAAGTTAAGCAGAACAAAAACTGACCAAAGGTGATAATTTTAATACAGTAGGAATACCTCAACTGCTGCCTTGCAGAACAGAATCATTCTCTTCAAGATGTCCTGTATTCAAATATCAAAAGAAACATTAAGCGAGAACCATTCATTGCGAAGAACAGAGGTGAAAACAACAATGGTATCTTTTAGAAACAAGTGGAAGTGAAATGTCCTGGTAATGCATTGTAAAAAAGGTAAAAAAGGAACAAGAATTACCTCTCGCTTTCCACCATATATATCTTTTTCAATATGGCGGAAAATAGGACTGTCAATGAAGACAAAGTCAACAGAATCAATGTAAGCATGATAAAATGTAACCTCCATGTTCTGTAAAATAAGATTTATGGAATAGTTCAAGGAAAGATAGTAGATCACCTGCAGGATTTGTGCTATCAACAAGAATATGAAAAGAATAAATACCTGTCCATCAACCTTGTACCTTTTCAGATCCCCGATTACCTTAGGTTCAGAATAATTTCTATATCTTGGAGCAACCACCTAAAGAAACAAATTTTATGATAGTGAATATTACTCAATTAAAAAACTAAATGAATTTTTCCATTTTCTATCTGACATATAGTCATCCACACCCCAACTTGTTCTTCCTACAGGAAAGGTAGTTCAGGGGTTAACATGGTATCTGTCAAATTAACTTCTTAATTTATATTAATAAGCACACAATACTTTTTAAATTTTTTTTCCCACAAGTTACATGAAGATATAAGAGTTATGACAAGTACCATTACTCGATGTCCTCTCTTGGCCAATGCTTTGGGTAAAGCTCCAGCAACATCTCCAAGTCCACCTACACGAAAACATCAACTAATTTAAGCACAAAGAATAACAGGTTCAAATTTCAAACGAGTCATGTAAAGACAAGTTTCTTCAAAATGAAAGGTCAGAAGAACTGACTGAAAATGATGTGAAACCAAGAAATTTTCCTTTATTGTCAAAGATATAAATTTCCAATTAAAGATGATTTCATTCAGTCAATGTCAAATAAGCCGTGCCTGTTTTAGACCATGGCGCACATTCTGCGGCTACCACTATGACATTCATGACATTTGGACCAGCCAAAGGAGGAGAGTCGACATTTTCTTGTTTAGGTGGAACTTCTTGTTGATTGTTTGATATTCGTGCATATGCTTCTGCAGAGACTCCAAGGTTCTCATATTTGTGGAAATAAGATTCTGACTCTTCAGAGAGAGCTGGGCCAGGCTGAGAGTGGGGGAGAATTGTGAGAGGTTGAGATTGGGAGATAGGTGAGGAAGGCTGGGATTGAGGAACAGCTGGGAGAGGCTGAGATTGTCCAAAAACTGCAGGACGCTGAGACTGCCACAAATTAGCTTCCCTTAATAGTCCAAGGGCATCTGCCACTGATTGTTCATCATTGCTACTAATCGTTTCCTCCATATCACCAACAACACCAGCTTCAGACAGCTTACTGTAACTCTCATAGGAAGTCCAAGAGTTGTGTGTTCTGCCAAGCTCTTCACCTTTACCTATATTCAGATTTCAGAAAGAACTTTATTCATATTGTAAGAAACCGATTCCTCTTAAGTTGGTGCAATACTACCTTGAGTTGGCTGGACATGAGCCTCCGATGAAGTCCCAGAGTCATTTGTTTCATCAATCACTTCGTTTTCACCCATATCTGGGTCTGAGAAAGAACTACTAGCCTGATTGTAAGAATCAGGTTGTTCTTCTTTTGTGACAACGCTATCTTTAATTGATGATACTAGTTTTCTCCTTTCAACAATCTGCATTAAAACCCAAAGGATTAAATGGATTAAATAGAGAGAGAAAAAACATATGGAGTCAACCACACAAAATTCGTGTTATTGAGCATTTGATAATACTCCTGAAACTGCTGCAATTGAGTATTGACAACATTCCCAGACTCCCTGAATTGTCTTATCAGAGGATTACACTCAATGATTAAAATCTCGAGCAGTTGGTTGGCACAGGCAAAATCTTTCGCTCGACCTGCTGACTGGCATGGGAGAAGGTACAAAATCCATGGTGCATGAGCAGAACATAATGTTTGCCTTTGGAACTTAATAAATTAAGTAAACATTTTCTTCATCTAGAACATTTTTCTCAATAGCATAATGTGGCAAGCAATATTAGATAATATCGGCACTGTTATTTGACTGTGTTACCACAATAAAGATTAGTTTATATGTTCATCATCATCATGGTAGATAAAGAAAAAACTACTGTGTATGTTTCATTTTGAACCACATATTATCTGACACGGGACAAATCAGTGATATGAGGTCAAAACTAGAGCAATGACATAATATTTTTCCAAGCAAAACCTTATCAAATTACTCGAATTTTTCAAGATATAGAGCAAAATAAAACCTGTTGTAGCAGGTTCCTCTGCATTTCTAAGACCTTCTTGCTTTGTCTTATTGTAGCGCGAAGGGAATCGTCAGTAATGTCCTCAACATCTTCATTGTCATCCTCTTCTCTATCATTACTACTGCTTCTCCCAACTGCTCCTGAAGGCTTCCCCCTATGGTTGATTGGAAATAAATCCACCGATTGTCCATAGTAGACAGCATTAAGAAACCTCATTGTGCAAGCACTTCCATTGCAATCAATATGCTTGAGTGTGATTTTGCTCTAAAGGGGAAAAGAGTCATTTTAACTAAGGGCATAGAAAACAAAACAGAAAAAGTCGTACTCCTTAAGCCCATTTAAATGAAATTTTTAACAAACAAGACTCAATCTTCGTCCATTACCAGTCTGGAATCAAGGTGCCATTTTTCCACAGCGAAGAAATTAACCCAGGCCACAATACAGAATATATTAGTGCAATCTATAACCTCTTTTCCATTTTCATTTTGAAGAAAAATTACTTAAACTGCATAAAGTCTGGAATTTTAATGCCTGATCGAGCAAGAGAAAGATCAAAATTAAATTAAAAATGCAAAAATTGTTCCCAATTCAAACAGCCTCAGACAAGGACAGCACTGGATCTACATGGACGACCCAAAGAAACAAGGAACGCCTGTAGTTAATTAAACTAGATTGTTTTGTACAAGCCATAAGAGTTTTTTGTTCATCAAGGAGACATTTGGCTACCTAGCTAGATGGACATACTAGGTTGAGTGAAAAAGATTAAAGCATCTAGTAAAATCTCATATAATTTCGTGAAATTACACAGATCGATTTTCGATGGATAAAGGGGCTGTAAGGCAAAAGACTGCAAAATCAGAAACACGGTGCACAAGTCACAGTAAAGGTGCACTGGTGAACGAGCATAGAAAAAGGGAAAAAGTAACCGACCTTTTTCTCGAAACCAAAAAAAAACTTTGGCGATGATGATTAAGATCTAAGACCACGAGAATCCAACAAAGGAAAGAATTAATAATTGCGAACTTTTACGCTTGCTGAAAACTCCTATAAATTCTGTAGAAATCAAAGTTCTAGTTTACTCTTTGACCAAATTAAGATAAAAAAATAAAATAAAATCTAGTTTACTCCGTTTCTACGAGCGCGGTACCCACTGCTTGACTCCTGAAAGACCCGCCCTAAATAAACTCGTAGAGAGGGGGATTCACCGTGCAGAGCGAAGAGTGGCCGATAAAGCGAGCCCCGCCGGGGGGGATGCAGCATGTGATCGCGCCCGGCAACGGGAGCGACCTTGGAGGAGAGAAGAGGTGGGAGAACATTCCGAGTCACCCCGCCGAGCGAGTTGGCCGCGGTGGTGGCGCTGGCGGTGTAATCGGAGCAGATTTGTGTCAGACTATACGAGCCACATACGATGGATTGAAGGCAACGGTTTTTCTAATTTGTGGGTGTCTTTTGCACCATATTTCATTTTTTTGCTTTTTTTTAAAGGAAAAAAAAAGATTGATTTAGAGAAAAAAAAATCTCCATCTAATTCACTTTTGATCGATGAGATGTGTTCCGGCTCAAACAATTTTAACAAACAAAAATGCTAAATGGCTTTAGTAGTCAAATAATGAAATTAAGATGATTGTAACACTCGAGCCATTTTCTTCAAGAATGTTCAAAATAAAATGTACACTAAAACCATATTAAGCGCCTGTAGCTCAGTGGATAGAGCGTCTGTTTCCTAAGCAGAAAGTCGTAGGTTCGATCCCTACCTGGCGCGATTTAGTTTTGTTTTTTTATTAAAATTTATATATTTTATGATGGGGTAAAAAAATATATATTATATATATATAATATGATTCTTACTGCATTTAAGCAGCGTTTGGTATTTTGTAATTTGCTTATAATATAATCTTGTTTGATATAAAAAATTCTTCTAATATATGTAATTTGATTACGTTACAAAGTCAACGTTGTTGACAGCTAACAACTAAGGACCGTCAATTGTGATCATTGATTATCAATCGCCTACTAATTATTAGCTGGCTATCGTGTTGCTCGCCCATAAATTGTCGGCCAATAACATTGACGGCTAAGGACCGCTGATTGTGATCATCAATTATCAATCACCTATCAATTGTCGGCTGGCTATTGTGCTGC
>JBAMHZ010000091.1:4039074-4052385 GCA_037177395.1 Alpinia galanga | reverse complement strand
GCAGTTAATAAATTCATCAGTTTTTCTCCTAATGGTTGGCTAATTTTTCTTCAGTTTAGATTTATACTATTTGTCCTTCAAAACCATATGCAGCATTGACCACTTGAGATACTATTCTATGACAACTAACAAAAAAAACCATTTTTTTTTCTAGTTGTCGACGAGGCCTATGGTTGCTCTCCCTAATTTTAAAGTCGTGATCATTTATATATACTCCACAGAAGTTGCATGAAGGTTTGGACAAATTCAGTAACGAGGAGAAAATAAGGTGATGGATTAGAACCTGTCACATCGTGAATAGAGTAAGCATGTTCCAGGGAGTAAAATAGCACTTGCAACTTCAAAATGTCTGAGTACCAGAAGGCAATGCTTCCAACCAACCTATAAATTACGTGTTTGGGCAGGGTAGTGCAGACAAACCAAGCCGAGTGTTTCCAATGAATGTTGAAAGCAATAACAAGTCTGACATGGACTTGGTCTGAAATGATGAAAGCATGCATTTTCAATTGACTGTGAATTCTGAAACAAGTTCGCTTTGTGGAATATCAAATCAGAGGCCAATGATTCGAAGGGTTTGTTGAACATAGAGTATATTTGTTGTGTAGCTTCAGCTCTTACCATTCATAGCATACAATACTTGACGAAATGGTTTTGAATAAACATGGTTTTGGATAGAGTGAGCACACAAGCGATGAAGGAAAACAAAAACATGCCGGTAGAAAAGAAAAGCACATTGAACCTTTCTGCATTCCTTTGAAACAACACAGCTGTTCATTTTAATGTTTCTCTATGCTGATGTTTGTCGTTGCAGTTTGAGGAAGAAAGCACACTATGAGGGGATAGTTGGGACGTGCAGTAGAGCTGAACCAAGAATATCATCACACAGGCTGCCTTTATTTTCTGGTGAGTTGCGGTTATCTTCCCCTGGACTGCTCCAGGTGCTGCCAGACAGTGACCGGAAGGTAGTCTTCTGCAGGACATGAGTTGGGGATGACTCCAGCCAATTGTTCAAATCACATCCATCAGCCAAGAAGTTTATAGACGAGGTGAAAAGGTTTTTGCATTGTTCGTCAGCAGTGTGTCTAGCATTGTTTAGAACCTCTCCAAGTGGACCAGCCATGGAACACTCCCACGAAGGAATCAGCATCCGACCTTTCTGATATTGGCTGGCTTCCTTTGGTACACCTTCTCTAACCACATTGATGGGATTACTTTCATGTGATGAAAAACTCGTTCGCTCCTTGCTGATTGGAGAGGCAGGTACCAAATTGGAAGAAGACTTAGGCATTGAAATAGATAGTTGGGTTCTATCATATTGCATGTCTTCCGTCGACCAGGACACAAACTGGTTGCTGGACAATTCATCGTTGGAGCATTGGATGCTATCTGAGGAACTGCTTGGAGGTTTGAAAGGAGAATCCATCAAAATGAACCTATGTTGAAATCCACATGA
Source organism: Alpinia galanga (assembly GCA_037177395.1). Classification (NCBI taxonomy): domain Eukaryota; kingdom Viridiplantae; phylum Streptophyta; class Magnoliopsida; order Zingiberales; family Zingiberaceae; genus Alpinia; species Alpinia galanga. The sequence continues at coordinate 4,050,932 of JBAMHZ010000091.1, read as the reverse complement.
CTCCTCTTCAAAAGGATTCTGTTGTGATAATGGAAATAATTTGCTGCTATTCCTCGAGTTCAAAGAGCAAGGCATGGAGAAAGATCCAAAATCTTGTGAGCATTCATTAACTTTATCAGTGTTCATCTCCATCCTACAGAATAATCAACAAGGAAAAAGAGGAAAAGGATATGTATTCTGAGCAAAAAACCGATGAAGGAAATCACATCTCAAGGACATGAAAGATCACAAAACAGTTGTTAGAAACTCAGGATGCATAACCGAAAACCAAAAATTTGAGAAAAATATAGAAAACATTTTCGGACATAGAATTTTAGTGATCTAGCAGTAAGCCTAGCTCACAGCTCGACTAACATTTTAAGTTTGGTAAGTGAAACTGGTCTCACTGGTTTAACTAGTCGATCAGTTCAACTGGTTTCAGAAAAGAAAATATCAAGAAAAGAATAAAAAAGGACTACAAACAAATCAATGGAACTGAGCTGCAATGGGTTTGGACAATTTCCTTCTTTGAAATGATTGTCGCAATGGTTCTAGACATTGATGATGTTGTTCTTGAATCAAGTTATTTCCTACTTAAGCAGTTGAACTAATTGGTTAGATCCGACCTTCAGAACTACTAGAGATGTCTAGAGAGGGTGAAGAAGTTTGTTACAAAGCACAACCTAGCATTGTTTGGACCATGAACGATACACCGCTGGTTCTTTACCAAGCCCAATGATTAAATGGTCTCATGTCTGATCTTAGCCGTTAGGCCTGATTGTTTGAACATAGCATGAAGGGTCATGTTGGACTAACGAAGAACACAAACTTTGGGTAGGGGCACAACCTATGGACCCAATATGATAAATTACCAATTATTATGAATTTTAAACAAATTTTCAAAATCACCGGAGTGGAAGAATGTAGATTGTTTGATGACATAGCAACTAGAACCACTTAATTGGCTGCAAAATAGGATAAAGAAACACTGAAATTTAGCTGCTAAGTCAAAGTTATATACCAGCTTAGTGGGATTAATTTGAGGGAGCACTACTAAAGTTGCTTGATAAAACAACAAGAAGATCGATACACTGCTTTGATACCTTATATCCACTATACTACTATCGATTGAATAATTAACCAAATACAAGAAAGCATTGCAACTTATCAAACATTTTTAGGGTGTACTGAGAAGGAAAACAATCAAGTTGATAGGAAAAGATCTAATGATGTTTCCTTTGGCTCAGCATTTTAGATGACATCTTCCAGCTTTTCATAGCGAAGTAAAACCATGAATCTCATCAAGAGGTCAAAACTATGAAGGTTAGAACAAAATATTAGTACTAGATGGTGCCACAAATGGCAGTTACCTGTCCAATTGTGAAGGGTAACAACCATTTGTCTGCAAACAATCAGTTTGGTGCAATGAATTGGTGAGGCAGCCAGAAGTTCCACCTTCTCTTGGCACAGGAGAGGCAGAATTTGTAGGTGTGGTGGTCGGTATCACTTTTGAGGCATGATCGATGTGGCCTTCCACATGCTTTCTTGAACGGTGGCGGCCCCGATTCATGTGCCTCTCACAGTACTTCTGATCGGCAACGACATCCCTTGAGCATCGCCATTTTTTCCCGTCAGTTCGGCGACATCTACCCAGCTCCGGATCCTCCTTTCCTACTTGTCGCCATCCCACTGCAGACATCATGAAACTATGCTAAACAAAATAACCAATTCACCATCGGAGCTGATCATACTGTGGAAGGAAAGTTTGCATAAACCAGATATGACTGCACTTGATGATTACAAAAGTAAAATGTGAGGTTACCGAATACTTGTTAAAGGCATTTTCAGGAGAAAAAGAAAAGCATACAAAGCAAAAGAAGGAAGCAAATAATGAATGAATCTCAAGGTACATTTGATAGTCATTGCTCTGGTAGCTAATAAGACATGAGCAACTTGACCTTACTTTCTACCAAAAGTAACTAAAACGTAATTGCAGTGTCACTTGACAAGATCAAAAGAAGAAGTTAGCATCTTCTTTCAAACAACAAGATAAACAAGACTTGTGAAAATTGCTTCCTTGCATTTGCCTTGAGAATAGAAGTCTTACACGTCCTTGAGCCAAAATATCCAGCTGAGAAGGGAGGGAACCCAAAACCGCTCCTAATGGAGACCAGCAGATTTGGTGGAATGGCTATATTTGCAACAATGCATTTGTAGATCAAGGCCTGGCGTTCAAACTCCAGCCACTGAGAAGGAGTGAAAGGTCCATTCACCCGGGCCAAGACTCCATGCTTGTGTTCACGAGATCCTCCTGTGTGCAAGCCTGAGAGAGGAGAGAAGAAAGAGAAAACCAAATTAAGTTGAGGAAACAAGAGAATAAAAACAAACAGACAGAAGCCAGAACATCCTTCTTGCCGGCCAAAACGTGCAACGTCCATTGCTTGCTTTGCAAAGGGAAGAACCGAGAAGCTTACCCATCAAAATGATTCCTTTCTTACACCTTACCCTCTCCTCGACCCTTCTTCCTCAGATAAACAGCAAGAGATACAATAAATAAACCAGCAAGGGCGCTGGTATAAATTTGTTCCCCCTTTCTTGCTCTTTATTTCACTATAAGAAACAGAGAATCTACCTGCCAAAATCCAGAACTTTGAATAGTAGACTACGGCAAAAGGAGGGGACAAAAACTCTTCTTTTTTTTCTTTCTTGCAAGACAGGAATCACGGCAAAAGAACCAAAGTGCGATGAAAAGACTATTCGTAGATTCAGTACTGGGATTAAAGAGCCAACCTACAAGACAACCATTGTCTTGTGCATGGAAGGAAACCTACGCCGAACCCTATCAGACAACCAAAAACCGTAGCTCCCTTACACAAGCTTGAAACAACCTATCTATAGCCTCATATTTAATGCTAGTCACCTGCATTCCTCATATGAGAGGGTGTTGGAGAAGATGCTGATGGGTGATGGTAGCATGGCAATGTCCCATCCAGGGTGAGCATCAATGCTCCCTGCTTTGACGGTGGAGCGAAACTTAGCATTTGCTCTCCTCCTTCAGGGAAGAGGCAGTTGGGAGTAAAGAAAGGCGCCATTTTTACAGGCGCTGGCATCTTTTGCTCAGTTCTAGCCAGCTTGAGACATCGCATGCCATGCTCCTCAGCTTCTTCAGCTTCGGTCGCCCTCTGGCTGCTGAGTTCAGCGTCGGATGACTCCATGGAAGACGAGAAGACACCACCAGATTCCGAGGACGCACCAGCCAACAAACCCACCATTCCGCCAACAAACTCCATCCTTCAACCGCTGGAGGAATAGCACTTCAGTACTTCACTATACGGCCACAGACACAGCGAGTGCAGTTGAACATGAACAGGAACTCAGACGGAGCCGGAGGAGGGAAATGGCAGAGGCCAAGGAAGCATTTTGAAGGGGACAGCAACTTTTTTTTTTTTTTTGGCTTGTAGGTTCTGCACAAGGGGCGACGCTGGTTTCCTTTTCTACAGAATGACTGAGAGGACAAGAGACAGTATAAAGTTTCAATTAATGCTCTTTATTTGTTTGTTTTTATCATTATTTTGATGAAGACATATTTAGCTGGCAACTTCAAATTCAGGTTGAAGAACAATTCTGACCGAGTTGCTCCTCATTTAGCTATTTTGTTTAGCTAAGTGAGGTTTACTTCCTGATCTTCATCTTCCTCTTCCCGTTCCAAGACCACTATTTTGTTTGGTTATTTTATGCATTAATTGAAGAGCGACAGTCCTTATCCAAGTAGATGCGCATGGAGAAGGATGCATTGTCATGTGATATCACATGACAAATCATGGACCCTAGTAAACTTGGACTCTCTTTCTTTGGTCCACTTAGCTCCTTCTTCAGACTCTTGAGAGGAAACCCAAACAATTTTTTTTTTTTTACTTCTTTTCTTTGTATAGTTGGGAATTAATTCTGTGTTCTATTCCCCACTGCAAAATGTCATTGTGTAGGACTCTGAATATGGAATTTTATAACTACTTAGGTCCCATGACTTGGAAGGTATTATCTCTGCCAAACACACAAAGAAATACTCTTAAGATTACTAATGATTTTTTCACGAGTCAATTTAAGTTTAACAAATCTTTGCACAGAGAGAGAGAGAGAAAGAGATTTCACTTGCTTGATGTGAAGAGTTGTCACCCTTGAGATTCAATCTTCTAATTTATCTAAAAGGAGGGCAATTTGGAGGGAAAAAAAGAAAGATGCAGCTAAAGAGCAAGCAATGCAGCAATGCGTTTCTCACTCCAGCTAGAAGAATAGAAAGATAGAATATGGAAAACGATATACAAAACTCAAGCACTGGTCCCAACATTCATAATGAATGGGTAAGTTGTCATGTGCAGTGGCAGCCACTGTAACTGTACACTTCACAGTCCATCACAATTAAATTAACAGTCCAACATTCCAGCTTTTGTCTCTCTCTCACAATATTTTTCTCGTAAATTTGCCTCAACTACAAGATAACTCTTGCAAACTAAACTAAACTAAAATAAACTAAACATGTTAATTACGGAATCAAAGATGGAGAAAGAATAAAGCTAAAATCATGAAAAGGAAAAAAAAGAAGCATTTCACTCTGAATATTTTTGATAATCTATATTATATGTCACTAGAGATCTAATAAAAAGGCTAAAGATAATTAAATACTTAATAAATTAATTAAAAATATTAAGAACAATGGTACAATTATAATAGAGGTTGTTGATCATGTTTTTTATTTGTTGATTTTTCATTGAATTATAAATTATCAAGATTATCCCTTATAATGTTCAAAAATTTATCAATCTAAATACTAAGATTTTTTTTTATTTCTTTATTTAATTTATTATGTTCCTATCACTAATAGTTGACTTCAACCAATTATAAATACTATTCATCATGAATGTCCTCCTCCTACCTTTATGAATTTTGGTTCCTCACTTATGGATTCTTTTATGCATCTCTCTCCGTGCGTAGGGTAGAAAGAAGTCTTAATTAGAAGGCATTATGATTCCATTTTTGCAAGGAGGAACTGCCCTGCCCTTCAAATATAAACAAATGGATTGATCGAATAATTGACCGCTGTCGTTAAATTTTTGTTTGGAAAAGTTCAGTATAGTGTTGATTGGAGGAGAATGGTCCATCAAAGGATGAGGCCATCCTTGTTCATGTCCGGTGTGGATGAACCACAGTACCACACCACACGGGAATGGAAATAAATTGCAGCAATTTAGAAAGAAAGAAAGAGAAAGAGGGAGAGAGAGGAAGTGGTGGAGATGATGATGATATCTTGCTTTCACAGAATCCAACATTAGGAGGCGTGATAACGACTTGTCGACAACTCGACGGGGACCTCTCCACACTCATTAATTGTACCAACAAACAACTATACTGGCTCCGACCTTTTGCTCGTATTTATATTCGAACAATAAACTCACGAACTTAAGTAAACACAACGAATTTAAGTATATGTAAAATAATGTTTTCTTTTTAGACTAGTTCATCTCTTCTCGAATTTGTATTAGAAACTTTTCAAATGAAAAGTCCAATAACGTCTGTGTCATTTGAGATTATTTGTTTTTAATTAAGCTATTCTAAAAGAGACTTGCGTTAGGATTTTAAGCTAAATAGTCTTTCATATTTTAAATCTACGTATATTTTTCAAACTGAATAGTTGCGTACGTACGTGATTTTTAAGAGTTTTTACGAAGTTATTTTTTTTTATAAAAAGAAAATATGTACGAAATAAGCGACTTTTTTTTTTAAAGAAAAAAAATGCAAATAAATAAATAATTGCTTCCTCCATGCCGACACAGTGGAGGGCCCACGTAGCATTATTGTGCATGACAGGTGGAGTTGACGTGGACGGATGATGAATTAGGCAACTACAAATCCACTAAATAAATCATGGGCGAGTGGGCCCAGCGCAATCTTGTCCTTTATATCCTTTTTACATTAAAAAAAAAAAGAAGTAATCTCATTATTTGAGAGTTTTAGTTTATTTTTATATATTTCCTGAAAATCCAATCCATCAAGCATGCATTTTCCTAAATATTTATCTTCTAAATTATTATAATATTATTTTTAAAAGTATTCGTTCAGGATCCAACTGATTGATTGGAGTGGTATTATAGGCCGAGCGATGGCCTCAGGCATGGTGCCACAGCTCAAACTGTCCATAAGAAGAAGGGCCCATAACTTTGATAAACTCAAATGGCACAGACATTGTTGAATTGATATCTAGATCGTTTTCCTGATAATTTTTCTACTAATTTGTAATGATATTTTTTCAGAGATATCCTAAGCCACCATGCTATGATCTTGTATGCCAAAAGTTCTACTTGATCAAACAAAACTTCTGATAACTTGTTTGTTATAATGCAAAGTGTAACATGATCCAGTCTTTTATCACGTTATTCTAATCATAACTTTGGTTTTTGCACCCATATATTGTGTTAACCTGTCTAAACCCTCACATGAGCGAAGTCGATGGACTTGAGATAATATTAATTAGATCCTGTTGACAGTTTGATGTCTTTCGTTTGACCATGTTCCAGCATCCAATTCCAAGCAAGATTACTCAAGCTTTTGAAGCGTAAAGGAGAAGGTAAAAGGATCACAAGATTCCACATGTTTCAGATGAAAAAGGGGAGGAAAAAAGAAGGGTTATGTGCTTCTTCTGAAGAGAGTTAAGCAGTTGGAAAAATGAGTGCAGAACTGGTTGGCACTGTGTCAGCAGGAGATTGCACCTCTAAAGCTTGGTGTGGAAGAGAAGCACCTTGTCTTTTTGTCCCATAAAAAGCATTAAGATAGCAGTGGGATCATCAATCCCTCTCTTCTTTCTTTATCAAACTTTTTGGATCACCTAATGCTTTGCTTAGCTAAAACCCTCTCTTTTGAGCAAAGCATAAATTACTGAGAGCAGTTGGCGGAGGTTAACCACCCCATCTTTGATAAGAGGGCTTCACCTCCCTCGTTTTTATCTTTTTTTCATCTCGTTGGACTATGGGTACCGCGTACTACCTATTCAGGTCCTTGTTTTTATGTTTCTTGGTGATTTCTCCGTCTTCTTTATGAGCATTTCGCTTGGTACAAGGTGACGCTTCTACTGGTGGTGTTCGTTCTCGATAGGGTTTAAGGCGTTGGGGTTTTCGTGCACCTTTTTCATAAAAGTTAAGGAAGGAGCTGCTGCTTGGAAGAGTTAATCTTAGCTACTCGAACAGGTAATTTTCAAAGAGCAGAGTGTAATATTTATTGTCTTTGATGACTGTTTGCACACAGAATCCTTTGCTGGAAGAGTAGTCAAAGACAAAAGGGCTTTCCCCTCTTGACCTTTCAAAGTTATTTGTTCATGTCCCTTTCTTCCGACCAATTTACTTAATCAGATCTTCTGTCATTTCTTCCTCCTCAAAATACAGTCAAATGTGATTATATTTCTGCCATTGCTGATGTTTCTCTTTCAGTGTTTGTTCATTTGCTCCAAAAGAGAAGTATTCTTCAAAAACCTTGCTTGGAGCCATTATTTGTGTTCCTTGTACTATTCATGTTTTAAATCCTCTATGTTTTTTATAGCAAAAACTGAATCCCTTTTGGAAAAGAAATAACTTAATTCCTTTATACTTGGATTAAAAGGTTATCTTTTTCTGTTTTTTGGGGAAATGAAGTAGAAGATACGTCATATGTGATCCTTGTGGGCTCAGAGAGTAATATTGCTGGTGCATGGTAGATTTGATGGCTTCACATTTGTTGCTCTATCTCGCTTGCTGTGTATAAGATTCCTCTGTAAGTGACTTCTTTTGCTTTTTATCTCTTGATCTAAAGCTGCCAAGGGTAGTTGTTCCTTGTTGATTCCTGCAAGTAATTATCAGTCGGCATTTCTTGAATTCTTTACCTGAAGAAAAAGTTACCTGTGTTCCCACATCATCTGTTTGAATCTTTCCTTCTTATTAAGCTCGAGCATATCAAACCCTTCTTTTGATGTTGCAGATTGCCAGTAAAATTCACAGATGTATTCCACTGGTTCATCTTCCATTGCGATAGCTTCCGAAGAGTATACAGGAAACAATTGGGATACCCTCACTGTGGTCCAAAGGATGAACTTTACTGATGCAAATAGAATCTCCGACAGTAACAACAGGTTAACACAAGATCAAGTGCTCAGTGGTTTGGTTGCCACTTCTGCTACTCTCTCACCCTGTCACAATGGAAGATCTCATGGAGACATGAGTTCCATCAAAGAGAACAAGACAAAAATTTCAGCTGGAGGTGGAAATTTACCTTGCCATTCTCCAGGAAATACTACTTTTCAAGTAAGATAAGAGTATTTTTTTAAAAAATAAATAAATAAATAAAGCTTCTTCATTATATGCACTAAACTCATTTTATATACTAAAGCTAACCAATTTCTTTATCAGCACGTGAAGTCTGAAGAGCAGCAAGATGTTTCAGTTGAGCGTTTCAAAGATCCTCCAGCAAAAGATGAGAAGAAGCAGAAGAATGAAATGAGTCCTGGAAGAAGCAACCATAAGTCGAGCAGTAAAAATAGCAAAGTTTTTGAGAATGCTGATGTTTCAAAGGATGATTATATCCATGTCAGGGCCAAGAGAGGCCAGGCCACCAACAGTCACAGCCTTGCTGAAAGAGTAGGTGTCTTATTATGAGATTCATTTGTTCTGCATTATGATAATAGTTTCTCTAATTAATATGTATCATCATGATCATCATGACATGCAGGTTAGAAGGGAAAAGATTAGTGAAAGAATGAAATTTCTTCAAGATCTTGTTCTAGGATGCAGCAAAGCAATTGCTCCTTTTCTAAAACCCTCAATTTTTTATTTTTTTTTTGCACAATTGTATGTACATTAAACATCTTCATTGTAAATTTGCAGATAAAGGGAAAGGCTATGATTCTTGATGAGATAATCAACTATGTGCAGTCGTTGCAGTGCCAAGTCGAGGTAGCTCCTAAAGCATGTTAATTAAGACATGATTCATTTGCTGGAGTTGAGAGATCAAACTTTTGCTATTGAAATGTGCAGTTCCTTTTGATGAAGCTTGCGGTTATTCATCCAGAAATGAACTTTGATCTAGAGAAAATTCTTCCAAAAGATGTAAGCTCAATATATGCAAATCCTGTTCTTTTGTTTTAAAGGATGGCAAGGATAAATGTAAATTGTCTTGGCGTTGTGTGGCATGGAGACATTTTACACTATGTTATTCGAATCCAAGTACGAACATTCATCACAGAGCATGAGCTTAGGTGTCCGAGACCTCATTTTATAAAATAGAGGTGTCGGTGTTGGAAATATTAGGTGTCTAACACCCTTTTGAAGGGAACAGTGGAAGAGATCGAGTAACATAGCTTTCATGACTTATTTAACCTTATCATTGTGCCAAGGCTTGCCCTCAAATGGTATTACTGCATCTAATGTTATCTGAATTTTGTTCATTTAGGTTCTTCAGTCATGCTACAGCGGATCGTCTGTCCTTGCATTTGGTCCAAGAATGAGCAACTACCAGTCTGTCTTGTATTCCTCCACCTATCAAAGGATCACTCAACCTGAGATTGCTCACACTTCGGAGGAATTGCAGCATGCTTCCTTTTTTCAAGTCCCTCACTTGTATCAGGTAACTTTAATCCAGTTCTTCTCTAAAACATGCCTCTTTATCTGCTCTTGCTCTCCTCTAAGATGATGCTTGGCAGCACTTGCCTAGTCCATGGCAGGATGTGCTCCACCGCATGAATCTCTTACCTAGCGAAGCTGCTGCAGACCGACCACATTGGTAGGTGCCTATTATGAGATCTTGTGATTGATTGCTCATGCAAGTGTTTTGATGCCACACAGTACTCCGCGAAGGGTTCAGCTAGAAATAGCACCACTAAAAGCATAGCAGCTACCAACCGATTGCATACAAGGATGTAGTGATTGCTTCAAACATCTGTACTTGTTTTGGATTACAAATGATGCGTGTATAGAATTTCACAGTTCTAACCTTTATCTTCATCTTGGTTGGATTTGTCAGCTGATACATGAAGGGTTATAGATTAAGCTTTGAGTTTCTGCTTGCTTCATTAAGCTTTGAGCAACCAAATTTCATAAAGTTTGCACTTATCGTCACATTTCATCTGAACATGGCCATAAGTAGAATTTAAATCTCAGCAAACTATTCACCTTCCCTCCATTTTTTTGTGTGTATCCATCCTGTTACATATGAGTTGGACCAACCTATTGGATTGACTTATGGGCAACTTAATTACTTCAGTCCACTCGATTCAAAATGTCATCCGCCAACAATATTAAAGTGAGCATGTTCTTATATCCAAGTACAGGAGAACATATGTGCCAAATATTCTTATAATTCCTTGGACCACCTACAGATTATCTGGTACGCCCTGAAAGTAACTCTACTTTGAAATTACAGGCGCAAAGCTCAAAACTTTAGTTCCTGTTCTACCTCTGACAATCTCCAAGTGAGTCCCTCTCTTCTTCCCTGTAGGATCCAAGTGACCTCCTTGTGACCAAGAACTACTCAGTAAGCTGCATGCAAATGGCTCAAGATCACATGGGAAAAGAAAAGGAATAGCATCTGCGAGGTTTGTTTGAATGTTTTGGTCTGTGAGATCAACATGTATCCCCGCAGGCCATGGCATAGCATGAGAGGCAGGAGTGGTCCTAAATAGATTGGTCATCTCATGAAGTGCTCAGAGAATATATTGCTTTCTCTGCAGGTTGCAATCCTTTCCATTATTCAGCTTCAAGCTACATTGTTCTGTTCTACATTTGACTTGAGAGGAGTGTTTTTCCCTCCATTTTCAACTTGATGAAGAATCTTCTTTGTTCAGCATCACAAAAATAAATAAATAAATAAATCCACAAAGAGGTCTACTTGAATAGATCCCATTGTTCATTGATAATCTCACGTTTATCTTAGTTAATACATGTTACATGAATATCTCCAAGTAAAATCTAATATTTTTATATGAACCTCTAAAGTTACAATGGAAAATTAACTCTTCATTTTTGTCATCTTATTCTTTCTATTATAAAATCATACATCTTTCTAGACCAAGTGACAGGTATACTCATATAAATAAACAGAGACGACAGACTAAAAAAATGACAAGGGAGGTCATATGTCCCCCTCATTTAAAAAAAATTACAATATATCTTTAAAAATTTAATTAATAAAATAATTTTATTTTACAAAAATAAAAAGTCATAAAACACTAAAACAGCAAGTCACTAAACTCACTTTCCAATCATTTTCAATCTACAGTCTTTTCTTTTGTCCTCTTCTTAAAAAAAAAATCTTCTTCTTTAGTTTGTGATATATGAAGGTATTATATTTTCCCTTATTTTCCTCCCTTTTAGCCTTTCGATTTTGACATTTTAAAAATGCATATCATATTTATTTATTGTTCTTTATGTGCTTATTGTTAGTTTGATTCTTTTGAATTTTAATCTATTTTGATAGTAGGAATCTTAAATCTTTTCTATTGTTTTAGAGTGTTGATTGTTAAATATTTATTAGTTTTATCATTTATGATTGATTCTAAATATTTTTATTTCTTGGCATATGCCTTGATTTTTTTTTTGTAGAATTATGTTAAGATATTTTTCAAGAAAATTAAATATTTAAGAATCATCATCTTTTGGAAAAAAAAGGTATTGATCAATCTATTGAAAAAAGAAATTATGAAACTTGTGTTGAAAAAAAATTCAAGAGTTTTCTGATAAACTTCATATTGGTTCAGATATAATTGATCTTCCGTCGGATCCAAAACTAAGGTTTAGGAGTATGAATTATAAACTCAATATCCAGTTAGTATGTGCCCTTCAAGCCAACTGTTGACTAAGACTTTGATA
>JBAMHZ010000091.1:3996538-4025437 GCA_037177395.1 Alpinia galanga | reverse complement strand
CATTTGTTACTAGGGAAAACACTATATACAAAAATAGCTCAGTTTCAAGTCTAAAAAATAGTATTTTAAGTCTTTTCAGATCCATCAAGGGGTTTTCATTAAAACTCATTGATGGACCTAAAGAGCTCTAATCTGATCCATTCCAAATGTTATACGTTTTTGAAATGTCATAGAGTCTATATATGCTCAAAAATATAAACTCGAAGTCATTAACATTAGTAATAAGAAGGTTTTCAAAGTTTATGTTTTAAAGTAATTAATACATACGCATAATTTATTGTAAAGATATCAGAACTAGACATGGACATTATTAATACCTTCACTATATTACTCTCTTCCATTAAATGTAAACTTTTCAAAAATCTAAATCTCCTAAGCCCATCAATGAGTTTCGGTAAAAACTCATTGATTGTCCTAAAAAACTTCAATTGGATTTATTCCAATTCTTATATATTTCTACAGTGCTCAAGATTCCAAATATATTATTCTTTAATTTTTTTAAAAAAATATATTATATTTTAATACATCAAAAAACTAATACTAAAATGATGTTGATTTTAAAGGTACTCGTCTTTTGAAACCAGCACCAAGATTTGGTGCTGATCTCAAAAGATCAGGCAAACCAACATTAGGGTGGTGCTGGTCTCAAAAGATCAATACCAAAGTGTGATGCTTGTTTTTAAGATCAACACCAGAGTAATGCTGGTCTTTTGAGATCGACACTAGAGTCTTATTCGTTAAAAAAAATTAAAATAAAAGAGAAGAATTACATATAGATGAGAGAGGAAGGAGAATAAAGAGAACTGCATGGAATGGAAAGGAGAGAAGAAGAACAGTTTTAGCAAGAGTAAAATGGGAATAAATACGCCCTTTGAAAATTATAAAAAGTTCGGTGTGCCTTTTGGCATTCGAAAATTTCAATTGTGTCATTTGGTAAATTGTCCATAATTTTGTTGCCCTTTTGATCAAGCTTTGCTTTATATTATCATAAGAATACAAAGAGCTTTACAATAATAAAGAATAAGATCGATCAAATGTATATTAATTATATTCATAATGATTTTAATATTAGAATATGTAATCGCCACTCATAATGATTTTGATATTAGAATGTGAAATTGCCACATTAGTAATTTTTTATCATTGCCCCTATGTATAGAAGAGAGTAAATTAAAAATCTAAGATAGCCAGTATAGAAATATAGAGTCATCGATAATCTGACAGTGAAACTCAGAAATTAATTCCTTGCCTTAATATTAAATACCTATTTGAAAGTGGGTTTCCTTTCTACATTATTTGCTCATTTAATTTTATTGTTATTAAAATAGAATGAAACTTCTCTATCAAGAAAAGCTGGGGGGATTCGTTCAGAATCACGGTGGCCACTACTGGCCGTCCGTTTGAAAGGGCCCCATCCTGCAGCTCTCAATCTCGGCCGTCTTTGAGAGCAGCGTTTCCTTTTTAAATTACTATAAATATCGACGCATAGTTCTTCCGGTGTCTGTGGAGAGAGACGCCCTATTATATTACCCTCTCTCTTCGCCGCCGCAGCAGCCATGACCGGACCGGGGCTCTTCTCCGACATCGGAAAGACGGCCAAAGGTATCTTTGATGTCGCTCTGCCTTCATCACTCGTCGCATCCCAGTTCCCTCTTGTTTTTATTGTCCTAAGTTTTGATTTTTATTTCCCCTCTACCTTTGGTGGATTACTCAGATCTGCTGACGAATGACTATACCTCCGACCAGAAGCTATCCGTCTCGAGCTCCAGCATCACTGGAGTGGTAATCATTTTTTGAACCTTCCTTTATTTAGTTTTCTTCGCCTTTTCGATTCACGGTGTGTTTGTTAGTTTTAGGATACCTTTGTTTTTCTCTGAAGTGCTGATAATGATCGGTGGATCAGACCGTGTTTGTTTGTCCTTCAATTTGTTTGTAGCTACCGTTCTGATTGTTTTAAAAAAGAATTTCCTTCTTTGTTTATGTATTGAAGAGATATAGTTCCGTGTTAATACCGTTTTCACGGTCCCTTTTGTTCCAGCAAGGAAATTGTGACGTACTCGTTTTTTTTTCCCCCAGTTCGGGAACCTTTTTTTGTTGTTGTTGACTTGTGAATTTGCTACCGGGTAAGGAAGAAATAGCCCAAGCCTGAGGGCAAGCAACTACATAAATCCCAGCCAAGGGCCCCTAGAGGGGTAGGGAAAGGCGGGGATGTCTTTCTAATTATCTTACACATCTGGAGTGGCTTGAAACATCTAGGGAAACTGAACCCTTTTGTTACGTGCCAATTCATGTCAAATGGCTCTTCTGTAATAGTGATTCAGTCATATTGTTGTGTTTTACTTTTTTCAATTTTGTGATCTTATCAGAATCTTCCTTTTAGATTCATGCATCAATATACAGATGTAGTGGTGTTTGACGTGGACAAATATTACAACAGAAATGGATAACCAACTAAATCTGATATGAGATACTAAAACTGAAGAGGCATTTTTATATTAGTAGAATGACTAATGACACGTTGTTAGAACCACCAGTATGATGATATAATATAATGAAATCAATGGAATACCTAAGGAATTGAATATGAGATTGTGCCGAAGAAGATATCAATAAGATAGAATATTGCTTATCTTACTGAAGAACTTAGCAAAGTGTTTTCTACCATTTCTCAAATTAGGTGTGAACCAAATCTTAGAGAAGTCTAAGCCTTTATACCTTGTTTTTCTTATTCATGAGAGAAATGCCAATCAGGAGTTTCATTTACTTATCTGCAACACAAGCTATATCATCACTCATTTGGAAGTACCTATTACTTTATCACATGATGTGAAAGACATGAAGTTGTGAAACTGAATTCACTGAAAGTTTTTCATAACCATTTTTATAATGTAAATAAAATGATTGCTGACCATGACCTGCTCTGCCAACTTGTTTTCCTGGATAACATCTCTGTTACATCCCACTTAGATGATGGAACTCACCTAGTAATTATCAGACCCAACTATTAGCTCTAAATGCTTGAGTCCAAGTTGATGGTAGCTCACTTATGTTAGGCTATAAAGCTTCTTTAGTACCCCACAACTCACCATGTGGTGTAAATGCATCACAATCTGTCATAGCATTTAGTTGGGAGCTTCTTATTCTATTACATAAGATATGAAAAGAAGTGCCAAAGTAAAATAGATTTAGTGAAAATTTTGCTTCCATTTATGTTTCATAAATTTAATCATTCTCATAACACCAATGCTCAGCATCTTTTTCTGCTGTGATCAAATTATTAGATCTAACGACTAACCCAAAATATGTAAGTACAAGTTAACGTTACTTCAAATTATTAGATCTAACGAGTAACCCAAAATATGTAAGTACAAGTTAACGTTACTTCACTCATTTAAGCCTATAAACTTTCTCGTTTAAATCATAAGTTTCCAAGTGAGACGGAAGGGTGGTACACTTGAAATTCTTTATTTCACCTCTTTTCTCATGTTATTATGTATCATAAAATGAAATGATTGTTTTGGTTTGTCTTTGACTGTCTCATATGAAATCAGTGGTATGATTATGATTGATAATTATTTATCTGATATTTAGTATTTAAACCCCACATTTGTTTTTCTTTTACCAAGATCTAGGATCATTCTATTTTAGTGTTTTTCATTATTTGTATGTTTGGGTATTCTCATCCGACTATATTCAACATTCTTCCATTCTATATATAATTAATGAACAGGCACTTACATCTGCTGCTGTCAGGAAAGGAGGGCTTTGTACTTTTGATGTTGGTTCACAATACAAGTATAAGAATTCCTTCATTGATGTGAAAGTTGACTCTGAATCAAATGTACATTTGCTGCTCCATTCTTTCTCAATAATACTTGAGAATTAATAAACTAAGAGATTTTCATTTCTCATTTCACTTCTAGATTTCCACCACTTTGATCATCCCAGATATTTTGCCATCCACAAAGACTATCGCTTCAATTAAGCTGCCTGATTATAATTCTGGAAAGGTACCGAGATTTGTTCATTTTAGCTGTTGATTTTCTAATACTGCAGAGTAAAATGAAAGTTTCGTGATTCAGCTAGAAGTACAGTATTTACATCATCATGCAAGTCTTGCATCGGTAGTGTCTTTGAACAAGTCCCCCTTAATTGAGCTTTCTGGGACAATTGGTTCCCAAGGCATTGCCTTTGGTGCAGAAGCTGGTTTTGATACTGTCTCAGGAGCTTTTACCAAGTATAGTACTGGAATAGGTCTAACAAAGCCAGAGTATAATGTTTCTGTGATTCTGTAAGCATTAATACTGGTAATTTACGAATTTGTTCAGCAATTTCATAGAAATTTGCAGTGACACTCTTCTCCTCAGGACAGACAAGGGAGACACTATGAGAGCTTCCTATGTGCGCCATTTAGATGAGTCACAAAGGAGCTCTACGGTACTAGAGATTCTCAGAAGGTTCTCCATAAATGAGAACACAGTCACCGTTGGAGGACAATATGCACTTGATCGCCTGACAACAGTGAAGGCGAGACTCAACAACTTTGGGAAGTTAGGGGCTCTTCTCCAACATGAGGTGCGGCCAAAATCAATATTAACCATCTCTGGAGAGTTTGACACCAAGGCCTTGGAAAGAACTCCCAAGTTTGGTCTGGCGCTTGCTCTCAAGCCTTGATCATCGTCTCCGAGGTTGAGTTTATTGGTTAATCAATAGGGTTGCGAAATAAGATGCTTGTATTTTTTATTTTTGTTTGAAATTTTGACTACTTCTGTGGATAACTAATTTCATTGTTGATGTCTCTAGGTTTTCTCTTCCATTCTTGGGACCATTTTCACTTGTGTTTAAGAATCATTCAATGCCTCTTATGTTATTAGATGCCGTCATAAGCTTTATCAGGGCGTTTCACCTTTTTTATAAAAACAAACATATTCATCTCCAGGCTTGGCTTATTTTACTAGATTCAATAGAAAACACTTGTGTATTTCTGTCTTTATGTGCTTCCCATTGTCCCTACTAAACTTCCCACTGCCCTCTATTTTGACATAACCACCCTCAAAAACCACCTCTGAATTGTTGGGACCAACAAGATGGGCCTCTTCTACAATGTAACATGACCTCACCTCTGCACAAGTGCTGGGGCCAAGAATCACCTGTCCTGAGACATAAATACTAGCAACCTGAATCTAAATGCCACATAAGAATTAAATGTGCATGCTTATAGTTATAGTTGACCAGAGCTTACTGTAGCCCATCTGCAGCTGTATACATAGAACAAACACCTGTGGTGGCCCCTCCATCTCTTCCTTGTGCCAGCTAGCTATAATCACTTTTGCATTGGTCAATTCCATCATCCATGATGGGGAACTGGCAGGCTTCAACTGGCCTTTCCTTGCGTTAGCTGGATGGTTTCATCCTCTTTCATCACACCTGTGAACCAGCGCGAGGCTCCACTTCAGGTCAGTGCTCCTGCACTGAGAAATTGAATTCTTCTGTTGCTGCTGAAACAATTGCAATGAATTTGAGCTTGACACAGTAGCTGTTGCTCCTTACATTTTCTTTTACAGAATGGCTTCTTCTGGGAGATGCTTTGGCCATCCTTTCTTCAGTCCTACACGTACAGTGCCCTGGAATTGAAGTCCAATCGAGGATGGGAAGAAGACAATGGGCATGCTATGTGAATTACTTGGACTGATGATAGCACATACGTTACAGTATGTATACATTATGAAAATCTTAAATTGTATTTAGAATGTTCAGATTCTTTAGACTCAAATTTAAATCTTTTTTTGAATGCTTATGTTTTGTTAGTTTTCGAATACCTTGGCCGTGCAAGAAGAAACTAGTAGAGCTCCAGCTGCTGCTCTCTCTAACCGAAGAAAATCGAAGCTATGAAGCCCATTCTTGTCGAGTACAGAGGCTCAATAAGTTTATCCCAACATAATTAGATTGTGAGCAGTTGGTGCAGTTAGTTTGTCGAGGAAGTTGCTTGGTAGAGTAAAGCAGCAGATTAAGTAGATCTAATGTGGAAAATGGCTAGCAAGTTTCATTAGCAAAGAGCAGTAACGTTGCTTGGTAGAGCCTTCTTTAGTTAGATTGTGAAAAGGTTGTTCGATATTGATAGATTGATGGCTTGATGCAGTGGCATTTGGAGCAAGTGAAGTCGACAGTGGCACGATGCTTCAGATGAGGAAGAGGAAGGGTTCGAGAAGGATTGGTGTGTTATGTAAAATTGTTTTTGCATGAGTTTAAACTTAAACTCATACTAAACTTGACTATTCTTTATTTTGTTAAACATTATTTTTTATTTTACAATGTGATATCTTTTGTCCACCTGGCAGAGATTTTGTTTAAAGTATCGAACTTGATTTATTAACTAAACTTTGTTGTTATAAAATATTTTCAAATATATTTACTTTTGGTTTAATATTAAAAGTAAATATATGCGGAAACACATTTATTTTTTTGTTGAATATGCGGAAACGCGGTGCGCATATTTTGGTTCCTGTATCGGTCTCTCTACCTGTTGCTTAGTTACTTCTTCCCGCTTATAATTTACCCCTCTGTCGTCCTTGGCTAACACCTTAATGAATCAACGCAACAAACATGAGTAAGCAAGAAGATCTTTCATCTCTCTCTCTCCGAGATCACCAGCAAAGCGCCCAATAAATTTCATCTCTACCGAGGAAGACAAGCCTAGTGGGGGAAGGATGACAGGTGGATGAAGACAAACCTTGCCTGTGATCGCCTTCTTCTGCTGTTGCCTCATTAGCTACTACATGTACCACGACCCTCTCCTTCTCTTGCTTTTATATCGCAAAAACTTGCAATGCTCGTCGAGAGAGGAAGGTTAGTTGAGAGGGAAGCGGCGATGAGTTCAGAGTGCAGTAGTGGTTGCCAATCTGGTTGGACTACGTACTTTGTCCACTCGTCGGATGAGCGAAATTCGCTTTGTTACAGAGATGGGGAATCCTTTCGAGGATCAGTCGAAGAGGAGGAGGAGGAGGGCTTGTCGATGATCTCTGATGCATCCTCTGGGCCGCCACATTTCATCGAAGATGATGGACATGGCTGCTGCCTTTACTCTGCTTTGGTTCCTGCTGATGGCGGCAAGAAGAAGAGAACTTTGGTCGAGCAACGACGGGAGCAGCACTCATCTGCTTTGGATGACACTGCCAGTTCCCAGCTCTTCAACAACTCCGAGGCATGCTCTCTCCATTTGTTTTGCTCACCCTCTCTCCTTCCTACTTTGCCTATTATTAACATATATATTTCACAGAATGGCTTCACTGATTGCAACTACCGGATGAAGAAATCCATGGAGGAAACTTTGGACTTCTCTTATGACTTCTCCACGACTCAATTTCAGGTGAATCGCAACATCCTTTTTAGCTATGTAATGTTCTTCTATTTCAGTCCCTGTGGACGTATGTCGAGAGCAAGTCTTGCAGGCACAGTCTGCTGCTCTAAGGGTGCAAATGGGGTACACTCAGTGCTCTACTCATGTCAAACAAAACCCAACCAGACCAGTTAAGTTCCTATATATATATATATTCGATTTCGTCACTTTAACTTTATGCTTATGATGAGATTTTTGTGATCCACAGGGATCAAGGAAAAAAGGAAGATTTACTAATGAGTGATGGAGGCTCCTCTGTTTCCGCAGTAGAAACCGAATGCTATCCCAAAGATAGACAGATTTCTTCCTCCAGCTATTTCTTTTATTGTTTTTATTTTCTCTTCTCTGTTATTTTCCCTCTGCACCGACGTCAATGCATCAGGAAACAGCCTGACCAAATGGGAAGAGAAAATATAAATATAAATATATATAAATGTTGTCTTTAATGATTCTCTTGTCATGGGAAGACGTAACAGAATGAAGCTTGTGGATCTGTTCAGTGTTTTGTCGGCACACTGAAGTGTCTTGGAACGAACCAGCAGGCTTTGTTATTGATGTCGACACACACAAACAAAACCAAGTTTAACTGAAATAACTCAAAGTTCAAACAGTTGATAACATTCAGAAAGCAGTAGAGATATTACTCTGAACAATCTCAGTTAGGAGTTCTAACAATAGGAGTGAGCAGTAACGAGTTGCCAAGGTCCATCATGGATGATCGATCTTTAATACCTGAGCCTGTCTTTTATTGGGTCACGCGCCATGTAAACCATTAAGATGAAGCATCTTTGCAGTCAATGCGTCGGGTGCTGTTCTTGAAAGTTACAGCCTTATAGGGGAGGGGTATCAAGAAATCAAGTCAATCTGAAAGCATTTGGTATGAACTCTCCATGTTTCACGCCGATCGATTCAACTAAATAAAGATGAGACCCTGCCTCACTGCAGGCCATCCTTTTTTTGGATCGCATATATTATCTATCCCTCTCTGCTGTTTCCTGCCAGATCTTCATGGTATCGATCAGACATCTGATGCACAGGGACAAATATATTGATTAAGCTTAGCTGGAACTGAGAAAGAACGTAATGGTGTCAATTAATTAATACCGAGCAGCCTCTTTAAATACTTCCAGGATATCTATAGCTGCATCCATCTCACTTCTTGTACTCTTTGAATGTAGTACCTCCTTTATTTTTTTTAGGAAAAAGCTTCTCGAGCATAAGAACAATCAAGTTTTTGACCTTCATCTTATTGCATTTAGGCCGATATGAGAATTGCATCTGAGTATATATCACGATAAGAGATTGACGTTTTTATTATCATCCAGTTGAAGGTCTGAATCTGTGAAGTGGCATATATATTATATAAGCACCAGCATAATGTGCAGTTATTCTATAAGCCTTGAAATGATAAATACTAAAGGCATCGACCTGATGGAAAATGTACTCAAATCGGACCATCACCAAGTGCCAGACATAGTGGTATAGAGCTGAAGCCACATCTTGTTAAGCCTAAAGCAAAGAGAAATAGAGGCACAATCGTGCTCCTTGTAAATTCCAACTAGCCCTTTCAGAGGACAATAATTTCACAATCGCCATTCTGAGAGGAACCTCCAGTGAGAAACAGTGGCTGGCGTCAATGGCAGGGCCATACGTAGCCCGGGTCATTCGATGCTGCTTCTTGCTTAATTGTTTCAAGATCCACTACGAAAAATACTAGAGAGCCCCCTTACCAAGTTCTTAGTGCGATGGTTGTGTCTGTTTACAGGCTTCCGACTTCAAGGATGGAGACACGCTGTTTGCGCCCTCTGCCACGCCTGCCTACGATGTTGGAGGTGAAGGAGCAGGGGAATTATGTGGATCAAACTGTAGAGGAACCACACCTGTTAGGTCGGGTGCGTCGTGCTGCGTTGAAGAGCGGAGAAGAAGCCCCTTGTACTAATGAGCCATCACTTAAAGAGGACCATACAATTTTTCCAGTATATAGTGCAAATGGTATTTAGTAGTGTTATGGATGAACCAAAGGCAACAGGTTAAACAGAAATCGTTTGTTCAAATGGAAAACGCCATGTTTGTAACATAAAATGAAATATTAGATATTGTCCAAACTAAAATCTTGCAGGTCATGATAGACTCCAAGTGCCGATTCTGCATCAACATCCATCTTCAGCGATACTGCAGATGTAATCGAATAGAATAATTAGATTTTGTTATAATAATGATTAGTTAGGATTAATAGAATAGACTAATTAGATTTTTTTGTGACATTGAGGCAGCTTGATGCAATCAGCATATTAAATAAAAACGAATATTTCTTAGGCAGCACTTCGAAAAATCCGAAATGAAATTTTTCTTAATACCAGTGAATTCAGGAAAACAACAATAAAAATTGTTCTGGTAAAAGTTATTCTACTAGTCCTTGAATGTTTAAAATTATAAATTATATTTCAGCATGATTTAAGATGGAGTGAAGTAAAAACTTGGAAAATAACAAAAACTTTAATGGACATTTTGTATATTAAAGCTGCCAAAAGAAGCCACCCTATAGTCACTAAAAAGAAAATCAATGCCTCCAAAATGTCTAAAGCACTTCTAAACGTGATTGCCTAACACTTGTAGGAAATGCAACCACAAAGTGGTTTAGTTATTCCCTACAGTTAATCCAAGTTATATTGTTCAATTGACATGCAGTGATTGTGAATACATAGAAAGGTAAGCAATAGAAGGATGCAACATCGAGATTTGGCAAGCATTCATTTGTATAATAACCATGTAACGCCAACATTCTGACACCATAATAGGAGGCTGCAGATCGTTTGGCAGCCACAAAATACTAAAGACACTAGATGCCAACTCTGTTATTATTTCTACCAAAGACAGGCATTTGGCTTAATGTTTGGAATACCACTTATTTTCTCAAAGAAGCAGCTAAGACAATGTAAAATCAAAGTATAGATCGTTAGCATATTTTAATGAGCAGGTAAGCATCTTAAACCCAACTAATTTGTATTTTCTATTCAACTCAAGTTCATCACTCTATCATATATACCAGACTTAGTGTCTGTGTTCTATAATTAGTGATTAAGTTTCATTTACTCAAACAGACCAGAATGAAAAAAAAAAAAAACTATAGCTGAATATAAGAAGTAACATGTACAAAATATGTGATACCAAAAGAAAAAATTAGCAGACACACTAAAAAGTATAAATTTAATAATAGTTGAATAAGTGGACCATAGGATCACTATATTGGCAGAAGAAATTTGCACAATATCTAAACTATGTTGATGATGCTGGCTGGATATCAAACATATAATAAAGTATTTACATAGAAAACATAAAAGTAGCAAGATATTTAATTACCTTAATAAATCCAATTTCTTTGGCGTTGCTGCGGAAGCATTGCCTGCAGCACATGAGACCATACTTCCTTATAATCGCATGAGGATTGCCACAAACACGGCTATGAAAAAAAACACTGATTAGACAAACACTGCACGTACAAAAGGTCAAACCAAAAAAACCAAGGAAGTCATCACCTACGGTTAACTTCAATCTCGATATTAACCAGCAAACAGCATTCATTAAGACATCATAAAAGAAAGAATATCAATATCATAGCGCATAAATCAAGCAAAAAAATCTCAGAAGACAAAAAAGAATTTTTTTATTGATACGAGTCAAAACAACATCAGAAAATAGAACGAAGCAGACAATTCTAAGATAACACGCAGGAGAAGATCTTCGACGCTCGATGTTGCTCATCATTCTCCTTCTTCACGTAGCAAACTATAAATTATTAACTGGAACAGATAGATAAAACGGATGACAAATAGATAGGAAAGTATGTCAACAATAACAAAAAAGACAGAGTTGTTGTTTTAAACCAAAAGGCGATAATTAAAACCATCTCCTTCACTTTCATCGACAAATAAAAAACACGTCAACGAGTAATCAAAAGTTTACAGGGAAATTAGGTAGTAAGTGAACATGCACCAAGAATCACAACACCACTTTCCATCTATTCGAACCTGACAAAAAGCAAAGGGGAAAGATTATAGGAGAAGTAATGATAGAATCGCTCACCAAACCCGGGATCCAGGGCCATAGTTCTTGGGATGCGAGTTCCAGATGTTCGAATGCCCCATCTCCGGCCGATCTCGCTAGAATCGCACAGTACTCCCTAATCCTTGAAACTCAACGGCGGAAAAATGGACGAGCGTAAAGTACCCGTGAGATGTGAGGGCTATTTATAGAAAAGAGGAGAAACCCTAGGTGTCAGAAACAACAGCGACTCGGCGGACCCACTTTTATTTCTTTTTTACAAAATCGTCACAAAAAAATATTATTTTTTTTATTCCTAACATTATTTCGAACAATTCTTAAAAATTCGATTTTGATAAAATATAATCCGTGAAACTCAGATAATTTTATTATTTGATAATTTAAATAATCGTTTGTCTCATACAATTCAGTTAATTTAATCGAGTCAATTAAATATGCTGTTTTAAAAAAAATTAAATAGTTAAGCAAATAGTTTATCCGCTTAATAAAGTAATCAAATAATTCGAAATTATTACTTCACGTGAATAAATATTATCCGTCAGACGTTCGCATAATGTGGTTTTGTTATGTCTGCGTGACCATCGAAGCTGCGTCCTCACAGTTGAAGCTTGAATCGATTGGTTCCGAGCGGCGTCGTCACTGTGTTTTGATGTTTCCTTTGATGGAGGCATATAGAATTAAGAGCTCTTAGCTTTAGCCATCGCCATTGCTCGTTTCCTGCTTTCTTTTGGCGCATGGATTTGGGGTTTCGACATCATGATTCAACTGTGACAAAAGAGAGAGAGAGAGAGAGAGACAGAGAAGAAAGAAGAGGCACTTTGATCGCTTCTTCCATTGCTTTCTTTCTTTCTAAAATCCTTTTTGGCTGTTGCTTTTCGAGCTCATGCAAAAATTCTTCCGAGAGACACAGAGAGTTACTCTCTTGAGCGTGGCCCAGACTGCCATGAACAGAAAATGTCAAAATGCACCTGATTCTGCAAATTGAGCTTCAAAATAACTCGTGAATCATACCCCAAAAGCAGTTTTTTTGTTAAATTCTAAGTGATTTTGTTTTTCATTGTGAATCTTTCAAATCGAATATGGTTAACAGTCAATGTTGCCACCGCCAGTCCCATTTCGAAAGCTGAATGCTCTTAACGTCAACTTCCCACCCACCGTCCTATCTCCACGAGAAACTTGCAAAGGAACGGAAAAAGTTATTGAAGATCCGAGAAAAGCATTTCAAACGGAAAAAGTTACACTAAATTGACACAGACGCAGTACACTGCGATTCCCTACATTTCAGATTACAGAGAAGGCAAAAGGACGCGACGAAAATCTAACTATTAAGAGAAAACAGGCAAATTTGTAGTTATAAAACCGAGTTTTACAACAAGTCAATGGCCGCCGCCGCCGCCGCCGCCGCCGCCGCCGCCGTCGCCGTCTCGTGTGGCCGTGAACTTTGCAATGCGAAGTTCCTCCAACCACTCGAAAATCCTACTCCTCGACACACTTTCGGCTCTTCTCAACTTCCCCTCTTCCTCCGTCGTCTTCTTCTTCGGCCTCTCGGCCTTCACTTTAGATGACAATGGGCTCGGTTCCACCGCGTCAAGCGAGGTCTTGCAGTTGAATTCAAGTCCGACGAGCCGCGTCACCTTCTTCTCGACGCCAAATCTCCTAGACGACGAAGTGCTGCTGCCACTCGATGAACTCACCAGCTTCGCACCGGCTGCGGCATGGCTCTTCAGGGCGACGAAGTGGCCGCTGAGGGACCGCCGCGGCCAAAATTCGCGTAATTCTGCTTGCTGTAGCGGTGCCCTGACGAGGCCCTGCCGGAGGAATCCCCACCCGCGAGGCGCCGAGCTGGCGCTCCTCCGCCTGGCGGCGGTCGCCCTCCTCGCGTGCTGCAGCTGGGGCTTCGGGCTCGGGTGCGCATAGAAGTTATTGGAGTACGCGCTGCTGCTGTTGGACGATTGGCTCCGGCTGACGCAGTTGCTGCTCCGCTTGCTGCTGCTGCTGCTGCTCCCGCCGCTATTACTCCAGCTCGTGTCATGGCGGGTCGAAATGGTCGTCGTCGAGCAACGGCCGACACAGTCTTCAGACCGGCTCGATAGAAGACATCCCGCCGCGGAATGAAGTGGCAAGATCCGGCCATTAAGGAACACTCGATCAGCGCAGCACATGTCGGCGGCCGCGGCCGGCTGAAGGCCCCCTCCAGTCAAGACCTGGAACTCGAAGTCGTCGTCGGAGGATGTGGGGAGAGGGGAGAGCAACAGGGGTTTCCCTTCATCGTCCTCGTCGCCATCGAAGGTCTGCCATTGGCCACGCTTGGGGGCTGTGCATTTGGAACCGGCCTCCATAATCTTGGAGGTGACGAATGGAAAAAGGACCAGTCGAAAGGAAGAAATTAAAGAGAAGGCCGCTGGTGGGAATGGGATAAGAAGCGAAAAACAGGGGAATGTGGGTAGAGAAATCTCTAGAGTATGTGGGAGGACATCGCTAGCTAGTGCGGTGACGCGCCTGCATGCCGTCTCTTTTTAGGCAGTCCTCAGGGACTCTTTTTGGTGTGTGGAAGGAGTGTCATTATTTGTGGCGTGACGAAGTTATACACATCCATCCATCGACGACGTCGGTTCCTTTTCTGGCTTGCATTTTTGCAACACGATGCGCTCGTCAGGAAGAAGACGAAGGAAACGTACAGTTCTGAAAAATAAAGGAGAGTAAGGAAACTGAAAAATAAATATTTTGTATATAGATAATAAGTTTTTTTTTTAAATATGTAATTTTGTCATCCACTTTATCCCTAACTAAATTTAAAAATCTTATCAATCTTCTTTTAGTCTACGAAGAAATCGACTCTTGGGTTCCAAGCCAGAAGAATCATGAGTTTCTTTCTCTACGACTAGTGACCTTCGGAAAAGAGAGTGTCTGAATTAACTAAAAACAACATTTCGTGCAATTGGATATCGAAAAAGAGCTCCTTTAAGAAATCACGGACGGAAACCAATAACAAGTGTAAACAAAAAGCAAAAACAAAGATGGAAAATTCAGTTTTTATTTTCTGAATCGCAAATTGGTTAAACATACAAACACACTGAAAAATCGAACTATTTCCAAACGTAACACGCCATGGATGCCCGCATGCTCCTGTCCATGTCATCTTGATCCAGACTGTGTGGATTTCTCCTCGTCCAGAAGAAGCCCGCCGCGCGGATGTCTCCGCACCCCCAAGCAGAATAAAGAACTCGCCCCGCAACTGGACGGAAACGACGATCGATCGCTCCACGAGGTCCATCCCGCCGGACACGAAAATTTGCTGCTTTCCCAGTCCGATCGAAGCCCCAGGAGTTTTGCGGTTACCGCTCTGAGCCCCGAAGGATTGCTCTTGCCCTTCTTTTTGCCGTCGGCTACGTTAGCCCCCCTTTCCTCCCGTTGGCGGAACGAAGAGGGCGGCGGACGGAGCGAAGGAAGAAACGTACCTGCCCCACCGACTGCCCTGCCGCCGCCGCCTATCGGTGTGCCCGGCCGAGACTCCCACCCGAATGGGACTGAGCCAGGCACGCCGACGACCTCATAACAAACAAGCCTGCTTGCCGAAGAACTTTCTCTGGAGAGCAGCCTCGCGTAGAACTGACCTTCTTGATTGATTCTCATGGGGCTCGAAGCCCTCCTCGAGCCATAATTCGACAGCATGATCTCCGTATTTTCTAATTTGGCCTCCTTCAGATCGTGAACTACTTACTAACTGGTAGGATCTCCATGCATATATGGCCGGCCATCGATATTGGACATTAATCGATTTGTTAGGAAATGGAAATGAAAATGGAAATGGAAATGGGATCGGAGTTATCTGGCGCGCGAAATCTCAACATGAAGCGTTGTTTGTAATGGGTCAGAGTGGTTGCTAACCTCATTAACTCGATGGATTGAAGTAAGGCGACAAACTGTTGGGTCAAATGTCACCGCGCGATAGGGCAGTTGATCAGTGTACGCAAGCATGCACATTTATTAATTTGCAGTTAGTTTTTTATTATTTTATTATTATTTATTATTAGCATTTGTTTTTTATTCCATCCGATCACATAAATCTCTTACGAAACTTTCATCGATCACCAAAAATCCAATGTTATATGAAGATAAACTCCTAAATCTAATACTTTAGCATACTATTTGTATGTAAAATGTCTTAATCACTTAGCTGTTAATTGCAACGTGGCCTGAAACATACACTTCACCGTGTGATGAATTAAATAACGAAATATTTAACGGATCAAATTTTATAAACTGATGTAATTAAATTAGAATCATTAGCATATTATTTGCGTTACTATAATCAGTTAAATATTTAAAATTTTATAGCATTATAATTGAATATTCCATGAATAATATTAAATATATATATATATATATATATATATACACATGAAATTGACGTAGTCATGTGTGGACATTCCATGACAGCTTCAATTGTACTAGTGCTAGTGCAAGTCAAACAAGTGGAGTGTTACATATTGACTTTTAAAATGAGGCAAATGAAGGGAAAAGAGGAGAGAAAGTGAGTTGAACCTTCAAAACGATATTTTTGGGAGTTTTTCTAAACGGGACGGGAGCGACTATTTGAAAAATCACACGCATTTTTAGTACTTTTTTATGAGGGAAATAAACGGATTGGGATAACAACCACGCGGAGGAAGTTTTCACGTTGAGGTAGGTAGCTGGATCGCGTCTCCAATTCTTCGAGTTCTCCTGCAAGCCTCCCTCCCTATCCCCACCTCTCAGAGCCATGGGCGCGGACCAGACAGAATTAGGGTTTTCTCGGTGAGCGACCTCGACTGCTTCATTCCCCGTTGCTTCGTTTCTATTTTCATTCGCCGCTCTCGCTTTGCTTGTTCCTGACTGCACTGTGCAAGAGAGCTCTCCCTCTCGATCGCTTGCTACGCCGAGGTCTCGATCCGATTGCGGCTCGTTTGGACATTGGACGATTCTAGGGGTCTTCTCGCTGTCGTTGGCTGGCTTGCCGGATTGGGATTTGGGGGTTCTCCGACTCTGCGTTTGTTCGGGAGGTCGAGCATGCTTGGGTAGGACGGAGGTTGAGGAGGAAACGCTGTAGCAGAAGATTCGGTTTCTAAGCTCGCAGTCTGTTCCTTCTGTTTTGGATATTTAGGTAGAGGCTCGTCTGGATAGGGCACTGGTGGTTGAATAATGTGTATACTTTGTGTAGTTCCGAGGTGGTCGCGAAAGATTGCCGCCTTATTGCCCTGGCTGCTGTTTTCAGTTCTCTTTTTTTGGGGGATGTCGCCGCTCCTCCCTCCGAGGCTCCGCTTTGAGATCACCTCGCCTAGGATCGCTTGTCTGAGCGTCCTCGTCCTGACCCTCGTTTGGTACAAGGCTTTGGTGCCTCTATTGAATTATTTGCAGGTTTGCAGGGTCGCTCGCGAGCACGAGCGGCAGCGGGCACTTGCAATCGAGATGCAGACACTTTTGAAGACTGCCATCCGCCGTTGCCGGAACTGTCACTCCCCGTACAGGGACCAGAATCCAACTGGAGGCCGCTTCAAGTGCTCATACTGCGGCCAATTTTCTAAAAGGCCCATCTTGGATCTTCCACGTTCTGTTAGGAGCTCCACGTTCAGTGAACTTTTGAGGAATGGTGGATGGACATGGAGTCAGGATCGGGAAGCCCTGGGAAATACCGACCGGGGCTGTTCTACAGCGGCGAAATTTTCATCATTTCTCATTTTCTTTCCTTTTAATCTGATTTTCTATTTATTTGTTAATATGAGATGGCTCTGTAAAGCAGCGTTCAAACGTAGTTCGACGGAAGATGATTCTGACACAGACCACAGAGGTGTGTTATATAAGAGAGGGGATGGAGGAGACCTGCATGAGAGCAGATGGAAGAAAACGAGGAGGAAAGCTGAAGAGAAACGTCAGGCAAAGTTGGAAAAAGAAATGTTGGAAGAGCAAGAGAGGAAGCAAAGAGAGGAAGTTGCAAGGATGGTAGAAGAAAGAAGAAAGATGAGAGATGAGAAATTGAAAGCTGAGGGAGAAACTACTAAGGGTTCCATTGTTGATGAGGAAAGGAACAGTTATAAGCAAGCGGAGAAAAGAAGGAAAGATCGAAGAAATGTCAAGGATAGGGGATCTAGTAAAAGCAACTCTGATGTTGAAGATTTGGAGAAGAGGGCAAACAGCATGAATGAGAGAAAGCATGAGTTTTACAATAAGAATCACAATGAGAGACATAATGTAGCGAGAAGCGCAGCAATGATATCAAAGGCACATGCCTTGGAGGCTTCACTTGGAAATAAATTGGTTACTGGTAAAATAAGATATTCTAGTCATATAACTAGCAACTTTCCAGCAAGAGGTTTTAGTGGCTCGATATTTTTTGGGAGAAATACCCAGAATTCGGCTGGTGCTGTAAAGAAATCAATTAAACCAGTTACAATCATCACGAATCATACTTTGGAAAATGTAAGAAATTTTCAAGTGGCTGAAGCTGTAAAGGTTAATAACCTGTCAAGTGGAGATAATAAAATTCTCAAAAGCAACCTTCATCAGCCTGTAAGTTGCCATACATCAAGCTCTTTAATATTCTTGTTTCTGATAACTGTGCATTGATTGTTGGATTCTTTGCATTTCCTAGATGAATTCATATGTGCAACCACGCCAAGCTATTCTAATGAAACCATGGCATCAACTGTTTACTCATCCAGCACCTATGAACCACCCTGATTCAACTACTTCAACAAGTCCAAACAATAACAGTCAAGTAGAACCTCAGGTTACAGACCTAAATAATCAGAAGTTGAGTTCGGACAATTTCAATGATAGTCAAACTAATTTCACACAACCATTTCCTTTTACTTCTATGACCTCACCCAATGTCATATTTAGTAGCGCTTTGGCCAAAAGCTTGTCTGATGAATCCTTATTTTCTTCCATTAAGGATTCAACACCAAGTTTTATATCAGAAGAAACAGAAATTTTTGAAGATCCATGCTATGTGCCGGACATGATGTCCTTGCTTGGTCCAGTTTCTGAGGAACTTGACAATTTTCCATTAGATACAGGGTCTGATTTTCTTTGTGATGATAAGGTGGTGGAATCTCAAGTATTAAAGAATACTTCTTCTTCTGGAATCATATCTAAGCCTTCTCCAATCGAGTGTCCTATTTCCAGATTGCAAAATTCAGAAGAAAATCAGACTACTTTTGGCCAAGTTTCATGTAACTTAAAGTCTCAAGATTTACATACAACGAATGTTGATGGGCCACAAGGTACATGGCAGATGTGGGAACCTCCATTGGATCAGAACATTGGATTATTAAGAGGGCCTTCCAGATGGCTTTCAACCATAGGACATCAGCATTCACAACGAGAAGAAGTATCGAATCTTTTCTCAAACAACTCGTTGGTATCACAAAGCATGAAGGGAAGCACTGCACTTTTGAGTGCCAAGTCTCCGCAACATGTTTTTGGTGGGATTCCGCAGAATGGAGTCACAAATGGTGCATATAGTGCTGCAATGAATGCTAATGATCCTTGGATACGGACACCACATTTGCAATCATTAGCTTCTGACGGAGAAAACCATTTACTTTCCCTGAGTTTCATAGATAAAGTGCAACAAAATGCTGCAATGGTAATTAGGACAAACAAGTCAAAATCTGATTTCTCTATTGAATCTCCTACTAGTTGGCTGAGGTAACTGCTTAATATGCATAACAATGGTTCCTTGCATAATCTAGTTTTCTGTATTGGAATTATATATTTATATTGTTTGTCTTCGCTAAAAAAATTTGAATCCCTTTTAACTTTTTGACATTGTGCTTCTGAGTGTACTTGCTGCCTGAGGAATTCCTGAAAATGAGTTACATTTCTTGGAATTGTGATTAGTTTTTTGTTTTGTTTTTATCAGGAGATGGTAAGATATTTTTGCTTGTTTGCTTACAAATGATGATTCCATCCAGTGATCTCTTGATCTATTTTTATCACTTCGATTCAAATCTTTTGTGCAAATTATAAACTTTGAATCCTCAAACTAATTAAAGTCTACGTATCACAATAAAATAAGGGTGGATCATCATTTTCCTGTTCCATATGCAATTTGAATATACAATTCGTAGTTGTAATTTTGTGTTATATGAGGAGTCTGGAGTCTGGAGCAATATTTCATGGCAGGAGTCTGGAACAATGTTTCTTGGCTCATAATTCTCAAATATTTAATCTCCCTTCTTTTGAAAGATTATGTGAATATTTTCTTTTGGGTAGTATGGCGGAACAAACTGAGAAAAACTTAATTTATTTTGAAATGTCATGGATTAACCTAGAAATAACAAAAAAAAAAAAAAGTCTCAATATTCGCCAACAATAGTTGAGATTACAATCTTTTGGCATCATTTGAGAAGGGTTAAAATGAGGATCATTATTAAAAAAAAAACATTATTAAACATTATCTATAATCTATAAATATGCATAATAGAAACATTCTATTTGTATATCCCATCTATGCATCTTTCTGTAAAACAAATTTGATATTGTTGATTGTCTTGGTGGATTATTTTTTCCATGTGTATATGCAATTTGACATACTAACGAATCTTTCCATTTGTGGGGATGTAAAGAAACTTTCATGTCCAAATCTCCAGCAGAGATGAAATTAAAAAATGACTATTAACTATTACCCTCAAAATTACAGATTTCATGAATAACATAGAGGAAAAATGGAAGGAATATCTTGTTGTAGCAATCAAAGGAACTTAGATATAGATCCATGTGATGAACATTTCTACCAATGTCTTCTTAAAATAATTGTAGTTTTCCAAACCAATATAGATCCATGCCTACACTTGTATTGTTTTGTATCTTTGAGCCAAATTATACATAGTTTCTTTGAGTGATTTCAAGTTTACTAATATGATAAGCCTAGATGGCTTATACTAAGTTTTGTGACATGTCAATCCCAATATCAAAGTTGGCTTTGCAACCTTTATTTTGAAGGACTTTACAACCTTAGCAGGATTGATATGCTAGGTTAATCCATCATTCCAAAAGGCAACTAATTTAATTCCTTTAATTAAAAAAAAAGTTGGAACAAATATTCCATTGTTTTTCTTTGGCTATGAATATCCTTGTGTTTGGCTATCACATTTTTTTATATATAATACTCATTGCAACCCCCTCTAAAATCCCATTGTCCAAAAAACTCATTGCAACCCCCTCTAAACAATCAAAACTAGTCACTTGGTGTACATTTAACTTTATATGGTAGATGGCTATCCCATTTATCTTATACTCAGTATATTTGACCATCCCATTTTATATTGATTTCTTAATTTTGTATCTTGTCTGCAACCTGCTCTGATGCACAAGCTATTATTCTTTATTCTCAATTGACAATCTTTTTTGATTGATTTCATAATTTTGCACCTTTTCTGCATCCTGCTATGATGCACAAGCGATTGTTCTGTTTGGACTGCAAAAGAGCACAGTTTGCAAGTTTGGAGACGTTACAAATACATGCACAACAAGTTATACTACTCAACCATAAGTTTTACCAACTGGAGTTTTGAAAGTTCTTGACACTATTATTCGGTTTGTACTGTTTCTATAGAAAAACATAAAGATGCTAAAACGAAGAAAAAAAATGTTGGATTGAGTGTTTTACTAATCTTGACCTTTTTTCAAAGTCTGCTTCTTTAATGCTAAACCAAATCACTAACCAACTGGCTGAGCTCACTGGCATGCTAGATATTAGTTCCTTGGATACAGAAAGTTCATAGCCCCAATTATCAGAGATTTGTTCAGGAAGCATTTTATTCTGTCACTGTAATTTTCTTTAGATCTGATTATTTTCATTGTTTTTACTCCGTATGAAGATGGTCCCATCCAGGCAACTCTTATTACATGCATTATTTATTTTCTGATAAGAAATGCCATCAGAATATTTCAAGGTGGTAGCATGTAAAGGAAAATTTATCTGGCGGTTCAATGTCGAAGGGCAAGTGGGCAAAGTTCTGACTGTATTGTTGATTTATCTGTTTTTACCATATGCTCTTTGGATGTATTCTTCTTCTTCCCCTTGGGTGATCTTGTCATAGATATGATGCGACTCTCATTGCAATGGTTGTAGACCTCTTACTCTTACTGTTGGAAGTCAGAAGGATGAATCTCTGTCTGGCAATGGATCAAAAGTGTACAGATCTAGTGTCACCAAAAGCATGTGACCTGGTCACCTTTTGGGGGGGATAGTTGAACAATCTATTTGTTCTATTGTTTGTGTGTGTGTGAATCAATGTTCATTTTCATTAGCATGAGCAGGCATTTTTGAAGAAGAATCCAAGTTCTGCGTCATGAACCTCAAAATCCCCAATGCGGTTGACACATTTTTGAAGGCTTTGTTTATGAAAGCGTATTATAAAGGCACGAACGAATTCTACACAAATGCATTTGTCCCTCCCTCGCATCTGTGTCACAGGTTGAGTCTCTATCTTTTTTTTTTTGGTCCTACTTTTACCCTTAACAATTGCTATTGTTCATGTGAATTTTTGTAGGGTGGTTAGCTCAAGTAGGCTGACAATTCAAGAGGCAGCTTTGCCTTCAACCTTTATACATGCAAACAGTTTGAGGAATGAACCAAACTCTGTAGAAAACACGGCTCACCATGTACAGAAGAAGCGCGACTTGGATTATGGATTGCGTGTTTAGGAGGAGAACATCAACATCTTGTCTTTGACAAGAGAAGGAACGAGGCAGACCACGAGGTGAGTCTCCCGTAATCCAGACATGGATGGTTAATTTCCACCGCCCGCCGAAGAGGACTAACTTGGCGCCGTCTCCCTCAATCATCGCATCGACCGACGACCGCTCGAGTCAAGCAGTCGCGCCGCTTCGTGTCAA
Source organism: Alpinia galanga (assembly GCA_037177395.1). NCBI lineage: Eukaryota > Viridiplantae > Streptophyta > Magnoliopsida > Zingiberales > Zingiberaceae > Alpinia > Alpinia galanga. The sequence continues at coordinate 4,003,095 of JBAMHZ010000091.1, read as the reverse complement.
GGATATCTGGAATAATTTTGAATCAGGCAGTGGCGGCGTCGGTCAGGGCATGTAGAGCTTGTTGCCGCACTTGCACCGCCACGCCTCCGGGTAGTACTCCTCGACCGCCGGCTGGCCCGGCCGCACCGCCTCGTGCACCGGGTTGCACGGCGTACACTCACCGCACTTGGCCGAGCACAGCGGAGGGTACGATCCCGGCCCCCGGCCGCCGCTTCCGCTCAGCCCGCGCCGTCGTCCCGCAGCCTCCTGCACCCGGCCCGGCTCAGGTTAGCATCCACAGCGCATTTGGGCTAAATTGCGCCTCCGCCCCCTACCAAAGCTACAGAAAAAAGAGAGTGGGATTCTGAACAGAACCTGGACTCGAGGAGTCAATGTTGGATTGCCAAGATCTGTGGCAGAGAATAACAAATTGATTCTGAGTTAACAAGTACTTTTTAACTATTTGGATGCTACATCTGGAAGGGAAAAAAAAAAGGTGAACGAAAATAGACCAAAAAGAAAGCACAATCACACATCAGTTAGCTGAAATGGCAGTGGAGTTCGATGGGAAGGAGAGGAGATCCATGCTCGAGCAAAACTGAGAGTACCACGAAGGTGAAATGTTGCTCACCTGCACGCGCACTGCTCCAGAGAGAAGCAATGGAGAAAATGGCAATGAGAGAGCAGCACAGGAGCGCCATTGCTGTCGCAGACGTAAATGCTCGTCGCCCTTTCCTGCAATCCATGGATCGACCTCTTTCTTCCTAAAATGTGCGCTCAAACCGAAAGTGGGTGAAAGTTGGCGATTAAAGAGATTGGGAATCTCAAAAGCTCATCTCCTCTCGGAAAGCAGCTACTGTCACCGACACTGTAGCAGCAACCGCAGCAGCAGCAGTTCACAGCCACTGGCACTGGGACAACACCAGCGGCCAGCAGAGTCATTTAATGCCGAATCTGATGCGCACAAACACACAAGCACAGTGAGTTACACTTTTTATTATTATTATTATTATTGTAGGGCATGATGCAATTGAGACTGCTCTTGCATCATCTATTACAAGTTGTCCCCTCCAAATCAATCGGTGAAATCTTGTTTTGTCTCGTAAATAGCATAAACACATGGAACAGTAATATATATGGCCAAGCAATAAGTTAATTATACCTTGAGAATTTCTCATTATTATACAAAGGTTTTGAACTTTACAGTGACAGTGTCAGAAACTTGAATCAATTAGTTTTGCATGAGACTATTTCAAACAGTAACTGTCTCTTAATTTGTAAATAAAGGCAAAATATAGATAAAATAAAAAAATAATAATAATCTCTTATCCAAAAAATTCATACAATAAGCCACTTCTTGCTCTCCTTTTTTTTTTTTTCACTTCCCTCGATGCTTTCTCAAATAATAGGCCTCTCTCTCTACAGGAGGATCCAAGTTACGCATCATGCCGCATTTCATGGGCTTGGGCCCATGTTTGAGTATTTTCATAGTTGTTTTTAGAAAATTTTCGTAGATTTTGTTTGCCATGTCAAAAACAAAAAAAAAAATAAAAAAGGAAAAAAAACTTTGACGAAGGAGAGAAGATAAGTGAGGCCATGCAATTGTCCCTGACCCATCTTTCAGTTACCAACGAATCGACCTCAGATTGGACGTCCCATCTTCGTCAAACGACCCACCCTCGCAGTCACGCCTTTTCCCCACTCGTCCGAATCTATATAAACAAGCTGCGACGCTCATTTCTTCCTCACCGCAGCAAGCAGCTCTCCTCCATCGATCCCTTGCTCTTCTTTGCTCGCCTACACATCCGTTCGGCAAGGGAGAGATGAGGAGCCATCTTGCGGTCTTTGCATTCCTACTTCTGTCGCAGCTTGCTCTTGCGCCGCACAGAGCTCAGGCGCAGATCCTCTTCCAGGTGAAATTTATATATAAGACGCGTTTTAATTGCGCATGAGTCGAGTTTGGTGTGTCAATGAGTTTGTTGCTGCAGGGGTTCAACTGGGAGTCGTGGAGGCAGCAAGGCGGTTGGTACAACTTCTTGAAGGACAAAATCACCGACATCGCCGGTGCCGGAGTTACTCATGTGTGGCTTCCTCCGCCGTCGCAGTCCGTCGGTCCGCAAGGTGGATTTTATTTTATTTTTGCTCTATTAATTATTTATGATGGTAAAATTAAAGGGTTTGATTGGATAATTAAGGTTACATGCCGGGGAGACTCTACGACCTGAATTCTTCCAAATACGGTAACCAGAACGAGCTCAAGTAGCTGATAGGCGCATTCCACGCGAAGGGCATCAAGTGCGTGGCCGACATCGTGATCAACCACCGGTGCGCGGAGAGGCAGGACGGCCGGGGAGTGTGGTGCATCTTCGAAGGTGGCACCGACGACAGCCGCCTCGACTGGGGCCCCCACATGATCTGCCGCGACGACGCCCAGTACTCCGACGGTACTGGGAACCCCGACACCGGAGCCGACTTCGGCGCGGCGCCCGACATCGACCACCTCAACGCCCAAGTCCAGCAGGAGCTGACGGACTGGCTGAACTGGCTGAAGACGGACATCGGATTCGACGGCTGGCGGCTCGACTTCGCCAAGGGTTACTCGTCGAGCGTGGCTAAAGGTTACGTGCAGAGGACACAGCCGGACATCGCGGTGGCAGAGTTCTGGAGCTCGTTGGCCTACGACAACGACGGTAAGCCGGACTACGACCAAGACGGTAGTCGGCAGGAGCTGGTGAACTGGGTGCAGCAGGTGGGCAGCAGCGCCACGGCGTTCGATTTCACCACCAAAGGGGTGCTGCAGGCGGCGGTGCAGGGCGAGCTGTGGAGGATGAAAGATCCGCAAGGGAAAGCGCCGGGGATGATGGGGTGGTGGCCGGAGAAGGCGGTGACCTTCATCGACAACCATGACACCGGCTCCACGCAGAAGCTGTGGCCCTTCCCTTCCGACAAGATCATGCAGGGCTACGCCTACATCCTCACCCACCCTGGAATCCCTTCCATTGTAAGCGACCCCTCTAATTAATCTTTCCATTCTCGATCGGAAAATTGTTTAACTGTAACTCCTATCCCGCATGCAGTTCTACGATCATTTGTTCGACTGGGGACTGAAGGAGCAGATATCTGAGCTGGCTGCAATAAGGATGCAAAACGGGATTCACCCGGCAAGTACACTGACCATTCTCGCTTCGGATGCAGATCGCTACGTCGGCATGATCGATGGAAAAGTCATCACCAAGATTGGCCCTCGATTTGATGTTGGAAATCTGGTTCCTTCCGACTTTCAAGTCGTTACGTCGGGGAAGGACTACTGTGTGTGGGCCAAGAAGTGAGTTGACAAACAGGATTGGAATAAATAAGTTGAAGTTTGCATCCAAACGATACGATGATGTTGTAAGACTTCGATCAGAAGTCGTTCATTCTATATATTGATTGCAGTTTAATAAAATCTTCAAGCAAGAATTATGCCATATCTATGTACTCTATCCATTCTCAGTGTTTTTTCTTTTTCTTTTCTCTCTTTATACGCATTTAATCTATGTAAAATTAATGATACTTAAATTCAATAAATGCATTATCAAGTGAATTGACTTACAATTTAATAAACGGTGAGCTCCTGGAATTCATACACGGAAGATGCACAAGTTATACAAGGTTCAGAAACGGACTCGACTTAAATTTAGATCATATGGCTTTCAGTTCACTAATTTTAGCAAATCAAAACCAAAATCATCACCAAGTAAAGGAATACCAGAACTACAGAAGAATCATAGTGTGGCTCGATCGAATCCAGTTTTATTTTTTATGTTATCATTTTAAACGCACACCTGCAACTTACACCACACCAAAATTTCATTAAAAAAAAAGTCTCAGCAATGTGGTTAATTAAAAGAAGCTGGTAAAGTGTGACTTCCAGAAAAATAATTAGCACCAATAACTTGTTAAAAGCATTCTTTGGTCAATCTATTACTTGAACAACAAATGACTGTAAACATGAGGATTTAACAGCTAAAGTTGTTCGTTTTTCAAGCCGAATACATAACTTGGTCCTTTCAGAGCAGGTTAACAAATAGGGCCTGCCATCGGAGCATGCTTTTGCTGTGGAAAAGTGAGCTTTCACACATTGCAGCCAAGGGAGGTAGCCTTCTGAATGAATCGAATGTAGATTTGACTGGTGAATGAATATTAGGGAGATAATTCCATGCTCAAGAGGACTTCAACTTCCTTTCCTGATTCGTTAACTCCAATTCTTGCTGCTCCTTGAGGTATCCTTTGGCTGTAGCTGTCACTATTTTCACAAAGAAGTTCAAAAGCATGAGCCATATCACAGCGTTCCATATCATAGTAAAAGATAGGTTCCACTGCTGGGCCTGCAGAACCAGAAACACTGGGATCAAAATATTACCCTGAGAAATTTCTAGCCTCTACCTAAACCACAAGCAGCAAAAATTCTCATTTTTCTAATGACCAACCAGTCTCTCTTGTAGGGCAGGTTCGGGAACAGGGCCAGATAAATACTTGTCCTGAACCATTCGTAATTTAGCAATCATGTTAGGCAGTGCAGAAGAGAGACTGGGGATGAAACGAAGCACCCATACTAACTCATTCTCCAGTCATTCCAAGAGCTTATTGTTACACACATATATAATGAAAATTGTCTATAAAAGGACATTAAAGTTTAGGAAAAAGATTACGGAAAACACTATATAAAATCCAGATTTTCCCTATAAAATCAGCAACAAATTGGAGTATTAAGAGCAAATAACTAATATATAACTAGAAAAAAAAAAGAAGATATAACGTGGTAGTGCATCTACTATAAACACAAATATTCAAAGTTTCATACACTATGCATGTTTTCAGCAATTAAAAATCAGTTTGATAATATATATATATTTTTAGAGTTACATGAGGAATTGATCCTTTGCCATGGGGCCAGTTGGATAATCTATAACTTTCCATAGAACAGTCCTATTAATTCTTTTTTCCATTCTAACAATAAGCAAAGGTTACATTGTCCATATTTCCAAAACCATGTGCTTCAATATCAGAGCTAAAACACAACTATTCATCTTCATTGTTCTTCTACGGTATGCTCTGACCTCGACCAATCATTAACTAGACTACACCTGTTCTTGTCTCCTTTCTTTGACAGCCTTACCCAACCAAAGTCTATTTCCTCTTCCCAGAGATTTTGTGTAAAGCCATGCTACAAGGAATGACCACTTCAAATACTACAGGCCTAAACATAGTTTTCCTTTGGGCATATTTCAATCTAGTAAAGTTACAAAATAATTTGATCAAACTAAACATAGTTTTGTTGGAGGGATGAAACTTTCTTCTTTCAAAGGTGGTGATTAGATGATTAGTGAAGAGGTGGCAGTCATGCTTAGAGTTAGTAGGCTGAGGTGGTGACAAGGGCAAGTGAAGTAATTGTGTTGATAATTTTTTGCTTGAATTGGATGGTTCAATTATGAGGATGCAAAAGAGAAATTTTCTTCAACTTTCTTCCCCACCTAACTTTCTTTTTCTCTTCCCTCAATTTTACTTTCCCCTGGTTTCTTTTTACTCGAGGTAGTCATGGCATTATTCATTCAACTCTCAATGTACAAGGATAACCATGCAAAGAGTACTTGGTACAAGAATTACCAATCTCGAGTAACTGCTTTTGCTATGTCTATAAATTACCTTGTCTGCCAAATGTGTTCTGTGCACTTTAAGCAAAGGGAACAAGTGGAAGAGATAGAATGGTTTGGTCTTAACTTGACTAAAGCTAAATCACCAATCTGACACAACAAAGACTCAAAAACACATGCACAAATTCGACATCTAATTAGGCAAGTGGAAACTCAAATTAGCATATGTATTCAAAATTAGAATTCACTAACAAAAACATTTGTATTTAAAAACCAACCTCAACAATTGTATTCAAAATTCTTTCTAGTCATCTGGTTCTGATGGCGGGGAGGATCTACGCCTATTTTCTTCTGCAGTTGATGTACCTTGTTGTTGCATAATATTTGCAAACATAGCTGCCATCTACAAAAAATAAATAAATTTGCTATCATATACTTAATTATACAAATAATTTTTCACCTTTATTTTATTTGTGTGAGAAATGTTATTACTTGTGCCGGTAAAACTTCAGGTCCACGAGAGCCCCCAGCACTTCCAGACATCATACTTAGCATTACACGTGCAAAATTTTGGAACTGGTCATTTTCTTGCATCTGTCTTCTCATCTGCTCTATTTCCGTCTGTCGTTGTGCATCTCGCAACTCCATTTCTTTAATTTTCTCTCCCATTTCTTTAAATTTATCTGTTAAATCTGAATTAGAGTGATAATCTTGCAAGTACATTGAGCTGCGTTTACATTGCTCTGGGAACACTTGGCTAGGCAGCGCACCAGCTCCTAAACATCGAACCCGACCAGAATGCTCAGATCCAAAAACCTCACTATATAAAGAATACAATTAAAGTTGAACCATATGTAACCAATTTTACAAAAAAAATAAAATAAATTATATGCAAATTGTTACCGAAATGCCTCCTCGTGTACTTCTATTGGTTGTGTTCCTTCA
>JBAMHZ010000091.1:3980450-3995275 GCA_037177395.1 Alpinia galanga | reverse complement strand
GATCCCTCCGCCCCCAACCCCCTAGGGTTCACCTGCCCAAATGAGTTATAGTTTGGCTTCGACGACGACGAATTCCGACGACAACGGCGACGGTAAGCGGCGGCGCTCATGCGTGCGTAGAAAACGACGCACAGGATAACAGGACTCTATATATATATATATATACACACACTTTTTAGTGTTTTTAAATTATTATTTTGTGACCATGCCGGAGGATGGCGCAGACTAGCTCATTCGCAGGCGGCTGGCTTTTGATTCGGATCACGACCGACGGCAGGCGACAGCCGCCGATCTCTCCGTCGTTCTCAGCCAACAAGTGCCTACTACGGTCGCCCGCAAATGGTGACTCCCAGGCTGCTTCTGGGATCGCTCAACTCGTCCCCGCTTCGTTCCCGGTGCTACTACCCCCTCTCGCGCCCCGCGTTGAGGAGCTTCCGAGCATTCGCCGCCTGCGGGCGACCGTAGCACGGGCTGCCGGATCAGGTCACCAGATCATTTGCGCAGTCCCTTGTTTCTCGATTATAGGATTATAATGTTGTAGACTTCTGTGGATAATATGATGGCAAGTTACTTACTTCGTCCCCTTGCTCTTCAATTTGCATGTTCTCATTCTTGACGAGGCGATTAGTGGCGTTGCTTAGAGATTCACAATGTCTTTTTCTTTTTGGACTTTGAGGCAAGATTGCTATGTGTTCAGGTTGATTGATCTACCACCAGTGGAACTGAAGGCAAATGATGTGTGTGTGTCAAGATGCTCGCGGCTCCAATCAATCCTTCGGACGTCAATAGGATAGAAGGTTCAAGTTTTATAAAAAGTTCAAGTCTCTGGATCTACAACGAATCTATGAGCAGCATTATGCAATGCAAAACAGTTTTATCTTACCAAATTTCCCCTTTGAACTTAGTTGCATTGTTTTCTATCACAGGAAGTTTGTTTACCTGCAAATATGCTTTCTGTGTCACATGAGTTTTTTTTTCTTAATGAAGTACATTTGTTTTTAATATCTCCTCTAATAGGTTAACAGGTTGTTTGTGATTAAAATGGAATGCCTATTTGCCTTATATCTAATTGGTTATTTAATATAGTTGATGCATCCCTCACTCTTGTGTATGTTCATTTGTTATAGTTAATAGGTATACCTGTTTTATACTTCGAGGAGAAGCAGGTAGCTGAGCAAGAGGCTGATAATTCCAAGTTCCTTGTTAATGTTACCTATACGAGCAGTAGTTTCACACTGCTATGATCCATGTCATGGGTGAAATTGAGGCTGCCTCCTGCCTATAAAATCACTACCACCCTCTTGCCTTGTCAAGATATTTTTGTAAGATGAATTCATGTCTTGGCTTAGTTCTATTGGACAAATCCACCATGACAAAAAAAAAGGTGAAAAACGAGAAAATAAAAGGCAGGGTCATATATGAAAAAAAGAATTGGCACTGGTAAAATTACGAAAGATTTATACCTTATCACCATCCTGTTCTCAAATATCCCTCTCCTCTTTGTCTTAAGTCAGTCTCTATTCTACTCAGAATAGGTGTCACATTTACTGCATATCTCCATACTTCTTCTCCACTTGAAGTAAAGTGGGCTAAGATTCAATCTCCTCCCATCCTGTTCTTCTTTCAATATATATTGAAACCATAACCTCACTTTGCCAGTAACACTTATCACTCTGTTGGTTGTGATTCCACACTTTGATTAATTAGTTTCCTGTTCCAGTATGCTCTTCCTCCTGAGTAAATGTTTAAATTTTACTTAATCTCCTATTTGACATCTTTTGCTCATCTCTCAAAGTAACTTCTGACTTTACCCAATTTACCCTGATATTTACTCTTGTCAAAATATTAGATATTAGAACCCTGATCAATCTTTTTTCCCTTTGCAATTTTTTACTCTGTCACATCATCTTTATGAACATTAATGGTAGGAGTTAAGGAAGAGACTATATTTGAAGTCTTTTGAAGACTCCAATTCATTTCCTTACCAGGAAATTTTTTTTGCTATCATGGAGACTAAAGGATAGAAGAGATCAAACACATCTCACACTAAAGAATCTTCACTCAGAGTGCTATTGAACATATGTGATATGTTGAGAAAACAAAAAGAATTATACAGATAGAACTAAAGTGAATTTATTATTACCAAAAGAAACCCAAAAAAATTAAGGAAACAAATGTAAATTAATCAATAATCTGCAATTCAGCTCAAGCATGTAAAAATTACTCTTTATTATCATCTTCATTACACGTGACATTCAAATATAAATGACCTTAGTATTCAGTTTAACCAGGTTAGAGCTTTGGTTAATTGGCTATCCTAGATGTTCATTATCAGTTTAAGCAGGCTAGAGCTTTGGTTAATTGGCTATCCTAGATGTTCACTATCATTCAGTAACCATTCCATTGCACTGTTAGTATGGTTAATGCGAAGTATTATGTAATATGTAGTTTGACATTGTCCTCATATTGCAATCGTATTTTTTGCCACCATGTTGAACTCCTCATCTTCATTTTTTAATTGCACAACAAGGATTATTTTACTTTTTGGTTACATATATGGATTTTTTGATTATTTGATACATATTTTTAGGCGTTTACCCTGTTAGGCCTCCAGTAACTGCAATTGGTGGATATGAGGGGGTAGGGGACGTGTACTCAATTGGATCTGGAGTGAGTAACCTCTCAGTGGGTGATTGGGTCATACCATCTCCTCCATCCTTTGGTAATTAATTCTTGTTTTGTATCTTATAGATTCATCTCTTTGAGTTCAAGTATAAATGCTCTTACAAATTGTGACATTTTTTTTCATGAATAAATGATTTTATTATGCTTCTCAGGAACATGGCAGACTTATGTTGTGAAAGAAGAGGATGTTTGGCACAAAATAGATAAGGGTGTTCCTATGGAGTATGCTGCTACTGTTACCGTAAATCCTTTGACTGCTTTGCTTATGCTGGAAGATTTCATTAAGCTAACCCCTGGTGCTTTCTCAATATCTCGTTACATTATGATATGAATCTTGAATTCTATGTTTTTTTTTAATATCTTCTTGGTCATTAAGGGGAGTCTTGGCACAACGGTAAAATTGCTGGTTTATGCCACAGGTTCAAATCATAGAAACAACCTTTTGCAAAAAAAAAAGCAAGGTAAGACTGTGTACAATGAATCCTTCTCCCGAACCCTGTATGGCGGGAGTTTCGTGCACCAGACTGTCATTTTTATCCTCTTAGTCATTAAATGCAATCAGTAGATACAATTGTGCAAAATGGTGCTACTAGTATTGTGGGACAATGCATCATTCAGCTTGCTAAAAGCCAGGGTGTTCATAGTGTGAATATTGTGAGAGACAGGTGCAAGTGAACTTTTACCGAGCAAATATTTGTTGTTTCCTGGATTGTATACATGAATTATACCAGTCTAATTCTATGAAAATGTATTGCATTCTAATGTATTTTATGTTACCATGTAAATCGAAAACCTTATATTGAATTATAGGGTCATTTTAAACCAAGGCTTTCCGACTAATCCAAATTTATGATGATACCCACACATTATATCTGTTCTGATTGGGTAATTTTGTACTTTGACATGCCATCATGATCTCCAATTATGTATTGAAACTGTTTTAATATGGTACCAGACAAAGACGTGATTTTCAAATTTGTTTTTGCTTGCTTCATATTTGCATGTCCTATCTTTATATAAACCCAACATCTAGCTTTGTTTTGAGTTGTGTAAAAATGAAACAAAGTTTCTGCCAGATCACATGTATTATGTTACTGAGTTCAAGTAAACTTCAAGTACCAAATATCTATAAACCTGGATTAGCTTTACAATAAAGATCTGTGCCTTCCTATTGAAATTGATTGTAGTGCCAAGTCATAGGCATAATTGGTAGGTTGGCTTGCATAAAAAAATCACTGAAATGTTAATTATTTTATGTGGATATTGTTTCTTTGCTATGATGTGGTTAGAAATTGTATTTTCTTGTGTATTTATTTGTATACTCCTTGTAAATTGGTCGAGGATGCACTATTTCATTTGATCAAGAGGTATATTTTCTTTGAAACTTGCATTAAATCAATTGTTGAGGTGCTAGTTTCTGAATATTCTGGTAGCTAAAATATTATTTACTGCATTATATGTGCTGTGCGTATATTCTGTTGTCTCAGATGTACTTTTATGTGTTCTCAATGTTTGTTTCATGACTATGTACTGATTATATTACTTTTCTACCTTTTATTTTGTACATATGAAGAGTTGGATCAGAGGAAATCAAAGAAAAACTTAAGAATCTTGGGGCAGATAAGGTTTACACTGAAGCCAATTAGAAGTGAAGAATGTTAAGAGTCTCCTGGTAAAATAATGACCTTTGAGCAATTACTAATTAAGTTGTTTAAGATTGCATAGGTAGTGATTCTAGTTTGCAATGGCGAATTTCTCAAAGGGTATACTTAAAGTTGGGAATTTACCATGTGCAGCCCAAATTTCATTTCTTCCTAAAAGGCACACACTCTCTTCCCAAAGTTGGGAATTTACCATGGGTGGTCCAAGTTTCATTTTTTTCTCAAAATATTCTTGATGTTAATGTTGTGATTTTTTTTTTCTTTTTATATTTTCTTTGTGAGGTTGTATTTATGTTGGTGTTATTATTATACATCGATTCCAATTTACATTATGACATGTTCTAGGTACATCAAGGTAGTTTAGATCAAATCACCTAGATTTTTCATGTACAAAAACAGACAGTCAAATTAAGGGTATTTTAGGGATTTTGTAAAAGGGAAGTGTTCCCTTTGGGAAGAAATAAAACTTTAGGTGCTTACTGAGAAATTCTAACTTTTGGACGTTTCCTTTGAAAATTTTGCCTTCTATAATTATTTGGGAATGATCATATTGTTTTTTTTGACACCGTCAATTCATTTTCTCGGTAAGAGAAAAATCATCATATTCTATTTATTTGTTTAATTACTTTGTACTAATCTTAGTTCAATCATCATTTACTAGGGTGAATTGCCAGAACCTGCCTTAGGATTCAATTGTGTTGGGGGAAATGCAGCCTCACTGGTCCTGAAGTTCTTGAGGTGATCCAATAGAAGAGTACACTGCATGATAGAACAGTCACTTGTATATTTTATGATTTAAATTGTTACATCTCATTAAACATGTGGAAGATTTGATTTTCTGTAGGCATGGAGGCACTATGGTAACTTATGGAGGCATGTCAAAGAAACCGGTTACTGTCTCTACTTCATCATTCATTTTTAAGGTTTCTTTTCCTAATCACTGTCCTGAAAGATAATTTTGTTTCTTGCAATTGCATGATATTATACATGTTGACTAAAGGAACCAGATGCTTATTTGACTTGCCCGTGACAAATGACATCTTGGAAGTCCCATTGCATAAGACTCACACCGATCCTAAGCCATTGAGGACTGTGAATATATATCTTTCCTTGCATAACTGGCAAGGAAATGGTGTTTGCTCTTCCAAAGCTTATCGAGGCAAATTTATTCTTATCCCTAGCCCACTTGATGATAAATGATCATGCAAAGTTACTTCATTTACAATGATTTATTGTGCTTATAGAGTGAGTGCTATATTTGCAATGCTTCGGTTAAAAAAAAAAACAGTATCATTTTAATGATCAAGACCTTGTTTTATACTTTGTTTACTTGGGAAATGGAGAGGGACAGAAGGGAGAAGGATAGTGTTAATTTTATTCTTTTCTTGGCTTGGTGATTCTGGTTTAGATCTGGTATAAGAGGGTATGATTTGATTCCCAAAATTCCCAATTTAGTGAGTAGTGGGCACAGCTTGGATGGGAACAAGGAGTGTAAGAACAGGAACTATCACGGCTGTAGCATGCTATCATGCACTCACCACCATATAGCTTGTGCTTGGGCATTCAGAAACACCCAATAAAGCCCTAGTTTCTTCCCAGAAGCAAACCAGCATTGAACTTGTCACGTCAATGTTTCCTCTCTTATTCTCCCACTTGGGCGTAAAGATGATGGCACAATCTTCTTACATTCCTTCCCTCTCCTCTTCTTGCAAAGTAAAGGGAGATTTATAATTTTTGTTCCCCTTCCTCATCTTTCCTTTGCCTGCACTCTCCATTTCTTCCTCCAAAGTAAGCATGCTGTTATTGTCATATGCTACATGTTTTTTTTTTTTTTGGCATTTTAAATAATTTATGCTACTTAGTTTGGGGAGTTTGTCACAAGCCCTTGATTTTGCTGAATTTAACTAGAAAGAATTCAGTCAGTGCAACATTTACTGAACCCAAATTCAAATATTACTGGGTCTTGAACTTTTAAATTTCAAATATGACAATGTGAATGACTGTCTCTGTCAGTAACATTTACTTTTTGGAATGCATATGCATCAGGATCTTTCCCTGCGGGGATTTTGGTTACAGAAGTGGACGAGTTCAAATAATGCAAAAGAATGTAGAACAATGATCAACTACATTTTGCGCTTGGTGAAGAGTGGCAGTTTCAAATACGAGTATGTTCCATATATTCTTATCTAAGAACCTTCCTCTGCCAGCAGTACGCCCCTACTTCGTCTCTTGTAGTACTGATAGTTCTATTTGTTTCTCAGAATGGAGCTGGTTACTTTCGAAGATTTCAATATTGCCTTAGACAAGGCACTTGGGAAATTAGGCAGCCATCCCAAACAAGTTATCAAGTTCTAATTTTCAGAAATCTAACTTATCTGTAATAACGGCGATGCATTTGCAAAAAGGAAACTTCCTCTGGACTGTTGCCTATCACGTCACTTGTCGAGTCTTTGCGGGGCATTTTGATCGAGTTTGATATGTTGTGCAACTCATCGTGTGCAACTATGGAAATGCACATTAATTAGGAATATACAATGTTTCTTTTCCATGGGCTTTTTGTTTAGTATCGCTAGCGAACGATCAAATTTTAATTGTAATTTGGTCGGAATTTAATTATGATTTAGTTAGAATTGTAATTCAGTTGGATTACGATTGAATCGTAGCTAAAATTCAGTCTGATCGTTGATGTCATAGGCTGCGATGTTGTGGCTGCAATTGGGTTGAATTTCAATTACAATTGGACTGGATTTTGATAACAATCACGTTGAAATTTGATCACGACCTTACATAGGCTGCGATGTTGTGGATACTCTAACGCCCTATGCCACCAATGTAAAAAAAAAAAAAAAAATCGTCCCCAGCACTCCTTTTATTGGTTGTACGGTATAGAAAAGGAGTAAATCATGGCGATGATCGAGTGACCTTTAAATAGAAATAGAAAGATATTTATTCTTTTAAAAGAATTAATCTTTTTTTAGCAATCATTTTATCATTTGAATAGCAGTGGGTCAGTCATTTGTTTTCATTAATACGGTGCAAATTTACAGAAGAAAATAAGAATTAATTTTCAGTACTAGATAAAAATATCAATCGGAATATTTTCACTGTATTAAAATTAATTATAATTTATTTTCTTTCATATTTGTAGAGCCTAAACTTTTTGCAAGAGTTATTAATCTTTTAATTTCTCTTCGCATATAACCATAATGTTTTTTTTTACGGGAATACAACTTTCATATTCTCTGTTAAAATTTATATTCATTTTAAAATATAATATTTAATATTTTCAGTAGTAAAAAAAATCTAATTAACTTATTGTTCCTCTAATAAACTAAAGATTTCTAATTGGCGGTTAAATAAAATTTTTTTATTACCTATAATTTTTATCCGCTTCATAAACTAAATAATAAGTTAATCACGTGATGGAACCTTCCACTTAACAAAGAGTGGTAAATCATAAGAATTTTGTATGGAAGAGATCGAGAACCCAATAATATATTTTGTATCCATTAAAAATTGACCATAATATTTTATGTAACAAATATTTATATAGTTATCAATTACGTTGACTCGTCAAGACAAATAATAAGTTAATTATTGTATAAAAGGTTAAAATTCATCAATTCAGTAGCTCCATTAGCTCACCTTTATACTATCATAAGAGAGGTAGATCATGGTGAACTTTTGATCTTTGAGATTAGTAATTAACACATGGATGAACGATATCCTTATGTTTATGAAGATTGATCCGTTATCTATTATGCAACATATGTATACATTAACTACTAGGCCTTTTCTATTAACTACTAAGCCTTTTATGTGGGGATAATCAGAAACTTTCAAAGAGTTGATGTATAATTTTTTATAATCTAAGTTTTCAGACTTCTTTTGATTAATTCTGAAAATAAACTATTTTTCCTTCTACTTCATCCATCACAATTTAAATTTATTGGCTTTAAGGAGTTTCGAACTCTAATCTTCTAGTTTATCTTTTAAGGTGTATTTAGTTTAAAATAATTATTGATAATGTTAGTTATCTATCTAAGATTATATTATTTAACCCTGATTCAAATATTGAGTGATTCTCAAATAATAGAGTATGTTTCTTGTACCAATAAATGAAGTATATAATCCGAAATCATATTATCTCAAAAGAGAAAAGCTTTTCTTGATTTAATTTTCAAAATTATCCTTCTATTTTTTAAAATTTTTTTATTACGCTTACTTAGTGAACTAAGCAACATTAGATTATATTTTATTTGTCATAATTTATTATGTGATTATCTAATAATTAGATAACGAGGACGACTTATTTTTAATTTGAATTTGTAATCCTTAAGTTATCCAAATGTCTCCTCGATTAAAACCTCTTGCTCTTAAGTTCATCGAATGGTTTCTCAATCAAAGTCGTTCGTCCTCGAGTGCTAAAACCCTAAGCCCTCGATCCACACTTCGTACTTTCAAATCCATCGAATTCTTTCTTTTTTTTCTTTTCTATTTTTTTTTTAAACTAAGTATTAGGATATTCAGCCCAACTAATCTTTGGAAGTGATGAGTTCGGTTCTACGGTTCTACGGT
The DNA here is from genome assembly GCA_037177395.1 of Alpinia galanga. Lineage (NCBI taxonomy): Eukaryota > Viridiplantae > Streptophyta > Magnoliopsida > Zingiberales > Zingiberaceae > Alpinia > Alpinia galanga. Next base: position 3,986,351 of record JBAMHZ010000091.1, on the reverse strand, counting down.
CCTACGAAGTTGCCCCTTTAACAACTGAACTGAAAAAAATTAGAGTTTCAATAGATCTCCATTAACTACCTAAATAAATCAAGAAGCACTTATAGTTTTAGCAGTTCAGTGCGAATTTCACAGTCGCATTATTTCTAAAAGGTTGTCCAATACTGAAGTCTTAATCTATCTATCGGACAAACTCCTACACAGAAAGTAGCCCCTATAAATTTTTCTAAAATTTATCGTAAAACTATGTCTCAATAGAAAATCAAATTGCATTCGCGTATAAAATATTTTTTCATTTTTACCCCTGTACCGTCCCCTTTGAGGTATAAAATTGAATTATTTCTCAGTCTAAGCTCATCGCCCTTTAATACTTAGTATTTTCTCAATTAAAGTCTTTTATCTTAACTTTATAAAGCTTTTTTTTTTTTTTGTTATCACCGTGAATTTGACACATTTGTTACTTGCATATAAATACCTATCACATATATTTTGGGATCAATTATATGAAATGTCTTATTAGATTCTCGATTTTCTTTCATGTAAATAAACTATTCAATGTGAAATCTTTTATAATTTACCACTCTTCATTAAATAAAAAAATCGACCATGAAAAATATTTACCATATAAATTTTTTCATTCTCCTTCTCTTCTCTGAGTCAATCATCGATTAGGCTCTATTTTGATTTACAACTCTTGTGTCTCAATCTGTAAGTTTTTTTCTCGGTATAAATCTCACCTTCAAGCATATTGAGTGTATTGTCTATCCATGCCTTGTCTCAGGTTTATTTGGAAGAATATAAATAAAAATAGGAAAAAAAATTGCTTGTTAAACAACTTTTTTAATTTATTTTTATAAAAAAATGTATTATTATTAATTTTATTTATTTAATGAACAGACAAATTTAAAAGATCAAGTTTTTTGATATTTTTTTATTTATTTAAATTAGACGGAAAATAATTTGCTTGGATAAAATTTCTTAAAACTTGAGACGAAGCCTCGCGCGGCCGTGACCAAGCATTCGTCTTTTTTTTTTATTATTATAATTTTTTATTTTCTTCCTCGTCGATCGTTTTCTTTTCTCTTTCTTTTCGTTTTCTTATTATAAAAGGCAATTTCTTTCCTTTTTCCTCAGTATATATATTTTGGCATAAAATTAAAAATATAATTTTTAAGAAAAGGCCAATTACCACTTTCTAATTAATTTTATGGATTTTATAACTAAAAGCAATCCTATTGGTCGAGTGACGGCGAAATCCGCTTCTCGCCATATCACAGCCTGCCTTGGTGACTAAGGAAAACCGATGAAATATGTGCTGGGTCTGCAGAAATTTCCATAGAGAGCATATTTATCACCGTTCGATTGAGGCATAGTTAATCCTAATCGTTGATGATTGACTAATAACAAGGCTATACATGGTCAAGATTTAATATTGGTGAATCTGACGGTTAATAAAGGCATTTCATAGATAATTGTATTGAGAGTCCTCGATAGGTTCCCTATCAACCCTAAACCGGCGACATCTTTATCTTCTTCGCGAATGGAACTTCAAGCCTTTGATCGTCCCCCACGGCCCACGCCATGGCTAGCTCCGCGGAAGCCCCGATCGCGATGTTCACTGCCGCCGATGATCTTGATTTCAACGTCGACGATCTCCTCCAAAGCTTCTGCTACGACGGTCTCTTAGACCTCACTGCTGACATCTGGAGCCCTGGACCTCCTCCTCCGCCATCCACCACCATGGAGGAGAAGTCAAGTGATTCTCCTTCTCCGGATTCCGGTGGCTCTTGCAACACTGTGAAGTCCTACGCGAGTCATCTCGAGAAGGTTCTCATGGAGGAGGAGGGGAAGGATACTGCTGCTGTCAAGGAGAACTGCGATATAGATGACTTCATCGCTTGTTTGTTCGCGGAAGGGTCCCGTGGTGGGCGTAGTGAGACTTCTACGTCTGAATCGGTGGAAGAAGTCCTGCGCGAGGAAAAGGAGGACAAGCAGGTGGAGGAGACGCCGGCGACAGTGTCCGCGGACGGGGAGGACGACGATCCGGTCAGCAAGAAGCTGAGAAGGTATTGATGCATCCCTTTGTTTGAAACTGGATCCATTCTAGGAGATAATCATACTAAAATCAGAATTTTAATTGATGTAACAAACTTATGATTAAGTACAGACTTTGAATTTTGTTAAAAGTTGTAATTTGTCTAACATAAACCTAGGCATGACATTGTTTCTCGGATGTTTGTGATTTGCACGAGTGATGTTATCTTATGCATCCTTAGGCAAATGAGAAATAGGGATTCTGCCATGAAATCGAGGGAGAGGAAGAAGATATACGTGAAGGAACTGGAGATGAAAAGCAAGTATCTGGAAACGGAGTGCCGTCGTTTGGATTATGCTCTCCGGTGTTGTGCAGCAGAGAATCTGGTACTTCGTCAGTGTTTGCAGAAGGAAAAGCCATTTGATGCTTCCGCAGCTAAGCAGGAGTCTGCCGTACTCTACGAGGGTAAGATACAGATGCATATTGTTGCTTCACTGTCTTGCTTTTGCTTTTCTCTGCTTCCTTCACTTGTCTACAGGTTTTTATGTAGTTACCGTGAGAACTATCAACAATGGTTAATTATCTGGTCAATTGGGAGATTCATTTTTTTTTTCAATTATTGCATGAGTGCTGGTTGCATATTTTTGCTTGTGCATGAAAACATGAACGGCAACTGGTCGAAGTCGACAATTTATACTTGCTTACAGAAGTATCCAATCCGAGTGCATTTGGAGATTAACTTTGTGCATAGTCTTGGGTTGGATTTATACTCAATGTGGGCAAATAACTGTGCAGCACACATTACATATGCACTTTATTGTATCTCCTTGAACTTTGACAAGGGTTATCTGACACCTGATTCTATTGCTGCAAAACACTGCTCAGAAATACAATTAGTGCAAAATTTTGTTAACCTTGGTTAGCCAAAAATATTTGGGATTAAGTTGCTTGTATTAAATAAGCCAAAAATATTTGGGATTAAGTTGCTTGTGTTAAATATTCGAACCCATGGGGATCTCTTTGCTCAATATGGAGACGGGGAGTAAAAGATGGAATTGTATTCTCTCCTCATTTCCCACTCTTTTTAAGATGCTCCCTCAAGTCTAACATCTGAGAAATGAGGAACTAGTTCTTACTATGGTAAATCTTAAGAGTTAAGATGGATCTCAATCTAACCCACAATATCAAAGCACTTAGGTGGTCAATGTCTTGGTATTTAAGCATATCATAAGAATCCCAAATCTAGGGATATGATAGTTTTACCTCTCCTTCTGACTTCTTATTTTGTTGAAAAGTAGTACTGAATCTTATTAGGCACTCAGAGGCCAATTTTTTTGTTCAATCTAAAATATCATATTGGGTACTTGTTCATTGCTGTGTTTTAGCCATAAAAGAATACTTCAATTTTCATGATGCGCCATAATATTACGTAATGGCATCGGATCATACAAGTTATGGAATATGATTTTGGTCATTTCTACTTGATTGAGGTGCATAAATATGGTGATATAGGTGAACTATTGATCAACCAGCTCCAATTTTGGAAGACTTAGCATTGTGTTTTTTTTTTCTCTTTTGCTTTTTCCCAATGTAATTTTTATGATTTCCTCCATCATATTCACTTACTTTGATGTTACCCCTCTCTCACACGAAGTACCACTTCATGGCACATGGAAATGTAAGTACACATTACTTGCACGTAGGAATACTTTTTTAGTCCAATATGTTCCACAATTGCAACAAGAATAGCAGTCATCAGCTCACAAGTCGTCGCTGGGTTGATGGTTCCTTAGACTTAATTCTGCTCAAAGTCTGTCCAGCTATTGTTCTGTAGATTGACTATCAGGAAATATCTTAGGCCCCTCTCAAGAAGACCTTTGAACTAGCTAAAATGTAAATCTCCACGTGTGTATAATAAATACACTTGAGCAACTCATATGTCGGTTTCTTTGAATGGAAGATTACAAGTTTACATAAACGTAAAGTAATCCTCTTTCGAATATCATTATCACCATTCCCTTTTGAGCATTGAATTTCCATTCAGCGAAGTGTTGCTCTTCATCTTCGTCTAAGTTGTGGTGTTTTTGTATTTGAATTCTCAGCGTCCTTTTGTTTCCATCTATTTTTTGGTACAAGATAACTTATTTCGCTCATTAGTGGAGAAGTTGCATGAGCAGGCTGCTTAAAGCTGTTTTTGCATTCTCTTCGCAACTTAGCCAACTCTGCTACCAAATGTACCATTGTTTTATAGAACCTATCCTGTAGTCGAATAATTTTATTCTCTGCTGTTCAACCCCAATTCTTATTCAATATCCACCTCACTAAATTATTCTTAAATCTTTGTTTTAAAGATATTACTGCATTAGTCAAAGAGTACAAATGCAATCTGATATCTCAAGTTGCTGTTTTTGAAGCTGATACTTCAGCTGCGATTGTCAAACCCAAACTTTTCAGGAATTCTATTTCCAGAGTTCATGATTTTACTGCAATGCTGGAAAATTTAAAATTTATTCCGAACTTGTTTAGTGTGTTTATTCTCATTCTGTTTATATCCAAAATTCAGTTCCGCATTGAACTTGACATAACCAACTCGTTTTGTTTTCTTTATATTTGATTCTTGACTCTCACTAATGTTGTTGCATCAGAATCCCTGCCGCTGGGTTCCCTGATCTGGCTCGCCAGCATCATTTGCCTATTCCTTCTTCCAGTTCTTCCCATCCTGAATCTAAAGGGCACAGACAATCCCGAAAGAGGCTGCGATCACGAAATTGTGGCAATCAAAAGAGTAACAACTGAGACTCCAGAGAAAAATATAAATTCAGGATTCGGGCTGGTAAGTTTCGGGAAAAGATGCAGAGGTACAAGGACTCGGATTAAGGATCTTGCTATTCTGCATGCCATTGAGGCATCTTAGTGGTTCCTTAAATTGATACTATCTACTTTGTTGGTTGGATTTAATTTGGATGCTTCTTTCTACTAAAACTTCATCTAGTGTATCGCTTTTGTTGTCAGAACGCTAAGTTATCATCTTTTTTTTTATCATGATCAGATGATCTTAACTATGCTAATGATAGCAAGTTTCTTCATTAAAAAGAGCTCATTATATACCCATCAAATTAAATTAAATTTTGTATTGTCTGTCTTTATATCTCTATAACGATATTTTTCTTTTTGGATCTTTTAAATTATTCCACTAGCCGTTGCATGAAAAGATTCTTTTGGTATCTGAAGTTTGAAGTTATCAATCTTTTTATTGCATTTTGATTGCGTTTGATAAGTTGTAATGTAATCTAATGTGAAATAGAATCAATATTAAATTATTATATTTGGTTAAAGTTTGTAATGTAATTTTTAATTACAAGAGTGATTATATTTTTTTATTTGATATTTATTTTTATTATACGTTATCAATTGTTGATTGTTGTTGGTCACAGTTAGTCATTGGTCATTATGGATCATCGATCGTCGTTGGTCATCGATGACCAATGGCTAATCGCAACTGGCTAGAGACTGACAGCCATGATTGGAGGGCGGTGACTTGTGTTGACCTTGTAGTGTAATTTGAATTACATAGATTTTAATCTATAATCCAGAAGGTTTTCTTATATTTTGTAATTTAGATTATATTATATTACGATGTTAAAATCATATCAAACAAATGAATTTATCTTTTAATGTAATTTAAATAGATTGCAGCCTTTTATATCTATAATGTTTTTTAAAATAAAATAAAATATCTAATTCAACATAAACCTTAATTATTGAAATATAATTTTTAAATGCATTTTATGAAACATTCAGTTCAATAGCTTCGGATACCATAAAAGCTATATTTTAGAGTGTATTTTATGAAACATTTATTCTGGTCGAATTGTTTC
>JBAMHZ010000091.1:3963509-3980350 GCA_037177395.1 Alpinia galanga | reverse complement strand
CTTAAGTCGAGCTTGTTTGTTTGATTGCAATTTTAATATTTTATCCTTTGTTTGATTGGTTAGTATAAACAATTCTAGTGAATATAAACAAGCTTATAAATAAGGTCATAAACGAGTTTAATCATGAACATGATTCACGAGTTTTATTTACGAATACTATTTATGAACACTGTCTATAAATATTAACAAGCTGAATACATGTATGTTCAAGCTTGTTCATTTAATTTATCAAGCTATTAAAGCTTGTTCATTTAATTGAATTTAATTCATATTGAAAGAATATAAACAAGTTCTTACTAAGTCGAACACCAAGCTTGTTCATGGACGTTTAGTTCGTTTACGACCCTCATTCATGATTGATTCTGCTACATTCGCTGATGATCCTCGATTTCACTGCGATCGCCAATGATCCACGATTGAGATTGTGATCATAGCAGATTGGGGTGTGTGTGTACAATCATTTAATTAAATAAATTATTAATTAACTAATATAATTATAATAGATAAATATATATTTTTATTTAAAAATATAAAGAATAAAAATAAAAGATATTTTAAATAAAATTCTGAATTCGAATTTATAATAAAAATTAGAAAAGTATCGAAATTGTATCGGCACAGTACGATATGGTACCAAAACCGTATTGTTTTGGTCACAGATTGAAACTTCGAGTCAAAATTTTAAACATTGATATGAAATTGAAGTGAACAAGGGTGTTTTAGTGGGTTATAGTGGTGGCAGATTGAGAGGGAAGGAGCAATAAGTATACCCACCACCTTTATAGAAGAGATGTTTGGTACGGTGATTGGCGGGGTGGTTTCCAAATCTGAAGAAAAAGTATAACGATCCCATATAATTATCCTCTTTCTTTTCCTCCAATGCATCCAATTTGGGCAGGACAATCTTGGTGGAACAAAGAGGTTAGGAAATCCGTTGGTTTCCTTCTCTCTATCAATCTTCCCGAGCAAGCATCTTCGCCCCCTCTTTCCCCTCCATTTTGAATTCTTCCCTCCAAATAAAAGCCAAAGTGCTTTTCACAAGGATACTAGCGGTTCATGGAAAATTTAAAAAGAGACTATTTAATGTCATATGTACTCAAATCATCTTAATTTTTCAGTTTAATCTATGGTTTCTACATTAATACCATTTTCTTTGCTTTGCAGGAGATATGGATGATAATATGCAAATTATTGCTCCATCCACACACTTGGGTACGATGTATTTCTAGTAGCCTTGTGAACTCTTATTTCACTGCAGTCAAAGAAGCCAGTAAACGTGATGACCAGAAGCTGAAATCTGGATTCTATTTTCTTTGTTGTCCAAGCAGACTTTTTGCTATTGCTGCATTATGTTTGAATCAGCTGAAGACCCATCTGATTGATGAAAAAACAAGCAATCTCATAAGGGAGAATATTGTATTCTCAACGTGTGCTCTGCATTCCAGGCTTGCAAATAAACCAGTTCCTTACAAATATTGGTCTACCCTTGATTCCCATGAGCAGAGCATCTTTGTTGAGGCTTTTGAAATTCTTGGTTCAAGAGGCACAAAGGATGCTTTCTTGTTATCTACTACTGCTAGAAGCGATTCATTGGAGAAGATTAATCATGTTTATGAAGACAAGCAAGATCTCAGGTCATTGCTTGTCATACCTCTGTTGAAAAGCATGGGCAAAATTTCGATGCAGATGGGGGATACACAGGTAAGCGCTGAAAGGCAGCTATATGTCAAATGAGTTCTCTTAGTTATAGTGATCATATGGCTCTTTGAAATTTAGATGTTGGTTCTGCTTTTCTCTCTCTCTCTCTCTCTCTCTCTTTCCCTCACCCAAACCCATGCACAAACCATGTTTTATAAATGTCCATGTACTCTCTTCATCCTGATTTATACATCTTAATGGTGTGGCACAAACCTAACTCCTGCTTTTGTTTATCTACCTCTCCAAACCTGACAGAATCTTCTGCTTTTGTTTGTCACTCTCTCCTCCTAACAAAATTTTTATTTCTGTTTTTTTAACAAACCTAGTCGGGTTCTCAGATTGAAGCCTAAAGAAAGGAAATTATCTTTTATTTTTACATGTTTGTGATATTGTCTATGCAGATGCAGGTTATTTTTGATTCCTTCACGATGATGTTTAAACAGATTGATTCAGAAGGTTTGCAGGCATATGCTATCTACATTCTGATTCCACTATATAAAGTTTGTGAAGGATTTTCTGGAAAGGTCATCAGTGGTGAGTCTATATCATTTTAATCTATTGTCATTATGTCTGAATACCACCGGTCTATAGGCTCCCGTCTAAACTATTTAAGTACAAATTTGCTGTTTGCTAACAAACAAAAAAAAAAAAAATGCCAACCAAAAAAATTGAACAGTTGCCTGAACTCATATACCATGTGTTTGGATATTGTCACTGACAGTACTTGTGAAATTTAGAGAATGATAAAACTATCAAATATAGCTCAATATATACTTTTTAATCTTGGTCTTTGCTTCATGTTGTCTTTAAATTCGTAATATTCCAAGTCTTCAGCATTGATAGGAAACATTTATTGATTACCTTCTACAATGCATTTTGAATTGTTTCTCCTAATTTATTGTTACAGATAAAACAAAACAATTAGCAGGAGTAGTATGTGATGCCTTAAGGGATAAAATTGGCATCGAAAACTTTGTGCATATCTACAATGTGTTAAGGCAGAAGTACAAGGAGAAGAGGGAGAAGAAGAGAAACATGCAAAAGCAGCTTGCTGTTATCAATCCAATGCGTTATGCCAAGAGAAAATTGCAACTGGCTGCCAAACATAGGGTCCACAAGAGGCGAAGGATAATGTCAATGAAGATGCAACGAGGAAGAAGTTAGTTGTTTTTTTATTATTTGATTCAAATCTCACTCACGCAGCCCTGCGTGGCATAATTTTTTCCCTTTTGTAGTTTCTTTACTTGCGTTGTAATTTTATTTTTGTCACAAATTATCTTAGTTCTGATAGTATCCAAGTTATGTGTTGCAATTGGGAGTGTGTTTGGGTTCTTGTTCAGACACTTGTTGTAAAGCAGGCTCAGCCTAATTTTGATCAGTGTTTTCAAACCTGGACCCAATTTCTCCTAATTTAATCAGAAATATCGAAAATCTGAGCAGCAGTTTTGGAAATTTTTTATTTTATCAATGTAACCAGCTCGGTTTGAAGGTTGAGCGGTGCTCATTTTAAAATTGATCACTTAAATGGTTTCTTAGATTGCATCCATCTGACTCGGGTAATCTAATCTGTAAGTTAGAACTGTCTTGTTTTTGAATTTTACTTATTCCACCTGGAAGTGCAGTATTTTAGCATCATTTTGTTTTCTTTGATTTTGATCTCCTTGCAATTAAGCAACTTTTAACCTCACTTCGTTTAATTTTTAGATTAGATTTTATCTTTGACCTTAGATGTTGTGATCAGACAAATAAAATTGGAACAGTTCAGTTTCTATCAAGTGTTTGATAGACAATTTAACGGGTAATGTTCCCTTCCAATGAACCTATTTTACTCCATCCATTCCATTACTTGATAAATTTTTATTTCAAAATTAAATTTGATAAACATAATTAGTCAACTGGTAAGATGAACTGGCAAGTCATGTCAAATGAACAGAAGAGGTCAGACAGCGCAGTTGGATTCCAGGTTCAAGCTCTGGTGCCAGAGTGCGGAAGGAGCTGTTATGTGTCAAGTTTGGCTTTGCCCTCTTGGAGCTGATTCAAACCCTAACTCCATGGATTGAAAAAGATGAACTTTTGCACAGCAAACTCTCTGATCAGGACTAAAAGAAAACCAGCTCAAAGGAATGAATTCTTAATTAGGAATATAATATGGCAAAATTGCTCTATTGTGGTAGACTGCAGTATAGAGATAAAGTGGATGGTTTAACATATCATTTTAAAAAGATTTTCGCATTACATAAAATCATGTAAACTTTGAAACAAGCTGCAATTACTTCACATTGAAACACATTAGAACAAGTCCAATAGCAGAGCTGAAACAATCTAGCCTAGGCAATTTGCAAAGGCCAAAAGGAAACAGTAGTGAAGTGAGTCTCAATACTGGCATCATCATAAACAGGACATAGAATGTAACTTATAATACAACGCCATGACAATTTCACACAATTATATCCTGTTTATTATGCCTGTAAGTGTTATCCAGATAATTTGGAAATCATTTGGAATTTCTTCTAGCAAACACCATCAACTAAAAATCACAAACAGGAGGATAAATATATATGGAGCAGAAACCGCCAAAGATAAAATTTTTCCAAGCATTACCCTATCGTTACATCCAAAGGTAGGTAGCGTTTGCAGTGGATGACAAGAATAACTGCATTCCCTGTACCAACAGAATTGCTGCCAAAGCCTAAACTGCTTGTGATTGTTGGTATTAAACTGGCTCCGCGAAAGCAGCAGAATACCCAGACTGAGAAAGTAGGTGATGCACTGCTTCCTTAGAATCAAAACCAGTGCACCCTACAAGACCATCCTTGCTCTCCAGCTTCACAGGAGGGCCTAGTTCAGTGACAATTGCTTTCATCTTGTCAAGCTCAGTGGGTGTCGGATTTGGCTTTGGCCGAAGTATGCCACCGCCATGAACGCGATGGTCCTGCACTAGAGCATTGTGAACAGCACAGAGACTTGTTTTCCACCTTGCATACTTCTCACAAAGCTGCCCACCCAAACCAAAGTTCGAGCCAACTTGCCCCCACGAACATCGTCTACCTCCTCCACCATGCGCTTTACAAAAATCAGTACTTCCCTGTGCGCTCTTATCACATCCATCGAACTTGCAGCGTTTTCCCCCACCATGCCGTACACAGAAACTAGTCCGCCCTCTAGCACTTCTAGAGCACCCGACGACCGAACACCGCTTTCCACCACCGTGGGCTACACAAAATGGGGTTCCCCCATGCACGCTCTTTGGGCAAACATCTCCACCCTCCTGATATGAGCAACGCTTCCCTCCGCCATGTCCCTTACAAAGGAGAGTGCTCCCCTCAGCTCCTTTTGTGCATCCCGGAAATGTGCACCTCTTGCCACCACCATGAGCCTTACAAAACAGTGTGCTACCCTGAGCACCTTTTGTACAATCCTTAAAGTGGCAGCGCCTTCCACCTCCATGGGAAATGCAAAGGCCTGAAGAACCTTCTGCGCTCTTTGTGCAATCGTCCTTCTGACACCTTTTGCCACCGCCATGCCGGATGCACAATCCAGATTTTCCCCTTGCAGCACGAATACAAGTTGGATGGCGGCAGCGTCGACCACCACCATGTGCAATGCAGTAATCAGTATGACCATAAGCACCTTTTGTGCAGCCAAGAAATTGGCACCGACTACCACCTCCATGAGCTTTGCAATATATTGTCCTTCCCTCTGCTGCCTTTTGGCAGCCAAGTCGCTGGCACCTCCGTCCCCCGCCATGAACTGTACATAGGCCAGAAGCACCTCTTGCACCCTTTGTACATCCCTGGAACTGACAGTACTTAATCCTGTTGCTGTGTTTTTGAGAATTAGAAATCCCGGAAGTGAAGAAAACTGAGTTTTTTAAAGATTGCATATTGGTTGATGGGAAATCTAGAACAGCTGAAGTAGAATCAGCTTCAGCACACATTTTCATCTGCAAAGCAAAGCTGCTAGCTGCTTCTAAGTAGGATTGACAAGGTTCAAGGCATGCCCCAAATATCCAGAAAGTCCCTGTTGATTTTTCTTCATTGCTAATCAGCACACGGTTTGCTACTATGGAAGAATTCAAGCTTTTCAATTGTTGGTCTGTGATTAAATGGTTGGCATTAGATAGAGCAGATTCAGAATATCCAGTTGATGGACTTACTTCTAAGTCAAGCAGCTTTCCAGCATGAGAAACTTTTGAACTACTAACTGATGACTTGCCATTACTTGAGATATTGCTGCTGCCAAGATGAAGCTGAAAATCAAGTCCTAGGATTGCAGAGGATTCTTCATCAGTTTCCTTAACTGTCGAAATATTTGAAATGCCTGTTGAGCTTGTCTTGCCAACACATGAGGGACTCGTTGACTGATCCAAACTCATGGCGAGCAATGGATTTTTTGGACTCATAAACCCGATAAAATCATTCGACTCACTTTTTGACCCTTCCATGATGGGAGTGTAATCGTACACATTTGGAAGCAAATCATCTGGTATCTTCACTTGAGTGCTGAATTGACTTCTTGGTTGCATTGAGCTGCAGGAAGAAAAATCCATGGACAGCATGTTCTTTTCCACGAACCTTATCATGAGAGGACCCTTTGGCCAACCGATTTTGATCAAACAAGAATAGTTAGCCAATATCCCAGGAAGTAGATTTAGCACAAGAATTGTGAGTTAGAAATACAAGAATGAAGATCTGGAACCTCCACTGACAAAACCAGATGTATCACAGCGGTCCATTATATAAAACTTTAAAAAAATCTTCAGTTCAGGTCCCAATCTCTCTTCCCTTCTACAAGTTCCTCATCAATGAATGCTACACTGTCAAACTCATCCTTGATTCCATTTATGTATCTGATCCCCTCTTAGATCTTAACTACTAGACTTACCATTACCAATCTATATTAATGTCTATTTGAAGAATCCAAACAAGTAGCATTCTACCAAAAGCTGATGATGGAATGAATAATTCTGATAACAAATTAAGAGATAATCAGCAACAAAGAGCTCTGGTAAAAAGAAATTTTCTGCATCAGGAATAAATATAAATCCATGTCTCAATGATCTACCAGAACCATATACTATCTGAAGATGACCATAGTAATATGCTAAGATCTGACATACCAGAACTCTAAACTAGATTTTAGAACTTCTAAGCCTAGTCACAGAACAAATTAGGCACCATAAAGATCAATCAGACCAACAAAAAATAGACTATTGATAAATCCATTGCTCGGAAGCAAACACAGCCAAATATTGATATACAGAGTTTCTAGGATTAGAAGATTCATTGTCTAAGGGTCTTTCTACATGATTTCTTTCCCTTTTAGATAGCAACTCATGAACACGGATGAGATACAGAAGCGACAGGCAAAGAGGTTGAAAAAAAAACAAAATTTACTAGCGAGTCAAAACGAGCGGGACCGAGGAAACGGACAAATCCACGGCGACAGCTTTCAGTAAAGTCCATGATATTTTCTATTCAAGAACGCCTTCAGGCCACAAGTACACAAGAATCTGGAACCAACATAAGACAAAATCAAATTTACATACGAAATACGACTCTAAATTATGTTTACTACAAAGGAGTTGTACAAGGAATTTATTTCGCGGAAACAAAACTAAAGCAGAAGAAACCCACACGAGAAAGAAAAAGAAACAGGCCTAGTCGAAATCGAAACTTACTCCGCAAACGCAGGGAAATAAAGTACAATCTCCAGTGATTCCAACACTCCGAAATTCATCGAGATGGGTAAGATACCTATGAGCATTATAAGATTTGGTCGACTCCTCCAAGAAAGCAGAGAAAGCGAAGAACCGCAACTGCCGTTCCCATATCACCAAAGATAGGTTTGGATAAAGCCTGCTGATGAGTTAGGGTTTAGTTTCTTGTGGTCGGCTGGTTCTCTCGGGACGCGGAGAGAAGGCGGAGAGTGGAAGCAAACAGGGAGGAGGAGGAAAAACCCCACGTCGAGTCGCCCCAATGGCAAATCCAAAACGGAAAGAATAAATTAAAATAATCATGAGAAAATTTTCATTTTGCCCCTTCAATAAGTATTCAGGTTTTTGATATCATCCTTGTAGTTTGAAAATTGTCAAAAGCCCGTTTGATTAGTTGTCTGCCCTTAATGCGATGGATGCTCCTTCTGAGATTCAGCGAATGTGGACGTCATGATCAAAATGGCGTCCACATTCGATGAACCAAAGAGAGGTCCATCGAATGAAAATAATCTGGATTCTGTTGCCGAAGTTTGGAGGCAGCAGCAACCTCTGCCAAAACTATAAACTGATAAAATAACTGCAGAAACACATCACGGAAGATTAAAGCGTGATCATTACTATAACTGCATGCTTAATACCTCGAGAGATTTATAATATAATAAAAATAAAAAATGATGATGATGCAAATCGACCAAAGCCATCCGACAAGTAATTAAAACACCTAACTGAGAAAAAAAAAGAGCTTATAATTAAAGCGACAACTATAAGATAAAATTTACAGCAGCTGGGAATCCCAAAAGCTTCTAACAACGTATTTAAATGGATTTGTACTTGTCATCCATTAGCAGTCAGTATTTCTAAAAGCTTCCAAAATCGTAGTAAAAGGATTGGCAAGTCAATACGGAGACAAAGACTATACAAGAGCACTACAGCACCTTATCCTGAATAGTTTCAGGAACCATCCCCAACACAGTTTCCACCACATCGGAGCTTGGGCTAGTGCCCAGAAACTGCTTAAGCTTGCCACTGGGCCTACCACAGTTCTCATCTTCTAGCTTTTCAGTTGGACTAATGGAGCTTGGTTTATCGATCATTGACAAGAAGTTGGCAGCAACAATTGATTGTGCAGTTCCAATTTCCTCTTCCGGAAGAGACGATTCTTCTGCTTGGATCAATTGAGAATTTTTCAGTCTATCCTGTTCATGAGATAAAACGATTATTAGTTTTCAATGTATTTTGTTGGTTTAACCAAAATGGTTATCACATAACAAGGTCGTATTGCATCAAAAATAACACTGGATCAAATAATACATTTCTGACCTGCTAAAAGTAAATGAATGTGGGCAATAAGCAAGCTAATAGCAGGAAATAAGAATACCAATAAAGTTGAGTTCTCTGTTCTCAATGCATTGGAGTCTGTGGTTAGTTGACTTATTTCAGACCTGAGATTTGTGTTTTCAGCAGCCAAGTTATCAACTTTCTTAGCAAGTTCCTCATTTTCAGTCTGTAATGCCAACAAAAAAAAAAAGAGAAAGATGACAGCAAATGGAAGAAGATTCCTGCAGCTACAGTTGATAAAAAATTGTAATTAATACCTGTTTTCTCAACCTTGATCTTCTAGCAGACTCTCTGTTAGAGTGTTTCCTTTTCTCCAGTTTTAGTGCCCACTCATCCTTAAGAAATAAGAGATCCTAGAGTTAGCTAAGAAGCAGGCTGCTGGGAAAAGGATCCCATAAAGCAATTTCACACATGAACCTAACGGCTAAGGGCTTAGAAATCTATATATGCTGTGATAGCAGTGCTTTAGAAGAGCACCACAATTAGCTTATGTACAGGCCAGATAAAGGAAGCATGACGGGTGTATTTTATGCCTTAAAGGGGTGCTCTTTTCTATGAGAACATACAACTGGACCTTGTGATGAGCATGATTGGATGTCAATCAGTACTGAACCACCACTGGTGAACAGAACCAAATGTTCATTTTGAGGGCCAAGAAATAAGCAAGATGTTGAATATTGTAATGTCAAAGATGTGCATAAACATGATAATGGGGAAAGTCTGTGTGGTAACAATTTAAAAAACAAAAGCAAAGACAAGAAAAAAATATCCGGAGTGGAGATTCAATGCACCTGTATCCATGGTTCAGAAGGTAAACCGTTACTACCAGGCATCATAGGAATTGTATTTTGGGGCAGAGGTGCGCCATTTTTTTTCACTGAAAATGCTTGTGCTAGACCAGATGTCCCAGAAACTCCTGAAGAAAATTTCATGGATGTACTTCTTTCTCCATCATTGACAGGATTAGAATCCATGTCAATTCTTCCATCATCTGCAGTTAAAAAGCATATCTGATGACTTTAAAAGGAGGTATTATTTGTTTGATTTAGGCAAACTGAAAGAAAACAATTCAAGGAATTACAGTACAAGCTATCTTGGACTGTGATACCTGATGATGGTCTATCTTCAGAACCAACCTTTCTTTGGTTGCTAGATCCCTATTACAAGAGAGGGTATTCTAAATAGATGTGGTAGTCGTGCAATCCCATAAAAGTACGACATTATTGAAAGCAACAAAGGAAATGAAAAAGAGCAAAAGGACATTACTCCGGCTGAATTACTCCCATCACTTGCCCATTCTGCACTATTATAACCACTGTACATGTGTAATAAAGAAATCCTTAGATATCCACTGAAAGCAAAATTTTGCTCAGCAATGCTAATCTGCAAATATACACTAAAAAAAAACCTTTGTGACAGCTCATGTTGATGATAACTTGCAGCAATATTTGAAGTTATATTGCCCACAGCAGCATTAAGCTTAGTTGTTAGCCCTTGGTCCTTGCTCCCTAATGATGTATCAGAAGCCTCTACACTCAAAGGAGTTTCCATCTGTAAAATAGGGTCAAGTATGTGAAGAAAGTTGAACTGCAGGGAAAGAATTTATGCTTTGAGTGAAACAATATAACCAACAACGATAACAATCAAGCTTTATTCCACTTGGTGGGTCGGCTATATGAATCCTTCTCTGTTATTTGATTAAAAGTAAAATGAAACAATATAACCAAAATAAATAAATATATTGCAAGTAAATATTCCTCACCACTGCTGCTTCAGTTGCTGCAGGATTGGATGCATGAGAACCCTGCAAATAGAAACATGATGCTCAATGAAAGAAATTCTAATTAGTTATAAGGCACATTTTATTCTGTGCATAAAGCAGCTGCCATATATCCTACACCCCAAGCAAAGTTCAAAGTAGAAAAGATGGTAGGTTGCAAAGAACCACTTACAGGAGGCATCATTGAGTGAGAATAAGCTCCATTAGGATACATTCCAGCGTATAGTGAAGCAAAAGGAGGGATAAAGGGCTGAGTTCATGAAAAACAACAACTTCAAGTCTGATGAAACTTATGATAATACTCATCTTATGCAGTGAAAAAATAACACATCTTGTGTCTAATAACATGCTTTTGCAGTTCTATTCTTAGTTGATTGACCAACAGTTGACACTTCATTTCCTTTGTGAAATCTTACTGTATGTAGGCATCTCTATTCTTGCCAATCTTATTCAATTTTGTTGATCATATAACGCCATGTAAGGTATATCAAACTTTACACAGATTTGACTTGTATTATATTAGGTACATGCTGCAATGTGAAAAACTGGAGTTGACAATATGGCGATCTTCATGACGTTAGATTAAATTGTATGAGAGCAAGTAATTCACATATGGAACTATTGCTGTTCAATAGCAAACAATTTGCATGTATGATTCTTCAATCATCTCACTTGGACTTGGATGCCAGATTCAACAAGATATACGAGCAGTCAACAGAGAAAAAAATACCATTACATCAGTTTCTCCAGATGGTACCGGCAATTAATGTTCCTTCAAAGGCATAAGTTTGAAAGATTTCTGTGTTTCTACTGGAGTATTCTCTTCCTCACCTCACCAAAATTACCATAATTTCCTCCAAGTACTAACTTGTAAACTGTTAAAGATGTTAGACTATACTCCAATTTGGCCACAATATATCAACTTAGCACTAGTTGTGTATCCATTTTGATCAGCTTGAAGACAGAACTGTTGACACATATGATGTGCCAAATTCCTCTTGTGTTTATTAATTACACATAAAAGTTTGAATGCAGGAATAATGCTACTTACATAAACTCAGAAATGGTTCACCTTTTATAAATAATAGATCTCCTTTTAGATAAAGTTGTAATTAAAGGCAAGAATATAGTTAAAACATCATCAAATAATTCAAGTACCCTTGGAGCCCACAAGTATGGATGAGGCACAAAACCAGGCACAATTGAAGCAATGAAATAAGGAGGAAGCATCACTCCAGGACCATAATATGCCTGAAAAAGAAGAACAACCTCTTCTTTGGTACTATTCTTAAATGCTATTTTAGAATGATACAAACAAAATCTAATAATGGCTAACCTGCATAGCTGCCCAGTCAGTATGTGGATGAAATGTTGGTTGCTCCTGCAACGGGAGAAAATGATAATGGATTAAGTTAACTGCAGAAACTAATATTTCTCACTGCTTGAAACAAGAAAAAATAATAATTTTTTGTTGGTGCTTGTGCACCATAAGATCAAACCTATGTTTTAATGTATAGAATAAGTTTAAAGTTAAGATATTTTGTGATCTAATGAGGCATATCAAGTGTGCAGGTGCAGAAGTTTAATATGTGAAGTTTAGAAGTGGAGTTTAGCAAGGAAAACTTGGAGGTCCCAGGCAAGGCAAAGTCCTAGAAATCCTAGGCAAGGTAAGTTCTGAAGGTTCCAGGCAAGGTAAGCTTGAGTGGTCTTCTATTTCAGAAGATAGTGAGAAAGTGTTACTATCTCTGGGGACAAGATAAACTTAAGCTTTGATGCAAGTCAAACATGAGATAACTGGATTGCTATAGAGGTATACTCTTTGTTTTTGTACTAACTTTGTGATGCAGAAACTCGAATTTAAAAGTTGAATGAGAACAATTGGACTTGACAGATTTGGGCACTTCTATTAGATCCAGGCGACAAGAGGTTTGAGCGACCAGATAAGTTCTAGGCGACCAGAGTCCAAATTCAAGTCAAATTTAGATTCAGTTCAGTTAATGGGTGATGTGACACTCGGAGATTGGATGACCACAATGTCTGCCATGTCAACATCCAGGCAACCAAAGAAGGATAAAGATCAACAGAGTCGGATTGATCAAGTTACATTGAAGTTTTAACATATCATCATCCGAGCGCCTGAAATGAATCTGAGCGACCGAAAGTGGATGAAGACCGAATGAGTTAGACTATATAAAGGCTAAGTTGGAGGCCCTCAGAAGGACATCTAGGCTACCAACGAGGCTCTATACAAGAGAAGTCTAGCAGTAGCTACAACACACAACTAAAAACTCAAAAACACTCATAAATCGACTACAAGTGCTCAAAGCAAGCTACTCTTCTTCTTTCTAAGGCAATATATTTGTATTTGGTATATTTATTTTATTGTCCGGTCAATTTTTACTCTTACTATGTTGTATTTCATATATATATATATATATATATCTTATAGGAGGTTTCTCCACTTCTAGATCTTCTAAAAAAGAAAAAAGATAGTGGAATACTTGCTTTTGGTTGATCCACATGATAGATCAAAGACTGTGGACTAGGAACCTAGGGGTTGGTGAACTACGTTAAACAACTATGTCACCTTACATTTTTGTTGCTACTTTGTTTTGTTGTTACTTTGTTTATGTTAATTTGATTTACTCTGTCTTTCTTAGTTGATATTCCTTTTACTATTAGCTCATTTAAAATTAAATAACAATATTTAATCCCCTTCTCTATCGTTGTTTCAATCCCATCATTTTTTAGGCATTTAGGTATGACAAGGGCGGCAAGTAAACAAACTGTGACATATTGAAAGCACAAAAGCCAATTATTCTGAAACCTCTCTGCTACTGAATTACCCACCATTGTAAAGATTGCATCAGTGTTCCGCGTGTGTAAAAATCAGTTGTTTAGTAAAGAGAAAAAGTGCATGTAAAATCATCATATAAATGTACCCACCTGCACAGGTGAAGGCATTTTCTCGGTTTTTGAAGATGTCATTGTTTCATCATTTCCCATTAAGTCACAATCTGCATGTATATAATTGCTTAAAATCCCAAAATGAAGAACCTTTTGGGAGCATAATAAATGACAAGATATTTCTTTCCAGGAAAATTCTGGAGTTTTGACAATGACACATCAATCAATTATTTTGGATTCATTGAAGACCATCTTACAAAATGATTTCTTTGCTATAGTATCTGGCAATAAACAGACTGTCTTGCCAGTCAGTATGGTTAACTGAAGGTCCAACATAAGCTCGAAAATTGAGACAGCACATGACCAGAAATGCTCTTGCAAGTTGCCATGACACGAGGTTGAAAATGCTTTTTGACAAACATGGTTAAGCAGAATGATTAAAACCTACAATCAGTAGCACAATTTTCTGGTTGAACACTATTTTACTTAGCTATATGGAATCCATCAAAAGCAAGGGACTACAGTGGGTCTCAGTGCAAACTTTAGAAGAGAGAAAAATTTTGTTTTGGAAAACGTCAATCCCAAGTGGCAACTACGATTCAAGAGCTTAATATATAAAGAAGATGAGAAGAATGGCTGCTCTTTCTCCTTTCAGTATCTTCCAGAAGCTACGCTTTATTAACAAGCAAATATGCCAATTGATGGCATGGGGCTATTGCCACAGCCTCAACCATATGCCTTGATAAAAATTGTAGCTTAATGGTGTTGATAATGCAGCACATAGAAATTCTAGAAAGTATAACTATTAACTCTGTTAGGGTGTCAAAACACTTCATCGCTTATAACAAAACATAATCATTATCACAGGTATAATAATGGACTATGTATATCAAGTAATACTCCATTAAAGATATGTAAATTCATGTTGTTGATCCCAGACAGTTAGGCCAAACGCAACTTACTGTTGATGGTAATCAGATTTAATACAATTGACCAGAAAAGTAGGAACCCTTTGGTGGGAAGGATAGCTGTTTCATAATAAATATGCAGTAATAGCAATCTTCAATGAAGAGCGCATCCATTGATTAGCATTGTACTGACAACTAAATCAGAATACAACTTCAAAATCAGGATAATAACCTTCATGGATGTATCATATATAGTCTAACTGAGTTGTTTCTCATCAAGAAAAGGCAAAATATAGAGGGCATTCAAAAAGTAACAAAAGGGACCTATGGACCACCTAAATGCTGAAAACTCAAAAAAAGGGTAAAAATATTCTACCAAAAATTCGGTTCAGGACAACGAATGAGACTCAGATCCATATGTAAGTAGACCATGCTGCAGTTTCCAGAGTACAACTACGAACAATGTCTAAAAGGAAGCCAGTGTGAAAAAGTTAAGTATTCCTCAAAGCATGGACACTATCCGTTGCATATCAACATATTTTTCAACATCTGTCTAAATTTTCATCCTTCTTCTATCCGCAGAATCTCTTCAGGTCTTCCCCTATATGATTCCATCTCTAGACCCAATTCCGATCCATCCTGCACATCTCTAATCTCCCTCGTAGAACCACACAAGAAATCTTATTTACCACGAAATAAGTGATCAGAATTCAATTTTTCTTGTAGAGAATAACTACAACCCTAATTCTGACCACATAATTGATAGGCAGCAAAGTTTCAACTACTGCTACCGTATATCGGGAGAGAACAAACAATAACAACAGCACAATGCAGCGTCGGCGGGCTCACAGAATTAGGCCAACAATGTCGCTAACCTGAAATATCCGGAACGGATTTCTTGTCCGATTATATAATTCGCCAATTCGCGACCAATATCCAGCCCACTGGAAAAAGTGGACGAACTACCTCTATGCGACTCCGAGATCAAGCGTTTTCACAAAGTGGAGCATGTAACCGCGGATAGGAAGGCAAACGAAGTCCAAACTCCGACGCTAATCTCTTCTTCTCCATGAATCCATCGCGCACGACGGCGAGGAGAGGACTGAGGAGCAATTCCCAAATCAAGCCAGAGAGGAGAGAACCGGATGCCACGTCACCCACCGTAAACGTGTCCGAATCAGCTTTAGGTATGCGATGTACACTGCAAATTCTACACTTACGCAAATCTGGCCCACGAAAAGTAAAC
This sequence comes from Alpinia galanga, assembly GCA_037177395.1. Classification (NCBI taxonomy): domain Eukaryota; kingdom Viridiplantae; phylum Streptophyta; class Magnoliopsida; order Zingiberales; family Zingiberaceae; genus Alpinia; species Alpinia galanga. The sequence continues at coordinate 3,964,757 of JBAMHZ010000091.1, read as the reverse complement.
CCGCTAGACGATGGGAGCACATCCATCCAAGGGCCCGAGGATACGCGGGTGAATCGTGCAGATGAGACAAAGCGTATGCCGAGTTGCGGCTCGACGTGGCATTCGCTGTTGTCGTGCACCACTAGTTCATCCGGCGAGACGCTGGTGACGTGGTGGTCGGCTGGCGTGGGCCCACCACTTCCTTCGTGCACGCGTTGAGCAACGACGTGAAAGTACACCTTTTCGGTGATTAGCTGCTATGAGTGTGGCTGCGTGGGGTAGACTCGTACAAACCAGTCACAGGGCAGCTAAAAAAAGTAGGCCAGCGCAGCGTGTTTTGGACTTGGATAATCGAACGGCGTGGGGGTGACGTGGAAGTATGATATGATATTGAACACGTCAATATTAAAGTATGACTTATGCTAACTCAGCAAATATAACGAAGAAGATAAAATGGTAAAAACTGGATAAATAACCAAAACAAATTCGAAAAATATAATTAAAAAATATATCTAACGGACGATGATTTAATTAGAGTATATGCAAAAATATATATAAGAAAAAAAGGGCAAAAAAAAAAAAAACAGAAGAAAAAAGAGGAGGTCACCTAGTGCCTGGTTCCCCAAATTAACAGGCCGGCGGTCGGGTGGTGGGGAACTGCGACAACAACCGGTCCAGTTGTCGTAATTCTTCTCCTCTCCTCTCCTCTTTAGTCCTCATCGCCACCGCCTTCTCGACCCGCCGGCGCCACCGCGTGCGGAGCTTAATCCTTCGCCGGTCGGCCATCTCGCCCTGCAATATCCTCATGCACGCTTAGTCAATCCCGCGTACGTACTTCCCAATTCCTTAATATAATCTATCCGGTCAAATTTGATTAAGAATTTGTGCGTTAATTAATTCCCCTGGTCATTCTTCGTTGTTTATTTGGCGCTTCATGCAATGCGATGTTGTTGCTGTTTTGTTTGTTTGTTTTTTATTCATTCTTGTTGAATGTTCGAATGGTTTTAAAGATCGAATTTTTATTATTCGATTCTTTCCGAGGAAGATTTTCATAAGGAAGAAAATTGGATTTTTAGATAGTTTTCTCGTCGGCGATGGAGCAATTCCGGCAGATTGGGGAGGTTCTCGGCAGCCTGCGCGCGCTGATGGTCTTGCAGGACGCCATCGACGTCAATCCCCGGCAATGCCGCCTGCTTGTCGACGCATTCGACCTCGCCTTCGACGCCATCGCCGACGCTCTCCGCACCCACTTGACCTTCGACCCTAAGC
>JBAMHZ010000091.1:3944028-3959297 GCA_037177395.1 Alpinia galanga | reverse complement strand
CTACTATTCAAGGGCATTATTATATTTGATTTAGCTGGCACAAGCATGAATTAAATATAATAACCAATCCTTTGCCTTTATTGATAATAGAATATGATACAAAATGTCCCTAAGCAACCATTACACGATTGGCTCTAGGGCTATTACTAACGTAATGTGTGTGATTCATATCTATATTTTCAAACTTATTTTACATTTATATTAAGTATTTCATTTGTATAATTGCATTTTATTATGTTATTTTCATGCATTTTCATCTTCAAAGTTTGGGAGATTGCTCTTGTGTTTCATTTGATGATAGGATACAAAGAACTCAGTTTTTGGATGCTTTCAGAGCCAAAATAGACTTAGAACAACACCTACCATGAGCTATTAGAAGATCACATCATGGTCATGCACATTTGAAGGAAGAAAGTCACCAATGGAGGGGTTCAAGAGCCACCACAAGCAGGTCATGCCCCTTGGCACGGCTGTGCCATCCATTGTGCCTTAGACGTGGTAGCTAACATGGCCAGGTTGTGCCTTATCCCTTTATTTCGTAACAAACCATATTAATTCCCAACTAATCCCTATTATTTTGAAATAACTCATATTAATTAGTAACAAACTTTATTTTCTTAACAACTAAGGAATTGGTCACATCTTGAGGCTATAAAAAGAGCATCAAGGCAAACACCTAGAGATATCTCGCATTAGGGGATCTCCCCGAAGGGATGAAGTTTAGAGGAGGCAAACGATCAAGGATTCAAAGGTTGGTGATAGTGATCCATCTTGGAGAGCTATTGAGGAGATGAGACTCAGAGCATAGGACGTTGGGTTAATTATTTCTTTTTTATGTTTATGTTTTGTAACTATTCTATGGAGTAGACTCCTTAATTCTATAATTAGGGAGTAACTTGGTGTATTAATTTAATGGGTTTATGCATTGATCCTCTATTTCATTTATGATTTTTTTCGATCATGATTGATTTTTGTGCGCTATGTCCACTCCATTCAACTGTATGTCGTCGGCTTTGATTTAGTTGGTATCCTTCTTTGGGTTATACCAAGAGGAAAATCCTAATTGAGGCAAGGCACCTAAGGCACACAATTGGATCAAATCTAAGAGAGGAGGTTGTACTTATCGGCGAACCCTGATCTCTGACCTCTTAAACCAACTTAAGTGCTTGGTCTACGAGTAGATAGGTGGTCTAGATCTTCAGTATGACAAAAGGAGTTCCACAAGGATTGCCTACGAAAATAGATCAAGTATCATGAAGTAGAGCAGTCTTTGGACATTCATTGTGCCCTTGTGATAGGGGAAATTTAACTAAGCGAAGTTCATTGTTTTATCTCGAAGTTGATTTTCTCTCTCGAGGCTTTCATGATTTATCACATAATTTAATGGGTCTGCTCTTATCCTCTTTCTCAGATGCGGTCAGAGTAGATACGTTAGTGTTTTTATTTTTTTTACTCCATATACACATCGATTATCTTTTGGATGAGTCCCTTTATTTTCGTACATCGAGACACAGGATCTGCCTTCATTAAACATCACCAAGTGAAATTGAAACTCTAGAATTGCTTCTCGTATAACTTTTCTGAATCATTTCCTAGTTGTCCCTCTCTGCCTTCGATTTCAATCTTGTTTTGTGATTTCTCTAGATAATCTGTCTTGTGGGCAAAAGTGGTAATCAACAATGTAGTCCATAGAATAATAACTTTTTATTACTTGACAACAAGTCATGCACTTGTGGAATACACGCATCAGTGACCGGATGAATGTCACGTTAGTCATACTGGATAAAAGGACACATCAACCAAATTGGATAAAAGGTAACTAGTTTATGAATGAAGCTAAGATGTGTCTAAGTAATCAGAGCTGGTCTGCGTGATCAAAAGTGTGCCACATTAGCCAGATCAGATTTGGAGTGACTTGTTCATGTATAAAGTCAACAGTTGAGTCAGCAAGGTCCAGTTGATAGGAAAGGTGTCATATTAGCATGACGACCAGATCGAGGTGAAGACTATAAAAGGAGGCTCGAGAAACAGAACAAATACACCACACTTCAAATACTTCTATTCTACATTGTTTTAAAATCTTCATTGTTTTAAAATCTTCCTCTTTTATTATTGTACTCAACTGTTCTATAAGAGGTTTCTCCACCTCTAACACTTTACCAAAGAAGAGAAAGTTAATGGACAGACAAATCTATGCATAGACCTTGGACTAGCAACCATGGAGGGTTGTGAACCAAGTAAATCTCGGTATTTACTATAGTATGCTTGCCATTATTTCATGTTCACTTACTTTATTATCTAGTGTGTGTCCTTACTAAGTAATTAACAAGAGAAAGATAAGTTCTAATTTGAAAATACGCTATTCACTCCTCCCTAAGCATCCGCTGCAGCAACACTTGATGCCCTTATTCAAAACATATTTCAGAAGAATACATTTGTTCTTAAGCTTTTAGTTATTAGATCACATTTACATCATCAATAGCTATGTTCTCCTTCTTACTTGATCTCTAAGTATAAAGCACTTTAATATGATTGCATTCGCCTAGATCCCTTAATCTTTGTATGAATAAGACAATAAAGTTAATATCACAATATGCCTTTAGTAGTTTAGAGATGAGATTAGTCATAGGTTAACCATGGAGCAATTTTCTTGAGCTATTTAGCTTGTATAGAAGCTTTATACATAGAAGAGTTTACTTTGTATTTTTCTATTAAACGTCTTCTCCTATTAATATATAGTTGACTTTTGACACTACTTAAAAAAAAAACTACTTTTAACGATGATATTTAACAACAGTATTAAAATATCATCGTTATTGATGGTTCAACAGTGACTAGATTTGGTACCCGTCGTTAATGTATACACATTAACGAAGATATTTTATTCCGTCGTTAATACTTTAATATCAATTACTTTTTTTTTATTTCGGTCGTTATTTTCATGTTTTTAACGACGGTATTTCCTCTCGTTGTTATTCTAAGATCTTTAACAATAGATTTTTTCTCCCGTTGTTATTACTTTTCTGATTTTTTATAAAGTTAAAATTCTAAGTCAATTTTTTTATTTTTTTATTGGGTCAATTTTTTTTAAATATAAAAAACATAATCTTTAAATAAATAATGAAAATTTTATTTTATTTATATCCATTTTCATGTTTTTTTATTATTTTTATTTCATTAAAAAATATATTAATTTTATTTATATTATTTATTTCTTATCTTATATTTTTTTTCTCTTAATTTTTTCCTCCAAAACCCATAGCAACGTGTAAACTAGGCTTTCTCTCTTCCGCCGCCACTCCTTTCCTTTTCGGCGTTCTCTCTTCCACCGCCCTTGCCTTACTTTCCAAGAAGAACCTGAAGCTGAGGACGTTATCTACTTGCTATGGGAAGCCTTCGCAGTTTAGAGCCTCAATCACATTGTGATACCAAAGCAAGAGCGAGAGTGGAAGATCGAGAAGGTACTTCCCCTTTCTCTCTCTCTCTATCATTCGCCTTTTATTAGGGAAAGTCATTTTTGTGCTTCAACATTTCTCTTTTTCATGTGGAACTTCTGATCGGGCGATTAAGTTCCTGCCTAAACGCCATTCAAGACTTTTTTTTTCTCCTATTCGGCACATTTTTCTCACCGACATAACGAATACATCGTTCTTCCTCAACGAACTGATGTTGGTCCTTCTAACTGACCTTTTATTGGATTCCTCGTTAGAAAATTAATAGTAAATATAACTTAACATATATTATTAAAAACAATAATAAACCTAACTCGAAGTGGTTCTTTGAATAATGTACGTTCAGGGATTATGTGTTGAGCAAGTTCATTCCAAGAGAAAGAGAGTTTAAATCATTCTTAGCAGCAAGCAAGTGATACATCGTGGTTAGCAGGGTTCCGGAAATAGGGATTCTGGCCAAAAAAAGAAATCAAGTTTAAATCCGTGCTCAATATCCAGTTTAGTAAATTTGATATTTTTTAATACTTAAGAGCTCCTTTATCACGGTTATAAGTCAAACAAATAATATATGTAAGTACTGTTGAAAAAAAAAAAACTGGTAAAGCAAAGATTGTTTATGTTGTAGTTAAGTTTGACAAGGTAATCTTATGATTATATATCAATATTGTTTTAATTATTTCAATGTCAATGCAATTCTTATTGTGAAAAAACAAAACGGTTACCCACTATAATCTTGCTTCAAAGTATGCCCCTGAATTAATGGTTTCAGTTCTTTAGGACTACAATAGAATGGTATCCATGAAAATGCTTGATAGACAGATAGATAGAGAGAGACTGAAAAAGAAACCAAGAAGAGGCTCAAGACAAGAAACATACGTCCCGAGTTTAAAACTAAAAAATGCTCCAATTTCTTTAATTCAATACAGGCTTCTAATGCTGATGCTGAAGCTGAAAGTAATGATGGCTATGTATGTCAGTTACATTTGTAACATTGGTAGGCAAAACTCAGGAGGCTCAAGACAAGAAACATACGTCCCGTGTTTAAAACTAAAAAATGCTCCAATTTCTTTAGTTCAATACAGGCTTCTAAAGCTAATGCTGAAGCTGAGAGTAATGATGGAGATGTATGTCAGTTACATTTGTAACATTGGTAGGCAAAACACAGGGCTTACTTTGCAGCGAGATTATAGTATTGGGTAACCGTTTTGTTTTTTCACAATATGAATTGCATTGACATTGAAATAATTATTATTTAATTGAGCAGAACCACAATAAGAAATCATATCATTCCATTTGCTGCTTCGTGGTTTATAACAGAGGAATTGCAGCAAAGCACGGTTGAGGAGGATGATGATGACCAGGAATGAGGTATTACAGAGCTGCTTATATATTTTACTTTGAGAATGATCTAGTTTAGACAGAACTTAAAATTTGCACAGTGGGGCTAATCACCCAACGTACTGACAGATTTGTTGTCCATCTTATCTGTTGTGCAAATTCTATTTGTGTGGATTCTCACTCATGATTTCTATAGTGGGTGATCTATTATTCTCTTTGGGCACTATTTTTATCATTTTCTCAGCTTCAATTTGCTTATGTTTTTCTTTGGGTTTCAGTCTCGATAGCTATTGCCTTCTTTTTAGTATCAATTTACAATAGCCACATGTCACTTAGTTTGGAAGAGTAATGAGTTTTTATACATATTTTTTTACTAATGAGAAACACTTCGCCCTTGGGTAATTAGGTCAAGTGTTATATTGATTGAAGGTTATGTTATGACATTTCATAATGATTTTCTATTACACATTGGAATTACATGCGTTTATACTGCATTAATATTGCCTTTTATTTATCCTTTTGTGCTTTAGTCAATTATATTTTTTTCTTCAAGTAATCTAAGGATAGGTTTGCCATTGTCCCATGTCTGTTTTACTAGATTTAACTATTTAAATTTGCTGATCCTTCTTATTGAACGATTCTTTGTGTTCCTTGTTGAACAGTGTTTTCATCAGTGAATTGTTTGGAGTTCCGTATATTATTTTTGACTTTTTTTTGTATTTTTTCTTTATTTTTTATTGATTATGAAATGGTTTATTCATGCAATTGATTTCTGCATTTTCCTTCTGCTTGGTTTTTCCATTGTCGCCAAACTAAGCTGCTATGATGAGCTGTTAACATGTAAGGAGAACTCAGCTGATTTGTTCTCCAATGAAATTTTCTTGTTACGCTTGGCTTCTGAGCTTAGTTTTGCTCTTCCTTATGAATCCCTTTCAAGGTTTGAGTTAGTTACATTCTCTCTCTCTTAAAGGTCCGTTTTCCTTATCAATTTTCTTTTCTTTACCAGTGGTGTTGTATTTTTTTCCCCTTCGCTGGTATATACTCTTTTAAATAATTTTACACCAATCAATTGTGTTCGGATTTCTGATATTTGTATTCAGGTTATTGATAATTACTACAGACCAGATCTAACTAAAGTTGCTCTGTGCGGCTGAGGGCAGTTCATTGCAGTCTTAAGGTTGCCAATTTTGGTGTGAAGAAGAGTAGACAAACTGCCAAAACAAAGAACTAGGTTAGCATAAGAGGCTTGATTTTGCTATGAACAAATCATACATGTTTTTCTATTTACCTTTGAGTTATATGCTAGAGCAATACACACATGATCACCATTATATAATTTTCCTTGCAAGCCTACCTGCATTTCATTGCATTTCTTCAGTTAGCTCATAACAAAGCTGCCTGTTTCCGCATCATTTCATTTTCTGTATTTTATTTGCTGATTTCGCCTAACAGTTGTCTCATTCACATGGATTAAGATGATCGATCAGTTTTCTTGTTTTTAGTTATATATGTGGCCCTTGAATATGCCATGGTTGGGCATTCCTTGTCAAGAGTGATGTTCTCTGTGAACTGCTTGCTGGAGGACATCTTCTCGACTAAATTCTCGGATGCAAGGGAATTTAGTAACATGGGTTGCGAATAGGGATGGACCTGGAATCAATAACGGATCCATCTCTTACCCTCGACTTTCCAATTGACAGTTTGACAAAGTGGCTGCCATTGCTTAGCCTGAAGTTGACCAGCTACCGTTGATAGGCGAAGTGGTTCAAGCTTTAAAATTAATATGCAACGAAGGAGATGATCATTGACACAAGAGGCACAGCCACGGATCAGTTCAGATAGGATGCTTCCTGAGCCTGATGTATCTAGTGTCTCATCAAGGTGTACAAGGGATGCATCAGGTTCATTTCGTTGCCACCCGAGCTCAAGTCCTCTGAGACCAGGCAGCAGTAACCAGCAATTGTCATAGAACAAGTCGTCTGGCAATTTTGAGTATTGAAGATTGGTCATCGCCAGTGCGTGTAAAATGTGGATTGCTCTTAAAAAGATAAATGTTTATTGATGGATTATTTTCAAAATTCGAATTCATAGACAATAATTTTATTCTTGCCCCAAAACTTTCCTTTTGAATGCGAATTACTTATCTTGTACAAAATGATCCATTCATGTAAACTAGCCAGCGCATTGAAACTCCATTTGTGAGCAGCAAGTATGTAATCTTCCTCTTTGTTTTGGTCGAACTAGCGTTTTTCTGCAGGAGGCAAAATTCAGATCGTTGTGCTTTACTTCGTAGCACTGTTGTTCATGCAATCTTTAATACGAAGCTTTCTGTAACCGGGTTCTACATTTCATCTACAATTTGATGACTCTTCGTGTTGGCATATATAACTGTTGTAATGAGTTAATATCAAATATTATCTTAATTTTCGACTTCTTTTTGTCAAAAAAAATGAAGTAAAAGATAATTAAATGTAATTTAAAAAATGAAGTAATCTTCAAAATGTATTTCATTAATATTGTTGGGCCCTAAAGAGATCGGATTTTGAAGAAAATTAAGTCATCACGAGCCACTTTATAAAAAAATGATTGAGAAGTTCAAAAATTCCTTTTCATATTACTAGGAAGATGAGCCTAAAAATTCTTTATGCACCGTCTTAAAGGAGACGCATTAACAAATAACTTGTATGAGTAAAGATTATATAGGTTAAAGGAATGAATCAATTAGATGCCAAACCCTATTATCTTCCTTTTACTTCTTTTTTTTCTTATTGCCTAGCTTGTCCAGCGAAAGCAAGGCCAAGTCTTCTACTTAATTACATATCTTTCTGGCAGCATATTGCAAAATATCACTCCCCTTGTAAATCAAATCTCTAAATTCTGTTTTTCCACTAGACAAACAGTTGCAATAATTGTTGATCACAAAATGCCTACTTTTTTTTTTTTTCTTCTCATTTGACTACACACAGATGCCCCAAGCAAATGTGGCTCTTATGAACTGGAGGAAAGTTCACACTTTGGCATTTAGCAATGTGCGAGTAATTGTACTTGCAGTAAGTTTTTGGTGGAGGTGCTGCCCTGCGTCACGTTATGGTTTTGTTGCTTTAATTGGGTTGGACTATTCCTTGTACTGGTTCGCACTGTCAACATGCATAGGAGAAAGTGCATTACACACAGACGCATATATTTTGTATATTAATTGCTCCATCGAATGATAAAACAGGAATGCATACACAATTTCCTCGCAGGTTTTCTTTATCTAGCTTCCATAAATCTGTCTCTCTATACCTCTTCGATCTAAGGCGTTATACCATGCACTAATTTATTTGTTTTACGAGTACAGTATATGCATTAATGATTACTGAATCCAAAGTGACTGCTGCACGCCAGAAACCTTAGCCAGGGCATCATTGTTACTGTCAGTAGCAATTACTGCTGCTGTTTCTTCTAGTGAAGTGGAGATCACCACATCCTTGTACACAGGAGCCCTGTCACCGATTAATTCATCCATCTGCTGACCATCCACAGTAATTGATGCTACCTGTGTCTGATCCAAGGAACTACTCGGGTCAAAATTATTCACCAAGAAGCCAGCTGCAGCAGCAGCAGCAGCACTGCTACTGTTTGCGTGCAACAGAGGAATGGCTCCTTCATTAATATAAGCCAACGCCGGAGGATTGTAAAAGTTGTTTATGGATATTACTGCCGAAGTTGATGCTTGTCGGGGAGACGGTGCAGTTAGGGCTGAGTCAATCATGTAACCGGCTGGGCTCGGGCAGCAGCCGATGCCGGTGAAGTCGGTGGAGCTGCTGCTTTCATAGGAAGGCAGGATCGGCGTGTTGTTGATCGCATTGAGGTGGAAGTAGAGCTGCTCTGGGTTGCATAAGAGCTGCTCGTTTGGAACTGGGAAGGAGGGCAGTGGGTTTAAGAGGAGGTGTTCATCGCCTGAAGGCATTGGCATGGGGTTGAGGTTGTCCATGGCATGAGAGATGAGCTTCTTCTTAATGGTGGAGTTCCAAAAGTTCTTCACTTCATTGTCTGTTCTTCCTGGAAGTTGCTTGGCTATCTGTGACCATCTGCATAGAAGAAATTTTGCAAAAAAAAAAAAAAAGGTTAATTAAATTATAGTTAGTTAATTCGATTGCGTTTTTCTGGATTATGATATAAACTTAATCAAATCATAATTAATATAGTATGACAGAATAGTTTTATGAGCTTGCCTTTTTATTATTTCACATATATATCTATATATATAAGCTTGAGCTTTTCCAGTCACAACTCATCCTATAAAATTCTTTAAGAATCTTCAAAAAGAAAATAAGTAGACGCTCATATATATGAAGTTTGAATTGATTACCTGTTACCTAACATCCTGTGGAGTTCAATGATGAGAGATTCTTCTTGAGGAGTGAAGCTCCCTCTTTTGAGATCAGGCCTGAGATAATTGATCCATCTAAGCCTGCAACTCTTTCCACATCTTTGTAACCCTGTGCCAATATAGATTAGCCAATTCAGACGAAAAGAAACCAAGTTTTAATCAGTTTCCATTGTTATTATTAATTAAGTTATTAATGCCTGGTCCAGAACAAAACTATAAGAAAATTAACATCCATGAAAAAAGAATCTATCAAGAGACACATAGAGGAACTAGTATCTAGTACGTGTATTTCATCATAATCATCTCTAAAATTCACTTAAGCAAATATGATTACGCTTCCACAGAAACCTATAGTTTTTTTGTTTGGATTTTTAGAAACAACCGAGAGGACTTAATTGTTTACTAGTTTGTTGCATTGAAATGCATAGCTCGATCGCGGTAGAGATTACAAAGATCTCTAGCTCCTTTATAAGAACTTCATTTATATAATCGCAATAATTTTCTACGTTGATTATGATCATGTATATCCTAGCATAAGGTACGTGTGCTCCTAATGAATTTATGAAATAGCTAGTTAATAATATATTGAAGTAGAACCTGCAAGTTTTGGGACTGAGCTCCAGCAGCCATGGCCATAGGTGGAAATATATTTGATGAGCTTCTCATCTTCCTCGGGAGACCAGAGGCCCCTCCTCACCTTTTGTTTGTTGCAGCACGAGTGATGGCCCATCTCTTGCTAATTAGTTGCCAACTCCTTGAATTTGATCCCCCACAGCACTTGTCTTAATCTCTCTCTCCTTCTTCTTCTTCTTCTTCTTCCTCTTCTTCTTCCTCCTCCTCCTCCTCTTCTTCCTCCTACCAAATCCACAACATATTAAGCATCAAGAATTTCAAGAGAAAGAGAGTGAGAGAGAGAGAGAGAGAGAGAGAGAGAGAGAGAGAGGAGAGAAGTACTATGTAACTTATCCCTGAGGCACCAACCACAGAATGAGGCAAGGGCTGCAGAAGGATGGTGCTGTTAGAGGTTGGTGCCACTGTAAGGAATTTAATGAGGGGCCTGGTGCACAAGGAAGAGCTCAAAATGGGGGAGTTTGTGAGCTTGTCAGTTTGACAGTGGGGGTGGAAGCCCTTTTTAGGAGAGAGATTGGGAGGAAGAATTCAAGTACTGTGGTAAGTTATTTCTATTTGTCCATGAGATGCCATTCTTGTAGTAGCAAAACAACAAGGAATATTTATTAGCAAGCTTTAACTACACTATATGTAATTCAGAGTTTTGGATGCCCTTTTTCCCCCTTTGTTTTCAACTCTAAATTCTATATGTGCAAAAAGCTAAGCCATTTGAGGAGTTGATCATTCATTAAGTGTTATTAATTTTCTTATCTTTAGATGTTCTTCTCACTCTCAACAATAATTGAAGTTTCTTACAACTATTTTAATCCATTGATCAACTGATCGTATCAATGTGTATTCTGTCTTGCATTGTTTTCTTTTAATTTGGTCAAATGCGCCATATATATTCTGTGATCCTGTACTCTTATATATATTCTAGTTTGCCCCATCATATTTCTTGTATTTGACTTTCATTTCAGAATATCCCTAGAGTTTCACAAAATTATATATACAACTCAATTAATTTACAGAATCTGAGTGACATGAAGCTAGCTAGATTAACTAATTAACTCAGGAAAAAAATTAAAAACGAAGAAGAGATTACATCAGCAGCTGCTGTACATGAAATACACGGCAACTCTTGGGTTGATCTCTCGCGAGGGAAAAATTCATGAATCTCTTTTTTACTAGTTGACTTGGAGTCGATGCCAAAAAATGGCATTGCCACCTCTTGAAGCTGCTGCAGTCACGCACGTCAGCACGCCAACAGTCTACCATAATGCATGGGCCATGCAGCACGAAAAGAGGTAATAGAACAAGTACGTGATCGGGATTGAAACTGATACATCACGGAGAAGAGTGTGGAGTTTTCACAGTCTACTTGTGTACCTGTGAGGGATGGGATGTGTGTTGCCTTCAGTCCCGGGGTCCACACTGCGAGCATATGTAACTATTAATAAGGAAAGCCAAGTTACTGAATTAGCTAGCTTCACCAATGTTTTGAAATCGCAGTAGAATATGAGTCGATTTGTCAAGACTTTTTTATACATATATGTAACTGAACATTCATTTGAGGTCAGTGGATCGATCCATCCATTGAACACTAGACTTTGTTATACATGTATGATATTCTAATCGATGTCATCGCAAAAGAAGAAAAAGAACATATAAAAAATAACATTTATCTGTACATATATATGTAACACAATCAACTCGCTATAGGTATCCTACCATTGGAGATAAGAGAGTAAATAAAGCGAACACAAGAGTGTGCAACTGAGCATGTTTTAATGCGCATATGAAATTAAGAACTAAAGTATAAATTAACTCTCAACAACAACAATAAAGTTCATCAACAATGCCATAAACACCAACTAATATCTCACTATGGTATTCATTCATCATTTATATGATTATTGAATATTGTAATTAAAGAGAAAGAGAGTAAGGGAGGTGGATTTCAACGGCCTGGATGCCATTAGTTACACATGCATTTCTTGGCATTGATGATTGTGGGAGCAAGGCGATGATGACAAGGTAGTCAATTTTTTTTTTGGATAAGAGAATGGTTGTTGATTATCACAAATTATGATGCCCACTCTCCTATTTGGGAAGAATGGCAATTGATCCTTTTTTTTTTCTTGATGCTTTGCTCGACTAATCATGCATTTAATTTCTTGGCATTGATGATTGTGGGAACAAGGTGATGATGACAATGTAGTCATTTTTTTTAGATAGGAGAATGGTTGTTGATTATCACAAATTATGATGCCCACTCTCCTATTTGGGAAGAATGGTAATTGATCTTTTTTTTTTCTTGAGACTTCGCTCGACTAATCATGGAGTTAGACTGTCTTTCCCCTGATTCGTTTACCGAATAAATTTGAAGCACCACTTATACATACTTAGAAATCGACCTCTAGAATATTCATCCTCAATGGGATTTAAACTCTGACCCTTTTGTTTGTTCCTCTTAGTGTTTTACTATTGTATGTCACCTGTGGAGGTAGAATAATAATTGTTCTTTTTTTTTATTAGCACCAGATATTCAATTCTTTGAACTGACTAATTATGTGATGACTGGCTCGATTCCACAAAAGTTTTCTATTGGTCACTAGAATAAATTCAGAAGTGCTCGTAGAGGATGGTCTAATAGCCCAACATCTTAGATTTTTCATCCCATTAAAAGAAAATGCTCCGTAGTGCATCGTAGTTGGAAATTGAACCATGGGTGCTTGGAAGACCGCATGAGCACATTGTCGCTGCACCGTAGCCCAAGGGCAGAATGATAATTGATCTTGTGGCAAATCCACTGCCCAAGTACCAGAATGATAATTGATCTTCTACAATTCTATCATCTAAGTACCAACTCGACTACGGCTGTGGAGCCAAAATGATAATTGATCTTTGGTAGCATAATCACTCCAAACGCCCCTACCAACTGGTCCCACAGCCATCGTAAGGAAGATAAATTGAGAGCGGCCTCCTACATGGGTGAACAATTAATCCTAAGGAAACAAACCCCAAAGATCAATCTCTGTCTCATTGGTAGTAGCAACAATCTGAGTACCAATTTCGTTGGGTCCGTGGGGGCAGAATGATAATTGATTTGTTTTTTTTAGTTGGCACAAGTATCCAGGCCTTAGGCTCGATTACTCTTGGGGTGACTGGCATGGTCCTAAAGAAATTTCCCACCAGTCACCTGGGTAAATCGGGAAGTGTGACTAGCAGATGGCCCGCCTGTCCAGCGTTCTTTAGCACCAAGGCTCGAACTGCGGATGCTTGGGTTTACACTGGAAGTGCTCTACTAACTACGCTATGCTCCGGGGGCAGAATAATAATTGATGTTGATTCCATATGAGAAGGAGAGAAGCAATACTCTAAGAAGAAAAAAGGGTTAAGAACATCGGATCGGAGGAGACATAGGTAGTCGGTTACATGAAGAGCAATGCAAACTCAAGTTGATCTTTATCTAATCCAACCATAACAAACCTAACTAACTACAAGCTAAATACATACCTCAGTATTAGGGCACAAATCAAGTGTGTCCTTACCTAAAATGGGCAATGTGAGATTAAACATATAATACATACTTTTTGTAATGCATGTGAGGCCCTATATTATTAAAAATGGATGTGCCAAATTATATACATATACACACACTTCACTTAAGAACATTATTTGCGTGTTAAATTTATTATTCAAATTTGCGTAGATAGCTAAACAACCGGCAAGGTGAATACCCTTTTCTATGCATCCCACCCATTAAAGATTAATTAAATGCAGGACTTATCAATATTTCCTTGATTTTACGTAGATACGTCATATCCTTACATACATTTATTAATTCTTGGTATTTGGTAGGTAAAGTCGTACATTTAGTGATGCAGTCTCATTGATTGTAAGTTCCTATATAGTGATCCCATCTTGTTGTTATTCTTATTGCTCAAGTCCAGTCATTTATTCCTTTCCTTTAGTAATCTAATTATTTAAAAACACATACATTTTTTTATCATATTATTTTTTACCATTTAAGAAATTAAGTCGTACAAAAATATTAATTTAACAAACCTTTTATTTTCCAAGATCTATATACACTTTTCATTTATAATATATATATATATATATATAGTAGAACGTTAAGGTTAGTCTTTCATCGCATAAGCCTCAACTAGATTCCTACACTTAATTCTACTGTGAGGCTCAATTAAGACATGACAATATCCATTTTCCCCTTTGTAATCAGTGTTTTGACATGACACTGGTCAATTCTTTGAAAAGTACCAGTGAAGTGAAAATTTTACATGGATTGAATTGATCTCTAATCCTTGGATTAGTGAGTTGTAAAAGCAAATTCCTGAACATGACGAAGATAATATATATAGAACTAGAGAGAGAGGTGATACCCTGCGCGTGATATTCACGTGCGCGACGCCCACGTGCGTGCCTGTGCACGACGCCGTGACTGCCGACTGTCCGTCACTCAATTTCTTCGATGTTGATAACAATAACAATATAGTCCAACCCCTGAACCCTAAGGGATGTTGGCGCAGTCCGATCATAGTTAGAATCTGACCGAATCACAGCCACCAGCACCGCAATTGGTCGGATTCCGGCCGAATTACGGCCGAAATTCAGCTGCAATTGGGCTAGACATGGAGTCCGACCGAAATCTAACCACGGTTGGGCGGACACGGAGTCCGACTAGATCGTGGCCGAAATCCGGCACAGCAATGGCAATTTTGGCGATTTTGGCTAGAAATTACTGTGTAGTCACACACAGTTGCTGATTAATTATCGCGCAAGATTGATATATGTTATTCTATACAACTCATTCGTGAGTACCTTCGTTATCTACCTCCGATCCTCTTAAGATTCAAGGATTGAGATATAGTGCACAAGCGATTGAACGGTGGATAACAGAGGTGCACACAGACACTCACAGATAAGTTGTGCAAGGTAACATTTCTTTCTATATATATATCTCCTGCGCGCTTCTTCCTTGCGCTCCGTGCACGATGCCACGATTCATCATCCGATTCCATCACCATTAACCGTTATCTACGATATAATCAACACTTGAACCCAGCGGGCACCTACGCAGTACGATCGTGACCTGAATCCGGCCGATCGAGGCCACGAGCAGCCGCGATCAGATCGAATTCTAATCGTGATCGACCGCGACGTCACAGCTAGGATCCAACCAAAATCCGACTGCGATCCGACCAAATTTCGATTCTGACCGAGTTCCAACCAGATCGTGGCCGAAACCCGATCGATCGCTGGCGATGCCTAACGCTATCCGAGCGGAGATGGAACACTGTGCATTCTAAATTACTATGCATTCCCAATATTCGCGCATGAGCACGCAAGATATCAATCCCGTGTGTGTATTATCCTACACAATTCATCCGTGAGTACCTCCATCATCCACCATCCGATCTCCTAGGGTTTAAGGATTGGACTATAATGCTCATCCGATCGGACGGTGGATG
>JBAMHZ010000091.1:3922222-3943928 GCA_037177395.1 Alpinia galanga | reverse complement strand
CACGTCGAAGAGAATATATATAGAGCGAGAGAGAGAGAGAGACGTGATACCTTGAGCGATGTCCGTATGGGCGACGCCGCGATCACCAATCATTCGCAGCTCAATTTTTTCGATGTTGATGGCGATGACAATATAACTCAACCTCTGAAGACGTTGGCGTCGTCCGATCACAGTCAGAATCTGGCCGAATAACGACCACCAGCGCAGCAGCCGCTAGCGGCCGCAATTGGCCAAATTCAAGCCAAATTGCGGCCACAATTGGGCTAGACATGGAGTCTGACCAAAATCCGGCCACGGTTGGGCCGGACACTGAGTCTGACCGGATCGCGGCCGAAATCCGACACAATAATGGTGATTTTAGCGATTTCAGCCGGAAATTACCGTACAGTCACACACAATTGCTGATTAATCATCGCACAAGATTGATATATGTTATCTTACACAACTCATTAGTGAGCACCTTCGTTATCTACCGTCTGATTCCTTTAGATTCAAAGATTGAGATATAGTGCGCAAACGATTGAACGGTGGATAACGAAGGTGTGCACGGGCGCTCACAAATGAGTTGTGCAGATAACATTTCTCTTTCTATATATATATATCTCATGTGTGCTTCTTCCTTGTGCGTCGTGCACGATGCCACGATTCATCGTCCGATTCCATCACCATTAACTGCTATCCACAATATAATCAATGCTTGAACCCAGCAGGCGCCTACGCAGTATGATCGTGGCATGAATCTGGCCTGATCAAGGCCGCAAGCGGCCGGCCGCGATCAGATCAAATTCCGATCGTGATCGACGGCGAAGTCACGGTTGTGATCCGACTTAAAATCCGATCGCGATCTGATTGGCAACTGCGATCCGACCAGATTTCGATTCTGACCGAGTTCCAACCAGATTGTGGTCGAAACCCTATCGATCGTTGGTGATGCCTAATGCTATCCGAGTGGAGATGGAACACAATGCATTCTAAATTATTGTGCATTCCCAATATTCGTGCATGAGCACGCAAGATATTAATCACGTGTGTGTAGAAATGTTATTCTACACAATTCATCCGTCAGGACCCGTGAGCACCTTCATTATCCACCGTCCGATCCCCTAGGGTTTAAGAATTGTGCTATAGTGCTCATCCGTTCGGACGGTGGATGAAGAAGTTGCTCATGGGTACTCACATAAGAGTTGTGTGTGTGTGCGTGCACGATGTTGTCTCCACCATCTGATCCGTAGATTGCATAGTAAATGGGAACGCACAGTGTTTTCGCCGCGACATCGTCGGAGCGATGGACACTATAGCTCAGCCCTTGAACTCGTTGGGATCGCCGTCAAAGTCCCTCCTGTCAGACTGTGATCGGATTCTAGCCGTCAACAGCTGCGGCGCTAGCGGCTATAATTCGACTGAATTTCAATCGGACCGCAATCGAATTCTAATCAAAATTCGACCAAATGGTAGCAACAATGACGAGCGAAGTCGTGGCAAGAGTTACTGTGCATTGCGCACTGGCGTGCAGTGAAGAGGCACACAAGATATTAGTTTCATGTGTATAGAGAAATGATCACCTACACAACTTATTTGTGAGCACCTCTATTATCCATCGTCTAATCGAGTGAGCACTATAATCCAATCCGTGAACCCTAGGGGATTGGTTGGTAACCGTTCGCCATCGTTCAATCGGAATCCGACCACGGTTCGACTGATATCGGAGTTCGGCCAGAATTCGATTAGATTCCGATACCAATTGAACGACGCCAATGTCCCTTAGGATTTAAGGGTTGGACTATAGTATCATCGCTATCGATACTGAAGAAATCGAATGACAATTAGTCATCGATCGCACCGTCGCACAGTATAAAATTACTCTCTCTCTCTCTATAAAAGGGTTTAGAATGGAGTTGGAAAGAATGCTTGTGATGGAAGGAATATATGCATGCAGGCTAAAGTTGGGTTAAGTTTTGCATGAGCGCATTTTGCATGGTCTTGCTCTATTTGGCTATCAATCAATCAAGTGAAGTCAAAGGGCATTGTTCTTGTCAAAATAGAGAGGAATCTATGCCAAGCGAGATGAATTCCAAGTCTGTTCTCCCCACACTAGATGACAAGTACTGCATTAATATTTCCAAGTTGGTACATTAATTAAGGTGTATTTCAAGCAAAAGATGATTCATTGTTTGAACCATACGTTTCTGAAATTTGATTTTAAATTACTTTGTTATATGTATATATATATAATAACCAAAAAAATGCAAGTCTTCTTTTATCCAATCCCTCCTTACGCAGCCAAAATGTTTTTTATCTTCCTATCTTGCTCTTGCGACATAAGTCATAATAATAATAATAAAATCTCCATTGCCCTTCAATCTACGCCGTCTACTTAGTCTACCTCTAAAGCTCTCTCCCTTGCCTAACGTCCCTCCTTGTGCACCTTCCATCCTATAAATTCATGATTAATGACCTCTCTCTGCCTTATCGTGCTCACCAGAATATGACTGCCTCCTCTTTCAGCGAGGACCATTACTGCAAATATGGTGCCCTATCCATGAGAAAACTCTGAATTCTCTACGATGCAAACTCACGTCTTCAAACTCGAAAAAAACGCATGTTTGTCATTCTACTACTCCTTCCCTTATGCAATTGCAAGTAGAATTACAACATCATTCATTATAGTTTTTGGATGAAGGACCCCATTTCTATATCACTCCAGTGGAGACAAAGTGAACTACCACTCCACCAATAATATCGTCGGCAACGTACCCATGCATGCAATGAAGCCAACCCCTCAAGTATGCCTTCATGTTACTCCCCTGAACCTCCTGAAGTTGACAAGAAAACTAAAAAACTAACAACTTTCTCTAATTTACTAGTCACATGCGACAGTACCCATATTCATATATATGATACTAAAGTAATCCATCCAACTTATGCTCCTTGCATTATTTGATCTCAAAGCTAAGTAGCCAACTATTCTAACATATAAACGCATAACAGAACTAACTTTACTATGATATGGAATCACATGGAAGGGAAAGAATAATGCTGTTTTTTGAGAAGATGTGTTAGGTGTATGGTAATTTATACTCATTGATTAAAAGTCAAATGTAGCATTTATAGCTAGCGTGCAAATATGATTAGTTTGCAGATGAGTGTTGAAGATGCCAGCTATTAGGGGTCATGCATGGACATATTAGAGATGATTGAGCATGAAATACATTAGATCTAAATTGTAATCAACAGGTAAATAATATGCATTATGGGGAATTAATCTTCCTTTTAAGAAAAAAAAGGTTCTATAATGGACTTATATGATTTCTCATTGCCAAAGCATATTTATTTAATGCTCATGAGGAATTAAATGTAGCTTCAAATGTTGACAAAAATGAGGTAAAATGTATACAGTAGAAAAATTCATCATTTAAAGCATGATGTATATATCAAAATTAAAAGTTCAATTTCAATTAGAAAATGTTATTGTAAGACACAGCCTGAGAATAGAATAGAAGCGATTCCAATTTATGCTGGTACTCGGTAAGATATTCAAACTTGCAAAAAGAACCCAACATATGGCCATCTCATGATGTCAAGAAGATTACCTCTTGTTCAGAATGTGAACCAGAAAACCTGAGTCTGTATCTGGGCCCTTCCTGGAACAGCATCTCCAGTAAAAACACAAACTGAAACTGCTTCAGGTTCTCGATTTAACATGTAATTAATTAATTAATCTACTTTTATGGAAGAAAAAAAAGCAAAATCTGTAAGCTAGAAATATTTTATGCATGACAAACAGAAGTTCGTGCAACTAAAGTTACAACCAGGATATATAAAGTACATAGTTTGTTGAAAAGATGCATGCACTCCAAAAGGCTTTAATGTTTCTCTCGAGTGTCCACCTAAATGTCATACCAATGATCAAAGAGCCATTCTTCATTTCCACTACAATTTCAATAGACCATACAGGCCACACATAGGAAAAGTTAAAAGCGAGGAGTGCCAAAAGGGACTTAAAATAAAATAAAAATAAAAATCTCACTAATTCACATCCCTACCAAAAGCTCCTACAGTGATAAGGAGATTCGAGGCTTGTAAGTATACTTGTAGAATCCACACATACTTTAATTTCCATCATCTTGTAGCCAAAGCACCACAGAGAGCTTTTACAATAATAATAATAATAATAAAATAGGCTCACTTTATCACTTTGAGAAACAGTTGATTATTTTTTCTTTAAATATGAAAAAACAACGAATTATATCTTTCATTCCAGAACATATACAGCCAGAGATTCTAGCGGCTGTGAAAGAAATTCATGCAACAGAAAAGACAGAATATATTAAGTGGTAATAGTTTGTTGCAAAGAAACAGACTCACTAAAATGTTTTATTGTGTCTCTACAGTTTCCATCATTCACAAAAATATTAATTCACTGGTGAAAGGCTGCAATGGCCATTCTGTATTTCCACGGTATTATCAGCAGGCCATAGAGATGATGCTAGAAATGAGAAGAGTGCTAATAAAGACTACAGTCGAAGCACAACAAAAGCCCATTATGTCACATGCTTGTTAGAACTTCTATAGTCACATGGAGATCAGGGATTTAGTATTAGTTTTTGCTTGCAAAAGCCCAAACAAATTTTAGTTTCCAATCATTTCATAGACGAACCATCACTGAATAATTTGTAGTAAAAAAAATAGAGTTTCTTTGAATCACCTTGACAAGGAAAAGATTTTTTAAGTAACACCATCTTTCATTGCATTCCAAAATGTTGACAGCCAATACAATTTAATGGATTAAAAAGTAGAAATTCTGTTATTGGGTTTCTACACGAGCAAAATCAACTATCTATGAGGCTTGTAAAATTTAAGTTCGGAGCATGTATACTTACAGAGAAATTCTAGTCTAATCTTAAAAATAGTGGACTTCATAGACAACATAACAGTATGGAATCTACTACCCTCAACTGATAAAATTGATAACCTTACTAATGTCTCACAAATTTAATACTTGAACATTTGCCCAATGTTTGGTGATTGATGGTACCATCAACAATTCGGTACAAGCCGGTTGCTCATCAAATATAATTTATCATCCTTTCCTTGTGGATTCCAATTCTGAATCTTCTGAAAGATTGGATATATCACAGGAATTGCACATCATTCTGGTAGACTCATTGGTACAATGAGAGAAATTGATGGATTGCAAGAAATTGAAGTATGCATACTTGATATCAAACACCATATCATACCCTGAAGTGGAAGAGGAAAAGCCATGAGACAACATTTTTAAAATCAACAGATAAAAAGAGCAATAAAAACAGAAATTGGTCAGGCTACAGGGATGTGTATTTTATACAAGCATTAATGCAATGACTCACAATAATTGATAGCAATTGTCCGTCCATTGCTGTCAGGTGTTTGACTGACATGATGAAACCACATACTTGGCCTGCATTATGATCGACATTTTCTTTGAGAAATCAGATATAAATCAACTTCAGTATCCATTTGGGAAAAGAAAAAAAGGGGTGAATTTAGTTCAGCTAGAATCTCATTAAACATCAATCTAACAGGATAGTAAATATGTTAACATGCACAAACAATGAAGCAAGTTTCGCTTAAGATGGTTTGTAAATGGACTGGAAGTGTAAGAGAATACAATTTACATAGTTACTGTTCTTATTTTCAGTTTACAGCGTCGAGAAGAAAACAAAAAAACCAACAAGAAAGGAATAGTAAATTCAACTAAAAAAAACAGCTTTGGATTTACTGCAGGTGCCAAACGTGGAACTTACAGGTAAAGGATCTCCCCCGATTTAATAGTGCATTGAAATGGCCTCAGGCCATTGAAATATAGGGGGAAAGACGACCTCTGCTCAGCCATGGCCTCGGGCGATGGAGGGTAAGGGTCGACGCTGCACCAAGGAACAAAAATCTTAGGTTCCACCATTTCCAGCTTCAGCTTCCCCATTTCCTGTGGCACCTCACGTGGTATCATACTTGGAGAAGAAGTAACACAGAGGAGTAAATTTGCTGGCATAAATAATAATACCTTGGAGGTGGAGGAGGTGACGTATTGGGCGGCCGGATAAGAGCGAACATAGAGACGATGGACCTCGGTTGGGGGGAGCAGGAGGAAGTGTTTCTCCCCTGTTACCACAACGTAGATGTTCTCGTAGTGGTCCTTGTGGAACGATGTCTCCGATCGCCCATTGCCAATCCAGAGGTTGACGGCCTCCGGGAGGCAGCCGAGCGCCTCGGTAGCCCATGGGATGTGCGGTTCCACATCTGCTGACAGCGCCGAATACTCCGCCCTGAAGCAGTCATTCTGTTGCTGCGCGTACGCCACGACCGGGGACGACGGAGATCCAGTAGAATAGATAAAGCGAAGCGCTTCCTGGAACTCCATGGTCCGGACGAAGGCGGAGGCGAAGCAGAGACCGCGGGGGGCGTCGCCTGGAGCACCGGGCGGGATGGGAACAAGGGAATCAGCGCGGCCATGGGGGGTGAGGTGGACGGAGACGTCGCATCCGTCGAGGATTCGGCAGAGGTAGGAATCATCGGACCAGAGGGAGTTTGAAATGGCGGGCCAGTGAAGGGTGGCGGCTCGGGAGATGATGCAGGGTTTGTTAGCGGCAACGAAATCCCGAAGGAAGACAAGAGGGGACGGCGGAGACTCAAGACGCTCTACCTCACCGGAGATTCCCAGGCCGAGCTCCCGCGCCTCCCTCCACAGATCCCTTACCTGTCCCTCCGCCATTGTCGATTTTCTCTTCTTCCGGTTAGGAGTTAGGACGAAGACCAGGTGTTTGTGAGAATGTTATTGGATCGGGTAAAGATACAGAACCCTAACCCACTACAAACCCGTCGCAGTGAACTGTCAGCGTGATCGATCTCAGTATCCAACCCGGCAACCCGTTTACAACAGCCACTCCATCACCCACGGACTAAACATTTCTTTTTTTTTAAAAAAACAAAAGGTTTATTAATGGTTTGAATTCGATTCGAGTTTTGCAGCTTAATTAGCTTGAACTTGCCTATTAATTAAACTCACCTGAAAAGCAAATTGAGTGGATAAAATTCTTTTGTCAACCATTTCTTGCTTAAAAAATTAAACATTTCAATGAGGTGAAGTTGTTTAAAGCTAGCCATTGCGATTTGAAACTATCTTCTTGCAAAATCTATGCTTTGATTAATTGAAATAATGAAAGTCTTTGCACAAAATCAATTCTATGTAAGCATTGAATTAATAAATATATATAATTATATATGAGTCACACTGATTTTGTGTTTTTTCAGCATTTCCTTTAATAAAAAAGAGATGATTCTAACATCATTGCGTTGTTGAATATGAATAAATAAAAATTAAGAGGGCGATGAACATATTTCATAAGAGAGATGCATGGGAAATACAAAATGAGAAGGAAAATTTTAAAGGTAAATTCCTTCAATTAGCCGCATCAGTAGTTTTCTTTTCATCACCGTTGCTATCTTCTTGGTCCATGAATCTATTCCAAAACCAATGTTGCTTCCACACCTTCTCGGTCATTTCATCAATAGGAATGTTCTTCGTCTCGGGTAATAAAAAGATAACAAACAATCCCATGACCACGATCCAACCACCGAAAAAGAAGAAGATCCCTGCGCGCATATGACACATCATGGAGAGGAAAGCTTGGGCGATGACAAAAGTGAAGAGCATGTTGGAGCTAACAGCGAATGCATATCCAGCTGTTCTAGTGGAGAGAGGAAAGATTTCGCTGGGAATCAGCCACCCCAAGGGACCCCATGACCAAGCAAAGCTCGACACAAAAAGGCATACCAGAACCACCACCCAAATTGCAATGCTGTGATCAATCTGGTTAGTCGACTTGAGGTTCACTAGAAGAATGCCTCCGATAGCCAACTGAGGAGGAGAGGAATTGATATTAATTTTTATTTATTTAAGTTAATTATATAGCCATAAAAATTAATTAATTAAATACCTGCGTGATCAACATCTGAGCACAAGCTTCTAAAAGAAGAAATCTCCTGCCGACTTTGTCTACGAGGACGACAGAGACGATGGTGGAGAAAACATTGACGACCCCTGTTATAACGGCGGAGAGCAAAGAGGCATCGTTCTTGAACCCCATGGTTTGGAAGAGCACCGGAGCGTAGAACATGATAGCGTTGATTCCCGTGAACTGCTGGAAGACTTGCATGGCGATGGCGATCACTAACTGTGGCCGACTCGATCGCTGCATGAGGTTCTTAAAGGGCTGCGTCACCTGTCGTGCCATCTCGCTCGCCTGCACCAACTCCTCGTACTCCGCTTCCACATTGTCGACGCCGCGAATCTTCTTCAGCATGGTTAGGCCTTCCGTTAACCTCTCGCGCTCGATCAAGCTCGTCGGGGTTTCGGCAATGATGAAGGAGCCCAAGCAGAGCATCGTCGCTGGCACTCCGGCGAGGCCGAGCGCAAGCCTCCACCCCCATGGGTGAATGTTAGCCACGAAGTAGTTGACTATGTTGGCTATGAAAATGCCGATGGTGACGTCGAGTTGGAAGAGGATGTTGAGTGCTCCTCGAAGGTGCACCGGAGCAATCTCCGATAAAAACAAAGGCACCGCCTACAATTAATCAATATTTATATATATAATTAGTCAAATTTAGATCATTGATGGATGCTTAAATAATTCAAAAAGAAAAAAAAATTACTTGGTTGGCAAATCCTACGCCCACTCCGAGAAGGATCCTCCCTACGATTAACATGGGGAGGCCTGAAGCGGCTGCGTTAAGAATGACTCCGACTAAGAAGAAGATAGACGCAGCTTGCATAGTGAGCTTTCTTCCACATTTGGTGCAGATTTTAGAAGCTATAAAGCTAGCAACCAGGGCGGCAAGGTAGAGAGACGAAGTGAAAAGTTGGAGGTTTTGGTTATCATACTTGCAATAGTTATTTTCTACGGCCGCGTGCTTCTTCTCGTAAACCATAGGAAAGAATCGCTCGAGGAAGTCATCCATGGACGTCACTCCTCCTGCAAATATTAATTAATTAATTGAAATTCAATTAATCATCCATGTATATTATATATATAAAATTAAATTAAATATATATCACCTGAAATTCCAATGTCGTAGCCGAACATGAGACCTCCTGTGGCCGCAATTATCCCACAAAGCACTACGTAAATAGTGATCTTTCCTTCGAACTGCTTGTCTCCTTTGGTCCCACCATTTGACATCACAACAGCCGGCATTTTGCCTTTGTTATTAATAATTCGGATGGTAGATTAATTATTGCTTTA
The DNA here is from genome assembly GCA_037177395.1 of Alpinia galanga. NCBI lineage: Eukaryota > Viridiplantae > Streptophyta > Magnoliopsida > Zingiberales > Zingiberaceae > Alpinia > Alpinia galanga. The sequence goes on along the minus strand of JBAMHZ010000091.1, from coordinate 3,934,647 downwards.
CAAGATGCTATGGTTGAACAAGGAGAGACTCATTGAAAGCGTATATATACATGAAAGAAATGACTATTAATAGTCTATGAAATCTAAAAAAATTGTGAATATTTAAGATATGTAGATAGATTGACAGTTGTAGTTTTCGTCGGTAAACAATAGGATATAATTTTAGATGATTCTAAATAGAGACTGTTAGATACCTAGCTACTTGTTCAATTTACAAACATCCAAAATGGATAACAAATCTAAATAAAGGTAGATGTTAAAGATTAATACGGACAAAGATAGAAAGATGCACAAAAATATGACACCTGTAGTTTTCATCGAGATTTCTTTTCTTTTTTTATACAGGTAAAGGATTTTTGTAAATTCCTATACGAGGTTAACGGTCAACGGTAGGATGGATATATATAATAATCACCTAGATTTTTTTTTGTTTTTTCAGGTTTCTCTGCTTACCAAATTAACTTAGGCTCAGCGCCAAAGGTTTAAAGGTTAAAGACAAAACATAATACAGTAAACTTTTATAATTTAGTTTAAAAGAAATTATACTAATGTTCTTCATGAAATTAGTATAACTGAAAGAAAGAAGAGATTTTTTTTTTAACATTTTTTTTTTTCAATTTGATTCCATCAGTGATTTTGATGAATCGAAATTTTGTTCGCCCCCTAATTCTACTAACAAAGATCAATTGAAAATTTTAAATAATATACAGAAAATCTTAGCTAGCTAACCAAATAACATTATTAACTCTAGATTGTACATTGGAGTCCATTACCTTAAACCCGGCGTGGCACATTCAATTTTATATAATACAAACCCATAGGAGTTAGAACAAGATAACTTGTCAAAACATAAAGAAAAGTAAAAGATGTTTCCACGGGTATAAATAATATAGTGGTAAAATATACCGAGAAATAAATAAGAAGGCAAAAATTCAAATTTCAAAAGTTGATCCATGGGTGTGCATAAATTTATTTGTGCCATTACATCTCTGTCTTCGTAGATGTAAATTTACTGAATTACACATTCATGCACATTTTCTGGGTTTTTCCTGATCAAATTCCTCGTCTGAGAGACCATAACCACTGTAACATTTGAAAGGTGAGATTCATATATCAGGAAGAACACTGAAATAAAGTGTTCCAAAAAAAGAGAGAGAGGGCTACTAACAAGAGTCTACTTAGAAAAACTGGGCCTCTGCATTCTTGTGTAAAAAGGTAATTTGTTTGCCTTTAGTGCCCCCGTTAATCAGTCCCACAGCCAATATAAAGGAGGTAAATCACGAAAAGCACTTTGTGCCCAACCAAAAGCTAATGCAACAGGAGGATAGACACCCCAAAAAGACTTATAGCCTTCAAGGATTGACCCTTACTCTCTTGTACAAATCTGCTGCTGCGTTAGCCACAAAGCCCTCTCGTGTCCATAACAGGAATTTACTTGTCTATTGATTCAGCTGAGTATGTTTCTATAAGGCTGTTTTAGTCATCAAACACCAGAAATGCTAAACATTTTCTCAAAGTTTCAAAGCAAAATTAGTGGACCTAATGCAGTACAATACAGATAATAACATAATGTAATATCCATAACTCCCATACAGACAACAGATTCAATATTCTTTTCCTGCTTTCCTCATAATCCTTCCTTAATTTTAAGCATCAACCAATCCTCAACTAAAATGAAGTGAAAGGAAATATTACAAAATCAAAATAGCCCAAATCATGACTACCAACGCGAGAAAACTCAGGAAATTATGTCAAAATAATATGTGGCATTACATTTTCATAATATCAAGTAAGAGTGATAGCGAACCAGCATACTGACCGTAAAAGTTACTCTTTAATTTTTTTTCTCTTCGACATAGTACGTGGCCACTTCACATCAAGATCAAAACATTTTCTTAGCAATATGACGACCAACTGATAAAATGACTCATGAATGAGGGCATTTTTTTATGTATGCTAAAATAAAGGAGCAACGATTAAACATCCTGCCTTAGACTCAGCAAGTTGATTTATAATATTGAAGGAAAATATTCTCGAGTTCAAATTCTCTGATCTCAGCAAGTTCTTTCCCGCATTTATCTGTCCACTGAACTTTTCTCCCCACTGTACAACACGATGCCTCATTTTCCACTTGTTCTGCAAGTTCAGTGGCATTGGCAGCTTCAGATGTTGTGGAATAATCTATGGAAGGTTTCTTCAGATTATTTTGAAGGGAAGGCGTCTTGTCACTCTTAGTAATGATCAAACATATTATTAGAAACCATTTGTCAAAGCAAAGAGGCGACCAGAAAACGATGGAGGCATCTTGGTGATGGCAGCCTCAATTTCCTGGAAAACCAAGAACAGCAAAAAATGTGAGTATGAACTCAGCAACATTGAGCTCAGAATCAAGTGCAGATGGAGAACATGAAACCAAGAAACGTAAACTATGTGAGGATTTTAGAAGAAAATCAGAGGTACATGAAATATAGGGGATTGCATATAATTTATCCTCATTGGGACTTGTCCTTCATGAAATTATTTTGAATCTCCTTTCAATAAAAGGTACTGATTTTCTTATGAGGTTCAATCTGAAGAGACTGAAGAAACACATGAATTTCAATTTGGTTCAACAGATATAGAACAATTACTAAAGAATAAGTCAAGGTTTCATCGCAAATTGGCGGATATGGCTGAATGCAATACTCAGTTGGTTATGTATCATTCATCATGTTTAGAGCAAATAAAACATCATGAAGAAAACATTTTGAGAGATTTTCTTGGTGACATTTAAAAATGACAACACAGAACATGAAGCCAAAAGTGAGAAGCAAAATCTAACAAGGAGCCATCTGATATGGCATCTTCAGTCCATTTACTTGCACGGAAAATATGGGAGAGACAAAGACAAGTGACAAATATATAAGTAAACGGATCCTGAGTTTTTTTGTCCTCTGTGATAAATGAGCATAAAAATTCAATCCTTAAAAAAAAAAAAAGATAACCATGAAGCGAATTGAGACTGAAGTCACACATTTGAAGTGTGCAAAGTGATGAGACTTTATCCCTAAGCAAGATAGATTAAGTATTTGAATAGTCAGAAATGGCAATGATTTACCTCTGGATTATAACGAGCTGAAAAATGGATGAGCAAAATTGCTTTATTCTGGAATCGGTTCTCATAACTTGCGATCTAAAAGAACAGTAAAGCAAAGGCACAAGCAAGCAAGTATTAATAGCTAAAAGGATTACCCAAAAATGGCACACAAGAGCTTGATATTAACCTCAAACAAATGGGTATGGCCATAATCCCTAGCATGTTGAACTGGCATTGCATCATTCACAAAAGTGCTCTAGAAAATCAAACCGTAAAGTGAAAAATGTGTTAAAAAGATATGGAATGATTAGCAGACAGTCAGATCTATTATAAAACACCTATATGTTGATGACCAGATGTAAGTAACGACAACAGATCAAAAAACATTCACATAAAGACTCAAGAAGATTTGAGTTAAGGAAACAGGACCTTGAAGAGAAAAATAGTCCAAATAATTCAGATATCCATAGAACTCCTTGTCAAGAAAAGTTGCCCCATAAAATAGTCAATTTCATGGGTTCATCTGAAATAGATACAATTCTCATACATAATTTCTTTTTAGGCAATGAGGCAGTAGCCACATAATGAAGCAGATTTTGCATTAGACCCTTGAAGAGGAAAATAGTCAAAAAAATTCAAATATGTACATACTCTTTGGCAAGAAAAGCTGCATCATAGAAGATCCAATTCCATGTGCCCATTTGCAATCCATACAATTCGTGTACAAACCCTTTTTGAGCAAAAAGGCAGCAACTTATTGTGCAACTCCCTTCTGGCTACATTTTTTTTTTTAATAATTGTATGTATTGCAAATAGGTTGCCTAATTGACTAGTACCTTCTTTTACTTTTCTTGACCTAATTCTTGTATATGAATTCTACAAACAAATTATGTTCCTTTAAGACAAGAAGGAATGCAAACAAATAAGGCTGCAGAAGCACAGCTGCTACTGAACAACGCTCCATTTTATGGCAGCATTCAGCCGGTGTTGCAAAGTAATACTACCAAGACAAGAAATGCAGTACAATATTGGGGAAAGAAGCAGGGGGCCTTCAAAAGGATCTAACCATCCCTTCTCCTTAACAGCGGAAATTAATCATGACAAATGTTACTCCTATATATATATGTTTAAAAGGGAAGCCATGGGGTATATCTATAAACAAAAGAGTTGTTACAATAGCAAACAAGGAGCCCCAACAAGAGCCAAACTAAAAACAGTAGTTACAAAACCAACAGAAACAAAGTTGAATAGTTGGCATGCACTTTTACTACTACTACTATTACTAGAAAAAAATACTGGTGGCTTTGAAGCTAAAATTAAACTTGTTCATGATAGTACCACACCAAATTTGAAAAGAGTAGTTCCAACCAGTATACAAATCCATTACCTCCATCACAAGAATTCTTGCATTAAGTACATCAGAATTGTCAGGGTCAAGAACAAAATCTGACATTGTATCTCCAGTAAAGGCAATTTCAGGAGTTGTTATTGTGTAAGTAATCTGCAATGACAGAATTAATCAAGAGAGAAAAAAAAAAGAAGCAAAATAACCTAGGCTAAAAACAAATTAGAATGAACTCAACAATATATCCAAATTCAATATCTACAATTTTATTAATAATCATATATAACTCTTGTTGGAATCCAGCAAAACATACCTCAACACCTGATAATCGCAAGCTCTTAATCTCATTACTAGAAAGACCACAAAATTCTGTCTTAAGCTTTTTTTTTATAGAATAGATACAGTAACCCTGCATATTTTAGAAAGCAAACTTATCTTCATGCTTATAAACCTTTCAAAAGGTAAATAGGACATAGAAGATGTTCTAGCCTGGCTAGGTATAACATGGTAGGTCTTGAATGCTCTAACTTTAAGATCATTTCGCAATTGAAATTCTTCGCCTGAAAAATAAAGTTTATTAGAACAAAAGGTATCCATCTATCTCTAACATGTTTCTTGATAGATACATACCCACATTAAGGGCGACCAAATTGTGCTTCAGTTCAGATTGGTCCATTACCCTGTGCACCTCAAACAGTTTTTCCACATGTTCTTTTATAGACACCGGGACAAAGATAGTTGGAGGCTTCATACTATATAATCCTCTTGTAGCAACGTACATAGGAAGTCCTCCCTGATGAAAAACTAGAATGTTTCAGACCAAAGAGGTTAACGGTTCCTCTTAACATGAGTCCCAAGAATGAGTGCAACTCTCAAGAGGATTAGGTCAACTCAAAATAGTGCACAGAGTAGAAACTATTTAACTAGCGCCACGGATTCTGTTCGTGGTTATGTATGAATGCTTATTGAGATAACGTTAAATCGCGACTGCAATGATTCGTCTGTTGTACATAAGCACTAAATTAGAAATGCTTACGATGTGATCCATATGGCCATGGGTAATGAACAGAAATTCCTGGGAAATGGCTCGCTGCGGGCATCTACCAATGTCAAAGGCCAACTTAAGTGACGGGAAGATGACACAAGTCTCCTGCCCTCCAATTGACAGCCCCTCAACTGGATACCCTTCGATCACCAGTGGCTTCTTTCCTCTTCGAACTAACGAAGACTGTTCAGCACTTGCTTCACTATCCGCTTTGCTTCTGCGACTCCCCATTTCAGCTTATTAATGCAATTTGACAAAAAAAAAAAATCTTGGTCTATAATTGAAGACAAAAGAGAAACATTAAAAAAACGATTTTTTTTCCATCAATGAGCACCGAAGTTCTCTTGATCAAGAAGAACCTGCTTCAATCATAAGAACCATAAACTGAAGTGAATCGAGATGAACAAGAAATTACTGCCAAAGAACGATAAATAGCTTTATTGGATCACAATCGCAGTCAATTGAATAAGAAACCAAGCGAACGGAATGGAGAGATTCGGTGGGGAACTGGACTCAAGGCCGCTGCCGTGGGAAGGAGGGGACGAGTGCTTAGGGGAGGGAGAACGAGGACAAGAGGGACCGGAACAAGAGGGAGACGAGAATCGTGATAAAATTGACTTGTAGGCGGGCCGCGGGCCGGTCCATCAATCTAGCGGGCTGGACATGAAGGAAGGCTACAGGGGCACGACTTAAGCAGCGACTTGGAACGACCATTAGCCATTAGGATTTAGGACGGGGCAAAATTGCAACAGCGTCGACTGGTTTAGTGCCACGTCGAGTATCGTAACCAGAGTCGTCAACATTGTTGTGGTAATTCACCTCTCTTCCCAGACGTCATGTGGTTCTTTTTGCGATCCGATCATTCGACGGTGAAATTCACCGCAAGGAGGAAGGCGAAGCGATGTACGGATTCGAGGCGCTCACGTTCAACATCCATGGCGGGTACCTTGAGGCCATCGTCCGAGGCTACCGCTCTGGCCTCCTCACTGCGGCCGACTACAACAATCTCTGCCAGTGCGAGACTCTAGACGACATCAAGATGCACCTCTCCGCTACCGAGCACGGGTCATACCTGCAGAACGGTGCGTTGATTTCTCACTCTAGCTCCCGATGCAGTTCCGATTCAGTTTCTCGAATATGTGCTGTTGGATTTATCTATTGCATTATGAATTGCAATTTTGGGCTTGTTTTAGGGCATCAAGGACTTTGGATATTGAATAGGATTTACGAGATAGTGGTTCACATGTTCTGATTTCCTGTATGGCTGATCAAAAACCTGATTCAGATCGCTTCCTCTTCTTGGGAATGCCTACGGAAAGGGGAGCAAGTTGACTCCCGCATACCTTTGAAAATTTCACGATCAATTTGTGCCCTAAGTTTGAGGGCTCTAGAGCTTCACTCATGGTTGAATCTTTGTTTGCATAACCGTAACATCTACCGCGAGTTTTTGCACATCGGATACGGAGCCTCTTGATTCATTGTCTAAATAATGAAAACAAAAAGGAGCACGGTGCACGAAGTTCCCGCTAATGCGGGATTCTGGAAAGGATCTATTGTGCAGTTTTAATTCTCTTTGCAAGAGAATATTTTTGTGATTCGAAGCAGCGACCTTCAGATTACACGACAATAACATTAAAAATCCCCTTCATTGTCTAAATAATGAAATTAATAAAAATTCATTTTACTGAGCTTAGTGAGTTAGTATCTTGGAAAAGTTTGTTTTTGCTGAATACATCATGGAGTAGATGCAATTTGAGAATGCAACAATGCACAAGTCAACAAGACTCTCTGTGCATTATGACATAATTTGAGACATGAACACAAGGTTTTATTGAAGAAATCACTACTCTTGTATACCCGATAATTTCCAGATAATATTGTCATCTTAAGCATATTGATAAAATTTTACAAATATCAACTAACCTTGAATGCTTATTATCTATGATCAAGTTCTGTCTTGGCCTTTAGCCTATATAGATGTTTTGTGTTTTCTTATATATGCCTGTAATTGCTTGCAGAGCCATCTCCTTTACATACAACTACCATTGTGGAGAAGTGTACTCTTAAACTTGTGGATGAGTATAAGCATATGTTGTGTCATGCAACTGAGCCCTTATCAACCTTCTTGGAGTATGTAACGTAAGCATTCCTGTAACACTGTTTTACATGTTTTTTTTTTTTGCCAGTTCTCTGGTTCACAGTGTAATTGATTTACTGTTCTACAAGCTAGTTTTCAGTATAATGGATTTTACTCATTTTCTGTTCCTCATAGGTATGGTTACATGATCGATAATGTTGTCCTTATTGTCACCGGCACCTTGCATGAGAGGGATGTTCAGGAACTGCTGGAAAAATGTCATCCTCTGGGAATGTTTGATAGGTTTGTCTTTTCTGTTCTATGTCTATTTTTTATGTTAACATGTTGAGGTCTTGATCATCTTTTCCGCAGCATTGCAACTCTTGCAGTTGCCCAGAATATGCGGGAGCTTTACCGATTGGTTCTTGTTGATACACCATTGGCACCATATTTCTCGCAGTGCATCACATCAGAGGTACTATTGACTTTTTTTCTTTCCCATATCCTCAGTTTATTTTTAGTGTGACAAGTGTGAAGAATCAGCACACCTGGATGATCGGAAAATGTATTTAACTGTGAAGACATTCAAAAATTTTTCTTTTATTAACTGTTTTTGTCAGGATTTGGATGATATGAATATAGAAATCATGAGGAATACTTTATACAAGGCCTACCTTGAAGATTTCTATAATTTCTGTCAGGTAACAATAATGATGTATTTCAATAAAAGAACAACCTTTCCTACTTTTTTTAGCTTAAACTGCTGTGTCAAAACAGAAACTAGGTGGAGCAACTGCTGAGATCATGTCTGATCTTCTTGCATTTGAAGCTGATAGAAGGGCTGTTAACATTACTATAAATAGGTTAGACAAATTAAAATTCTGAGATTTTCAAGTTGTGGTCATGTTATTCATTTCAGTGTTCCACACAACACATTTGTTGACAGATGAAATTTTTTTAAAAAAATATGATTTTTTACTCGTTAATTGTGGGCTTGGTTTTACAGCATTGGCACTGAGTTGACTAGAGATGATCGTCGAAAGCTTTATTCAAATTTTGGTCTATTGTATGGTTTTCACCCTTTTATCATATATTTATTTAGCTTGTATTGGTTGTTTCCACTTTTCTTATGGAACTTTTTCTTCACAGATATCCGTATGGTCATGAGGAACTTGCTGTATGTGAGGATATTGACCAGGTAAACATATAAGAAGATTAGCTTTCTAGTTCTGAAGTTTTATTATTGATTGGATGGCAATCGTTCCTACATTCAAGGTTTAGGCAAAGCTCCAACTATTTGATATATGGCGCTCCTACTCAGTTGTGGTGGGCAGTTGGGCTGGATTTTTCCAAGTCTAACATGTCCGCTTAACTTGAGACTATATATTTTTTAATTTCAAATCGTGAAAACAACCCCTTGCAATGCAGGATAAGATTGCATATAATAGGTCTGATGTGGTCCAATCCTTTCCCTTGATCTTACATTGGTGTGAGTTTCGTGAATCAAGTTGCCCCTTTTATTTGTCATTGATAAGCTCCTAAGACATGAATTATGATGTCATTTTAAACTATTAGGGGAAAAGCTTAATGTATAGTACTGTGTTGGTTTTTCCACCTATTACATTTGTAGATGAAAAACATCAACCTATCTGAATATGCTATCACATTCTTTAAGGAGACTTTTCTATAAAAGAGCACAGGTCAAAGTGTTAAGAATCAACTTCGGTCTGGCACATCTCATCCAAATAGCTGTCAAAAGTGCTCAATATAGGTCCATATTACTCTAGTTGTATTGGTATCAGAAGGCCATGCCGAACTTTCTCAAAAATAGTCATTTCATGAAGATCGATTTAGAGATTTAGTGAAATGAATTAAACTCAACTAAATAATAGATGTAATCTACTAAAATTGGGTGAAGGATGAACTTAACTCAAACATGGTCGTGTTAGGTTGAATTTCAAAAACTTAGGTTGATCTAACCAACTTTTCATTAACCTGAACTTAAATAATAGTGAACACACATGAGAGGGACAGAGAGCTTTGTCACTCTCCTGAACTTGACTTAAGCCGCTCATCCATGTCTCTACCTGTGTTCAACTTTGTCATCCATAATTTACCACCAACTAAACCAAGTGCCTCACTCATTTTTCACGGTTAGTGTCATAGAGAGATATCATTGATCGAGAGAGCAGGTACCTCCCTTGATCATAAATGAGGATGCGATTAAGGTCCCAATAAATCCCTATAATTTGAATATTAATTTAATAATCCAATTTTAATTAATTATATACTGATAAGTTAATGCTATTTGTTAATTTCATAGGAACAAAAATGTACTTATTATGTATGATACAATTCTATTCCACATTAACAAATGAATTATCATTTAATAATATGATACATATACATTCTAATTAATATTCTAATGTTACCTGATATTTGAAAATGTGATTTTATCGAAGAATAATCATGATATGTTTTAACTTATCAAAGAATAATAATATGATTTTTTTTAGACTTGGATATCTGGTGATAGTCAAAAATAATAATAATATGATTTATTGATGTTATCACGAATGCAATGTCTTATTAATCTTAATTCTATTAATTTTAATGTTTATTATGTATTAATAAATAATAATTTGGAAGTTAATTATACATATTCTTATTATTGTTGAACATCACTTTACCTCTTATTTCTGCCCAAGTGTGCATGTCCTAAACCCGATCTTACCTGTTATTTCTGATCCAGGTTCGCGGTGTGATGGAGAAATACCCACCATATCAATCAATTTTTGCCAAGATATCCTATGGAGAAAGTCAGATGCTGGACAAAGCATTTTATGAATAAGAAGTAAAGAGACTCTGCTTGGCTTTTGAGCAGCAGGTAAACATCTGTCATCAACTGCTTGACACTATAAATTGAAATCGATTCATATCATTGTTGCAAACCATAAGGATAGTTTTCATTAAAAGATTGTGTGTCGTGCTTGAAGAACCCTGACTGGGAGACTTCTTGATCACGCCACTAAATGATAAATTTAGTCGATCATGCCAGCGCTCTCGTTTTTATTCAGAAAAGAATATTCCCTATTTCTGATTATTTTTGTTTAAGTTTAGTTTCGCACAGTTTCCCATCATCTTTTTATCCAGAGGGTTGCATACTTAGTCATTAGTTTTTTTTCCTCATCACCTGTCCACTCTTCGGCCAAAGGCACTTTTTAGACATGGCTACTTTTTTCTCCAGAGGGCATTTTCCTTGATTTTACATATGTTCAGAGATTTCCTATTCAACTAATGTGGTTTTTCTAACAATTTATTATCTATGTCAATATGCTTGGCATACAAACCTTCGTGGATAAGACGATTATATTGTCTTTTCTGTTTTCTTGAAAATACTAAATGACGTGCAGAATGCTGTCCACGTGTTTATTCTTTGGGCATTGTACATTTTCGATGAACTAACATCTCCAGGCCTAATAAATTTTCGCAATGACATTGCAGTTTCACTATGCGGTTTTCTTTGCTTATATGAGATTGAGAGAACAGGAGATAAGAAATCTAATGTGGATCTCCGAATGCGTAGCCCAGAATCAGAAGTCCAGAATCCATGATAGTGTGGTCTTCATTTTCTGAGTGCGCATGAGAAACAAAAAAAATTTATCTGGAGATGCTCCCACCATCATTTCATTCTCATGTTCTCTTTATTTGTCACCTAAGCCATCTTACATGAATTATTTTTATCAGCACAACGTGTGATCACTTAAATTTGAAATATAAATAAGCTGTAAGTTGTATTCGAAGGGAAGCTGGAAGTTGTGTTAGAAGGGAGTGTGTTTCCTTTCGAACAGTGGAATTTTTTTGTACAATTGAGCTTGAAATTTTCCTTGCTCCCGGAGAGATTTGAGCCATTTAATTAAGAAAATATAAATGGATCGGTGATGAATCAAATATCCTTGAACAAGCTATATATATATATATACTATCATACATGCTTTATCTGTGAGTACCTGTAAGTATTTATATTATTCATCGTTCGATCCTCTAAGATTTAAAGATTGAGCTATAGTATTTATTCAATTAGATGGTGGATAATATATGTATTTACGGGTGCTCACATATAAGCTGTGTAAATTAGTATTTTTCTCTCTATATATATAAATGTTATTTCACGTAACTCACTCATAAGTGAGCACTTCCATTATCCATTGTTCGATTCTCTAGGATTAAAGATTGAGTACAACTCAATTGTAGTCATTAAATCGTGTGGAATGCACAGTACTATTGTTGAGCGCATTATAGTTAATCCTTGAATTTGTTGGGGTCATCGGTGCGTCATCGCCATTGGCAGTAGGTTTGCGGCCACAATCGGATCGTTGTCATGTGTAATTGGGTCGAAATCTGGCCACAAGCAGCCGCGACATTGGCAGTTGCACTTCGATTGGATTATGACCACAATCATAATTTGACTGAACTCCGACTTCGGTTGAATTGTGGTTGGATTCCGATTAAATCGCAAACAAAATTCAATTGTACGACGACAGTGATGAGCGAGAGTCACGCAAGGAAAAACACCATGCATTCTTCGTTATTGTCCATTGTGCATAGGGCATTCAAGGCGAGTTACGCAGGGTATCAAATATATATAGAAATGTGACCTTTTAAACTCATTTGTGAGCACTTTCATTATCTATCGTCAGATTTCTTTGAGTTCAAAATTGAGTTATAATATGCAGACGATCCTGGTATTTTGTGCACCTCTTCCTGCCACATGATATAGCTATGCAGGATATCAATTATATATATATATATATATATATAAACCGATATTAATTTTATCGTAATCTTGTTTTTTTTTAATTTTTTTTATTGATATAATATA
>JBAMHZ010000091.1:3893587-3922122 GCA_037177395.1 Alpinia galanga | reverse complement strand
TATCCAAACCGAGAAGGAATTGGGCCGGGCCTTATCGAGAATTCTGATAGCCTCGGTGAATTATTATTTTAATGTTTATTTTAAAAATAATAATAATAAATTAAAATTCACTATTAATTATCTTTAACAAATGCATAATGTTCTAACTTTTTTTAAATGAGAACTGCACATAAGTGATAATACATAGATAACTATTTCTTATATGAGCTCATATACCTATTAAATAATTTCAAATGTGTCAATTGAATAAGGCTAAGATGTCTAAAGTTCTAATGAGATAATTTAGATTTATTTATTTTTTTTAAAGGAAGATTGTTTGGATAAAATTTTGTTTGTTTTATCCAAATACACAAAATTCTCAAAATATAATATATTTTTTAGGATAAGCCAAAGGCTAAACCCCTTCCAATATAATTGTTATACAGATGGAAACTTCTCAATCTTTTGCAATTTGGTATTAGACTGCATATGATTTATAATTTTACTATTTGTCGACTGATAAAGCCCAGAGCAGGGTGGCTCTCACGAGGGCATCCATGGGGTCAATGCATTTCCTCAGGAGGGGATCGTCCTCAGGCAACAGCCCCTGCATGGAGTCAGAGGCAAGCACGATACTGCTCACGGCCCTCACCAGAAGAACTTGGATTGAGATCCTGACCAAGTTCCTTGCTCCTTCCATGTCCTTCCTCTCAAATGCCTCCAAGGCTGGAATCACTATGTGCTCCATCGTCTCCTTGTCTGGGAAAACTACCTCAAAACCCTGCAGCCACAGCATCATCGACCGATCAGGAAATTTCAGTATTGTTTTTGAACAAATTAAGTGGAATGAAATTTGATGGAAAAGATAAATTTTGGGAAGAAGGAATTAACCAAGAACAGAGCAAACTTTTCGTCAGCTAGGAATCGTGTCACTGTAAATATAGGGAAAAAAAAGAAGCGTTTTTGGAGCATGAAGAGATCTCAAGAGATTTCGTTGTTTGCTTACTCTTTTTTCCAATTTTTCCCGATAAAATCGAGCAATTAATGAGGTGGCATCCAGGGCAAGGACCCCCACGCGTACGTTGCTCCAGATCTCGGCCGGCCTCAGTTTCGCCGCCTTCAGCTCCTCGGCCACGCACTCGCCAGCGTCGAGGAACGGGACAGCGCATCCCTCGGCGATCTCGAGGTGCCAGGCGTGTGCGGCGTGGCACGGCATGGCGATGCACCGCGCCCCGGCTCGCTCCAGGAACGCTCGCCCCCGCCGGAGGCTCTCCAACGCCGCAGGGCTCCTCTCGGGGTCAGCGAGCGCACTGCCGGCCGCTGGGTCGGCGCAAACGACGAAGGGGAGAGACTCGTCGCCGAGGGACTGGACGAGGTTGTTCATGAATCTAAGAGTGGCAGGAGCCGGAGCGCCGCCCAGCACACCGATAACGACGGGGGAGTCGAGGAGGGGAGTGGCGGCGGTGGAAGCGAGCTCGATCGGGCGATGCGATCCAGTTGGGACCTTGCCGGAGTCCTCCCTGAAAATGATAAGAGGTGATGACGGCGGCGTCGGCGGCAGCCACGGTCGTTTGACATGGATCCGATGCTTGGTGACGACGTGATCGACGATATGGATGGGGAAACTTAACGTCAATGCGAGGCTTCCATCGAACATCTCGAGGGAATCTCGCGTCCGACTGCAGACCACCTAGATCTCGGAATCTGAACCGAGAGGCGGCTGAGGCGGCGGAGTTGCCAGCGCAGCGTTAGGCGAACGGAACGCAAAAGCTACAACCAAAACAGCAGCCAGCATGTAGCGGTCGTTTGTTGCAGTTACTTGGACTCTTGTTCTGTAACAAAAACAATTGTATTTGGACTCTCGTGGAATATCTGCCATAAGACGCTGACACCACTGACTTCACTAAAAAATAAAATACCCTGAATTTTTATTACAGGCCGTATGTATCAAATACGACTAATTGACACCTTTATCTCCAAAAGCAATCTATGGCAATGAATCTTTGTTTCTCTACTCCTCCCTCTATTCTCTAACTCTTATTACAGGCATTTTTCATACTGTAAAACGATCATCGAGGAGAATCACACGGTCCTTGGGCTCTTTTGGTATTTGGGAAGACAAAATAGTTTGGGAGGAAGGCAGCATCAGCAGCGATGAGAGGCATCTTAAATTTTTTCAAAATACGGTGATGAGTTGCTCGGCTCAATCATGCAGCCATGTCTTTTCCATGGCAAAGAAGAATCCAAAAGAGAGAGTGAATAGCGATCCCACACCATCTGATCTAATCTTTCTCTAGCTCCTCTTCTTGTCTTGTTTCAGTCTCACCTTATAAAACATTCCACCACTCACTTGAAAACAAAACTCCACTCCCTTTCACCCTGTATAATTGACTACTCTCTATCCATCAAAATGGCAGACAATTCAATTCACCTCGCATTATCAGATTTCTCTCTGCATAATGTTGTGACCAGTGAGATACAATACTGGCCGTTGATGTTTTGCTCACCTCGCTCTACGTCACTAATTACTGATGATTGATAAGGCATCTCGAATATTTAAATGATTAATATTTCAGGATACGTTAATTAGATGTTTGGAATTTATTTATTTTTAATCCAAATTTAATTTAAAAAAAACACTATTATTGACATTTTAAAACACCAAAAAAAATATATTATTTTTCTTTATTGATAATTTGAAGATGTCAAAATCTTTCACTTGCCTTAGCTTGGATTGCTAATTGATTGGTGGTGGGACACGCCAGAATAAGTACGGTCATTATGAACTCGCCTATAGCTTTTTAGGAGAAAAGAAAGGTGGAGAGAAGAAAGATAGCTCAAGGTTGGTAGAATCTCCATTTCTTTTTAACACTGTTTTTAATTCATAAAATTGATTATGAACAGATAATATCTCTTCGCTATTTTTATCTGCTTAAAAAGGCATAATTTACATACAAAACATATTATTTTTATGCCTTTTTATTTTGATTTGTTGATCGGAGCTATTCCATTGCCTTGACAGTAAAATTAGAATGACCATATGAACCTATCGGGAAGGCTCTAGCAACATCTCGACAGAACGATATGCAAAGAGCGTCCATCCTTGAGGTAATTTGTCAACCACATGCAAATTAATTTCTTCCCACTAAATACCATAGCCTAGTTGTTCTGCCCATGAACAAATCCAATAAAGGCAAAGAATTTATGAGATATTCACCACAAAAGGAGCAATCTCCTTCAACAGGGAAATAACACCTACATCACGATTCCTTTCAATATTCTAGTATCCACTGAAAGTTTGTCCAGGCACCCACGAAAGAGAGTACGGAATATGCATTAACCATTGAAACAATGGAAGGAAGATTAACAAAAGTGCCCACCCTACAAGGCAGTTATGGCGAAAGCCTTTGCAATTCTATTGTTGTCCTTGTGGTTGCTCAAGGCTTTAAAGGTTCATGTGACATTCATTACTACATACATCAGGGGTTCGATATCAAAGGCAACAAATCAGAAAGCTTTAACCTCCGAACTAGGAGATCATTTTGAGATTACAAAGGCAACGCCGATAACATATCCAAACTCAGTAATCACAATGAAGAAATGAGCTAGCAAAATAAATACTAGTTTAGCTAGGGTACATTCGTAAAGCTTGATTTAACAGAATACTGCCGTTCAAATAGCATAAGGTCCAGCAAACTGTAGTAGAAATTAGATGAAAAAAAAAACCTACCCATCACAACATGTCTTCTTGCTAAAAAAAAGTCTTTCCACTGAATCAAGCAGCAACAGTTATTGGACCATGACTTTCAAATCATACTATTTTATGCCACAAGAGTGCTGGCAGTGGTGGCGTCGCTGCATCAAAGCAATGGCACAGTTACTAGGTTAAGAAAATCTCAAATAAGCTTATTCAAAACCTCAAGCCCAAACAACCAAATTAGAGTTTTGAGTTCTGTTGATTGACATGGATATGATGATTAATCTTACCAAACGAGCAATGGAAAATTTCAAGATTTCCAGACAAGCTAATATTATATTCCAAACAAATTAATAGATGCCCTCTCAAGAATAAAAATGTTTTTTCTGAACAGAAAACATACAAGAAATATAAACTTAATTTAAATACCATGCAATTGTATGAAAAACCAATTATATCTCTAAAGCTGAAATTATTTCAAAGAATTGATTACTGTATAATAAGAAAGTCCCTAAATTCTCCAACGTTTTCAAATACTAAAAGACAAGTAGAACAAACTTCATAATCTGACTACCATTAAACTGCAAAATCAAGTCTAAAAAGTTCATAGCCAGTATTAAATTGGACTTGAATGAATTGCTCAGTCATAAAAAACTGACTATTATAATCTCCACCATTAATAGGATTGATTACTAAATGAATCTAACCTACACATTTCTAATTGTAATATAACCATATGTGCAATTATTTGCAATAAATTTATCATGTAAATAACATTCATAATACATAGCTATGGACAATTCCCAACAAACTTCCAGTAAGTAGAAAATAGGATCTATGCATCAACGTCACCAAGTCAACCAGCTGTGTCAATCCCAACTATATAGAGATGGCAACATGAATTTTCTCAGTTGGATTCTTTGGCGGGGTACATTATTAACAATATTTATATCTCTTATAATTACATCAACTATAACTTTCTTTGATTTCCCTCTACCACTTTCACTTTCAACTCTTTAACAGATTCAATCTCTGCAATTGTGAAGCCTACTGTACCTACATGATTATATCACACAGGAACAACTTCTCCATTTTTATAATTTACTGAGGTATGCGACATCCCAACTTATATTAAATAAAGACAATATTTCATTGAAGTTTATCATGGTTAATAATAGTTAGCATGCCATGTCAGATGAAATTTCTTTTAAGATGATTACATTACCAATTTAAGACAGATTTATCATAAATGAAATGATTGGACAGATAGGTATCAACTGAGAGTTAGATTTTACTAAGCCATTGAAATATAAAAAAGTAAAACACACACACACACACACACACACACACACACACTCAATATCAAACAAACATATGTTTCATACTAAATCTGGATTTACTACAAAATTTGATGATATTCAGATGAGCAACTATAATCTCAAAACTCATTGCTATTTCCGACATAACTATAAGAATCAATGCATATATTGGATGAATCTGAACTTATTATTTGTACTGTTCTTTATGTTTTGTGACAACAACTTCATACAAACATTTGGTTATCGAAGTCAACAGATAGAACAGAGGTGGTAGGGTGCCAAACTAAATCAGATTTTAACAAAGTGCTTACTATTTAAATGTTGGAGGGAGCTTCTTGGTCCTCTTATAGTATCGGGCAAGGCGGTGAATTCTGCTCTCCACCAGGATCAACCTGAACTTGGAGTCCTTATCCTTTCTGTTCTTCTCCAAATGTTTCCTGATTGCCATAGCCTTCTTAATCAGGTGGTACAGATCCTCTGGAATCGCTGGGGCAAGCCCTTTATCCACCCCAAAGAAATGAACAAACATCAATACAAAAACGGCTCACAAACAGTATACAAACAACCTAAGATGACACCAGAATCCAAAAAGGAATTTTTTTATCTCGATGATACCGTGAGCCTTGAGAATCCTGAGGATTTTATTGCCAGTAACACTCTTAACCTGGGCGATGCCATGGGAATCACGGAGAATGACACCAATTTGCGACGGCGTCAGACCCTTTTTGGCGAACTTGCAGATATTTTCTTCCACCTGACAGCGTTCCTCAAACGCATAACAATGGCTCATAAAAAATCCACAGACAAAACAAGGAGCAAATGGCTCACATCTGGTGCAGAGATCTTTAGCCAACTCGGCGGAGTCCTCTTATACGGCAGCGCTGATGAAGATATACCTTTTCTACAACCCCCCGCCAAAACGAAGAAGAAGAGATTAACAGATCGAAGAGGAGAACATGACTCAGAAACTGAACAAAGAGGGGAGAAGAGGAGATTTGGTTTGGAGAGTCAGATTACCCTCGACTGTGCATACGACCCATGGTGGCAGCTGCAAGCGGCGACGAAATGGCGAGGAAAAGCAATAGCCAGCGCAACAAAGGCAAGTAGGGTTTGCACTTCATTTATATAGGCCTTCGATATGCCCTGAGTCGGCCAAAGTCGCTTGATTGTGATCAGACGGATATTATTGAACTTCTTCATCGCTTTTGATCCGTGGTTGAGATTGAATTCGGGCAAAGAATGGATGGATGAGATTGAGAGAGGAACAGTGAAATCTAAAGCAAATCAACAAAAATTGTATTTGAAATATTCAGATTTAAAATTGAAAAGAACCTAATAAACAATGCAATATTTCTATAGAAATAATAATAAAATTTCTAGTAATAAAGATCTATGTTAAATAATCATTTGACAATAATAAAAAGAAAACTATGCTGTTCTAGGCTTTGGCTCGTTTGTATGTCATTATATCACACGTTAGATTAATCAATTTTTATAGCAAAATTTATATTAAAACTTTTATATTTTTTAGTACTTTCTATAATCGATATAAAAAAAAAACACCCATGCATAGCCACACTATGTATAGAATCTTATTCTTAGCAAAGATCTGAGCCAATCATCAAAATATGGGCGAGACTTATTAAATTGAGTGAGAATAACTAACCCATTTTTGGAAAATTTTCATCGTAAGCTTTTAAGACCAATAACTAAGTCAATGCAGTTGAACATTTTCTTCCTATTATAGGAAATCATCTGTAGTTTGTATTACTCTTGAAACAACTCAGTTCCTGATGTATTATTCCTTTGCTTAGAAGAGGCAGAGGATGGTTTCAAAGCAACCATCTTCTTATGTCTTCCATAACAAACCATTGTCTTCCCTAACAGCCTTTTGTTGTCCTTAACTTTCAGTTATAGTTTAATATCCTTCTTGTTTTTCTTCAACTATAAACATAGAAAGGTTCAAAGGATATATACAAGAAATAGGTCGAACTTAGAGGTATTTCAAAGACAAACAAACACAGCAAAAGGTACGTCTTTTTGTTTATCTTTTGCCATTATTTTCTTATTTGTAGTGTATTCTTCAATCATACTTTTTTTTTTCATTTATTTACCATGGATACAATGTAAAAACACCTAAAAGATTTTTAAAAAATACGTTTAATTGAAGAATGTAAATAACTGATGTACCCAATTAAAAGATTCTTTATATATCAAATTGAAGCATATACGTTTGCATTGACATTATCTGTGTTTATTTTAATTAATTTTCACATCCTTTTATTTTAGTTTTATTGATTTAATTTGTCTGTGTCTAGCATTTATAAGACTTATGAATCTACATTCAGGTTAACTTTTGTTGCGATTTGCTTTGAAGGAAATCCACCATCTATTTGCTGCTTTTGACTACTTTGAGGAGAAGCAAAGATTCTGTAGATACTCTATCAGCTCAATATGTCGATATCACTTTTATATCGAGAGGCTGATGATAACTCTATGGACAAAAGCTTGAAATCTTACATCACGAAAGCCCTTAGTTTAACTGACAAAGTATGGTTGATCTTGCGATCCACAAGCTTTAAGGGCCAACATGTCATCCAATCCACTCTTCGAACTTGTCAATCTGGTAAACTGATGATTCGAGGATTCCTAAGCTTCAACAGTAGAAGAAAAGTATGTCCTTTTGATATTCAGAGGTCGATTTCGATGTCAAATCCTCGTAGTGTTGAAAAAGACAGCAACAAGAGCTCAGATGAGTGCAAATCTCCAAGAGCCCATTTAACCAATGAAACCTTACAGTCCCCAGAGCTGGAGGAGGAGGCTGCTATCAAGTTGCAGAAAGTCTATAGAAGCTTTAGAACAAGGAGACAACTTGCAGATTGTGCAATCATTGTAGAGCAACAATGGTACAATGACAATATAATTTGGTTTATAGCACATCATATTTGATCCTTAAGAGGTTAGCACTTTAGGAAGAAAAAAAAGTAAAATATGATGCAACTGATTGAGCTTGTTTCACTCAGGTGGAAGTTGATAGATTTTGCATTGCTCAAGCAAAGTTCTGTATTATTTTTTGACCTTCAGAAGCAAGAATCAGCGGTTTCTCGATGGTCAAGAGCAAGAACTAGAGCTGCAAAGGTAAGTTTCTTCATCAACAACATCAACAAGATCAAATTTTTTTTTCCATCCTTATGTTTTGTTCACATGTGTACTTGGTTTTCTTAGGTTGGCAAAGGCTTATCCAAAGATGAAAAGGCTCAAAAACTTGCATTGCAACATTGGCTAGAAGCGGTAATCATTGAGATTGGTTGTCTAATACATTTAAGGAGTTTTAACTTGGATAAAATTTTCATTTTTTTTGTCACACACAGATTGACCCTCGACATCGGTATGGACACAATCTTCATTTCTACTATGACCATTGGCTCCAATGTAAAAGTGGACAACCCTTTTTCTACTGGTAAGTATAATGCCAAATATTTCCTCTTGCATCTTTAAATTCATTGGAACTTATTCTTTGGTAAATGAGTCCTTTATTATTTTTTCCTTCGCTTTATTAGGCTTGATGTGGGTGAAGGAAAAGAAATTAATCTTCAAGAACAATGCCACAGACAAAAGCTTCAACAACAATGCATAATGTATCTTGGACCAGTAAGCACTAGGAACAAAATATTTTCTAAATAATTAACGTCTAACAATTTTCAAACTTAGTGTTGTACTCATATATGCAAAACTATTTGTCAGAGAGAAAGGGAAGCCTATCAAGTTACCATTGCAGATGGAATATTCATGTACAAGTACAATGAACAGATTCTAAACACCATTGACAACCCAAATGAGGAAAAGTGGATCTTTGTTTTAAGTACCTCAAAAATATTATATGTTGGTCAAGTAGGTACCAAAACTCGATGAGTGTATATAAATTTACAAGCAAAACTTTCACATCGTCGGCTAACCTTGCAATTTGATTGCAATGTTAAAAGCAGAAGAACAAAGGTAGATTTCAACATTCAAGTTTTCTTGCTGGTGGAGCGACATCAGCTGCAGGAAGATTAGTCATAGAACATGGAATCCTCAAAGTAAAACATATCACTCAATCGCAAAATGTAAAACTTTTTGATGCTACATAACAGTGCAAAAGGCTAATTTCATTGAATTTTGCAGGCGGTTTGGCCTCATAGTGGGCATTACCGACCTACGAATGCAAACTTTCAGGAGTTCATGAGCTTTCTAAAAGAACATGGCGTTGACATAGCCAATATTAGGGTGAGCATTCCAATTTAAACTTCATCATTGCAGACACATGACGAGATGATATATTATAATTGACCTTAACAAATATTCCATATCTTGTTCAGACAAGTCCCATTGAAGGGGAGGAAGATGTTTGTGTTGGACCCATAACCAAGTCTTCTAACCCAAGCTTGGTTGATCCAACGACAGAAGCAATCGACTCAAATCGACCAATTGATTTAGCACCGGAATGCAACATTGACAACAAAATACAAGTCACTGAGGAAACAAACGATAGAAGAGACTTAAGCAACATAAATTCAAAGAACTACACAAATTGCGACCAAATTGACAGAGAGAATGATGAAGAGGCTAGTGGTTCAGCAGAGTTGATTCATAGGAGGATGACGAGGTCGTGCCAATTGGGGAAGAAGCTGTCTTTCAAGTGGGCGACGGGGACCGGACCGCGAATTGTCTGTGTTAGAGAATACCCTACAGAGATCCAGTACCGAGCCTTAGAGCAAGTGAGCTTATCACCCCGAGAACCTGAAAGTCCAAGACCTTCTCCTAGGATACCACCAATGAGGGATGCAAGAAACTAAGTAAGTTAAGCAGTTGAGGATGTAAATAATATATGAAAATACTGACGATGTTAATTATTTCTAGGCCTTGTATTTGAAAGTTGTTTCCTTGTCGAACTGTATCGACTTTTATAAGGATGAACGGAATTAAGTTAATTTACAAGTATAGTAGAAGTTTGAATAATGTGCATTAATGTCGGGAAGTATATATTTCGATTACAGTTCAAACTGATAAAGGCTGGTGGGTATAAATTTGTATAGGATATCATGTCTGTGAACAAACAAGAAACAGATAATATTTCGCAGGAGTTTCACAGGGTCCCACAGAAGTTCCCGTCCGATGTCGGATAGGTGTAGCGGTCTGGGAGTATAAAACCCTGTTGGCTGTCTGGTTTGGGAGACGCGCCATGTATGCGGATGCGCTTCGCTGCACGAGTAGATTTTAGCTTGCTTTTGCGAACAGCCACCGCAGCGAGTCGCTGGCGCTTCGCCATCACTCTCTCTCTTTTGATTTTGAGATCTCTTCTCCACCCACTGCCACCGCCTTCAATCCCTCACTTCCTCCTCCTCCTAGATCTCGAGATACCATGAAGGATTCAGGCGATGGAGTGGCGGCGGAGCGGGAGTTGCCGGTGAGCCAGAAGGCGATCAAGGTGCTCGGAAATGTATGCTTCTCCGCCCTTGTCCTCTTCGTCCTCGTATTTACCGTCGTCGCCATCACCTACCAGCCCCCTGATCCGTGGTTCGACTCCCCCAAAGCAATCATCTCCAAGTCGCTGGCCGCTACTCTCCCCAACGCCACCTTCCGCATTGACGACTCCGTCCTCCGGACTGGCGAAGACCTTGCGCCCTCCCCTTCCCTCGACAACGGCACCACCTTCTCCGATGCTTCTGACAACGCTGCCGATACCATCGATACGGCCACCGCCTCTCCCGACCCCACAGACAACGCTTCCGCCTCTGATGCTGCCGATAACGCCACCTCCGTCCTGCTCCCTACGCTTCCGCCGTCCTCCTCCGACTGTGACTCCGACTCCCCGATCAACTGCTCCGATCCGCGTGCCCTTGCTGCCATCCGACGGTTCAACGCCCGGATCTTCCGCCGCTCCATCATCATCCTCAGCTACGAGAAGCCCGTACCGGGATCTTCCGCTGGGGACTGCGACGCCTCCTGGCGCTTCCGCAACCGCCTCGAGAAGTCCTGGCGCCGGTATAGGGACTACCGCCGCTTCCGCCTCGCCGTAACTGATAACTGCAGCTACGAGGTCATCTCTGCCGGGAAGTTTCACTCCGGTTCCAACGCCGCCCCCAAGCCTCTTTCTTCTCCCCGCAGGTCCTCTTCCCCTGCCCCGCCCGCCCAGATCGCGGACGCCGAGATCAATGACACTATCCCAACGCTCGAATCCGAGTCGGATTTCCGAAAGGGAAAGTATCTCTACTACACGCGCGGCGGCGATTACTGCAAGGGGATGAATCAATACTTGTGGAGCTTCCTATGCGGCCTCGGCGAGGCCCAGTTCTTGAATCGAACGTTCGTGCTGGATCTCAACATTTGTCTGCCCGCAACGTACAATCCCAGTGGACGGAATGAGGAGGGCAAGGATTTTAGATACTATTTCGATTTCGAGCACCTCAAAGAGTCAGCTTTTGTGGTGGAGGAGAGCGAATTTTTGGGAGACTGGCGACGGTGGGAGAAGAAGGTGCCCGGTCGAAAGGTCGGAGGAAAGATCACGGTCCGAAAAGTGCCCACCCACAAGGTCACTCCAATGCAGCTCAAGAAGGACAAGAGCACCATCATCTGGAGGCAATTCGAGGGGCGCGAGCCCGAGAATTACTGGTACCGAGTCTGCGAGGGGCGTGCCGCTAAGTTCATCCAGCGTCCATGGCATTCCATATGGAAATCCAAGCGGCTGATGAACATTGTTTCGCAGATCGCAGGAAGAATGGACTGGGACTATGATGCTGTCCATGTGATCAGGGGAGAGAAGGCCAGGAACAAACAGCTTTGGCCCAATCTGGACGCAGACACGTCTCCCGCGGCTCTTGTGCAGAAACTCACAAAGATGATTCGTGAATGGCGAAACCTGTACATTGCCACGAACGAGCCATTCTACAACTACTTCGATAAGCTGAGATCGCACTACAAGGTGCATTTGCTCGACGACTTCAGGGACTTGTGGGGCAACACAAGCGAGTGGTATAACGAGACATTGTCTCTCAACAATGGGCGGCCTGTGGAGTTTGACGGTTACATGAGGGTGGCAGTGGACACAGAGGTGCTGTATAGGGCTAAGAATCAAGTAGAGACGTTCAACAACCTGACGAGGGATTGTAAGGATGGTATCAACACATGCCAGCCCTTGCAAAGGAATGAATAGACGCTGAGGAAGACGCGGATATTATTCACGCTTGTGTGAGCTTTTCAGGTTCTAGTTGAAATTCTTTCTCTGTCCATTATATTTTGGTGTTTTGGATATTGAGAATATTCAAATCTGTCTCGTTGTTGGTTAATAGATTTATCATCATGTTTCCTGCTCCTCTTCTCAGTGGAATTGCTGCTTAGGATGGTACACAGGCTACGTCTGGTATCGTATAGAATGAAAAGTGAAAACTGACATGATTTAGTTGGTTTACATTACTGGTATAATGAATCTTAGCTAGAATGCATGACCATATCAACTTAACTCAAGCTTCCAGATGTCCCGAGAGAAGTCGATGTATCATTAAGAATGATAGCAACCAAGCATGATGAAACTATGTGACCACTGATCAGGAGTATCACCAGTGGCAACTTATAATTTATGTCTTTTATAAACCAAAAGCCACAATTTCATATAACATCCCCTCCGATCCAACTAAATCCAGGACTCTTCTGCAAACCGCCTACTGTAATACGTTCCCTTAGTCTTTCTACAACTTCCCATTTATTTTCAGCAGCATATAAATTGGAAAGCATCACTCTGTATGCAGTCTTATCAGGGTGGATGTCAAAGAGCTTTTCAGCAACGACTCTGCCCATATCCAGATTTCCATGAATGTTACAACCCCATAGCAATGCTCCCCAAACTCCTGAATCTGCTGGCATAGGCATTGCTTGTATAAGATCATAAGCATCTTTCAATTTCCCGACCATTGCAAGAAGTTTTACCATATATACATAATGTTCCATCTGGGCTTCAATACCAAACTGATCTTTCATTCTATTGAAGAAATTTAGCCCCTCGTCCAAGAGTCCTGAATGGCAACAAGCACACATTAGAGCTGAAAACGTAGCTGCATCAGGTTGATACCCACCCTTAAGCATACATTCGAAGACGAAAAATGCTCGGTGGAAGAGCCCATGGGAACCTAGATTTGATATAACCGCATTGTAGGCAATCACATTTTTCTCAGACATCAGTTCAAATGCCAGATACCCCGAGTCAGTATAACCGCACTTCGAATACATATCTATTAGACCACATGATACTGCATGATCTAGATGGATGCCAGTCCTCAATGAATAGCAGTGGATCTCTTTGCCAGCTCTGGCTGCTGCAATTGAAGCACAAGCAGACAGAGCACAAGCAACTAAAATTGCATCTGGCCTTTTCCCTGGACTAGTCATTTCTCGGAGCAGAGTTAAAGCTTCCTTATATTGTCCTGCTTGTGAGAAACCAGATATAAGGGCTGACCAAGTGACCAGATCTGGCTGGTTCATACATCTGAATATTTGATAAGCCATGTCCATGAATCTGCACCTGGAGTACATACTAACAAGTGCACTTCTCACGTAGGAATTGTCATCGTAGCCTCCTTTCAAGCAAAGACCATGAACTCCTTTGGCAAACTGCAGGGCACTCGAACTGCAGAAGCAGGCGAGCAGTGCAACAATGGTATACCCATCTGGTTCCTTGTCCGTCTGTCGCATTCTTCGAAACAGTTCCAGTCCCTCCTGCCAAAATCCACCATAACCATATCCTGCAATGATTGAATTCCAGAGCACCAAGTCAGGTGCGTGTAACTGATCAAACACGATCCTAGCATTATTGATTCGACCTAGTCTGGAGTATGAGTTGACCAATGCAGTGGTGACAATGAGATTGGAGCCAAGGCCAGTACTGAGAACAACTGCATGGATCATATCGGCACCATTGGCATCAGAGTTCTCCGCACAGGCACGAAGGACGCAGGCAAAGGTGTAGCAGTCAGGCCTGCTGCCAGCGCTATGACGCATTTGGTCGAAGAGGGTGTAGGCAACTGGGAATTGGCGGAGGCGTGCGTATGCTCGTATGATGGAATTCCAGAGGAAGGTCGTCCTGCAGGGACACCGATCGAACAGGCGGTGTGCAGAAGGGAGGTCATTATGGGATGCATATGAACGGAGGAGATTGGCGGTCGTGTTGGGGTGATCCAGAGAGAGAATCGAGGTGGTAATGAGGAGGGCGTGAAGCTGCTTAGTCTGGGCCGGCGTTGTTGTGAAGGAAGACCATGAAGCAGCAGCAGAACGTAGGAGCTCCAGCGACCTTACTACGTGCAATTTTGATCGCATTTCCCTACCTCTTCACGCGGTGCTAACTGAACCATCGGAAGGAGCTGCGACAGTGGAGAAAGCGCTTTGCTTTTGAGCCCGCACTGTGAACCCTCGAGCGACGCGATCTGCGCTAGCTCGTGAATTTCTTGCAAATTCTTCGTGTGCTCCGCTTCGATTTTCTCTCGCATCTAGGGATTGGACCAGTAGGGAGCCGATGACATTTAGCAGGAGGCCGGAACTGGATGGAAATCTGGATGGAGCTCCTTCCTGGGAAGAAGGAAACCAAGAGAAAGAATGAGAAGAAAGCTACAACGAGAGTAGATGAGAGTTCGAGAGGTTGCGTGCAATCGAATGTCCGGGTTTCAGCGATTAGGTCAAGAAACCGAAACTTGAACTTTGCGAGGCCGGGCAACTCCGCCGCCGTCGATAAGTTTCTCCGACCATGTTACTTCCCACGAGAATAAATAAAAAAAAGTATATTAAATTTCCAATTATTTCTTCAAACCCTAAAGAATTGAGGATTGTTATTCCAATTTATCCTCGTCTCGTAGACTAACTCTCTCAGTTAGTCATCTCTAACTCGTATCATAATTCTCTCTCTCAGTTTTTTAAATTTATCTGTACCTAAAAAAGCGTGAAATATCTGTTCAAATTATCTTATACTGTCAAGCAATTCAACTGAATTATTTTGATCGATCCAATTAGTGGCCGAGCTATTGGAGTGATAGACTCCATTGGTGCAGGAATATAGTGCAGAATCGAAGGGAACATGTTTAAAAAGGACAACTTTTTTTCTTTCAAAAAATGAATACGATATTCATATTTGAAAACAAAAGAAAAATAAAATTAAATCAAATTAGTTATTTTTTTAATTGATATCAGATATTTAGATTTCGATTCGATCAATTGATCGGATTCTATGAAATTGTTTTATTAATTATTAAAGTAAATCAAAAAATATTCATTACTCATCTAATAAAACATGATAATATTCACGCACATCGCCGTTCCTCACAGACTATGAGCAGCTAAAAAACAGTTGTTGATTAAGTGCATTAGCCTAGTAATTAAGTTATTCCTCTCCTCAAAGTCAATGCTCGCAGCGACTCCTTGGAACTTGTGAATGCCATTCATCGACAGCGATAAGTTTGACAAATCCAGAGTTTCCACGAACCATGAAACGGAGTTGCCGTGACAGAATTGCGCCTTCTCACTCACCACCTCAGCAGAGGAGACGAAGAAATAAAGTGTTTTTGACAAAATTGCGTGATGCCTTCCCACCGTCTCTTAAAATGACAGAATTTCGCGTCTGATTCTCATGCCATCAACAGCCTCCCCCGTTGAACAGTCGATCGGGAGGAGGCAGTAGTGTGTTGCTGGCGGAGATCGTCAGTTAATCGATGTCCATCTCCAGAGTGGACGGCGAAGAGGTGGAATCAGCTTCCGAAGAAGGCGCCGGCAGCGGAAAGGGGACGTGGAAGCACGCAGCGTTCCACGTGGCGACGACCATCGCCACTCCGGCGGCATACGCACCCTTGCCCTTCGCCGTCGCCTCCCTCGGATGGCCTCTCGGTACTTCTTCGGCTTGCGTTTCCACATCCGAATTTATATGTTTAGATGCAATTTCGGATTTGAATATAGCAGCAGTTTGCTGCTTTGAACTTTGATGCTCTATTATCAAGCCTGGCTGTTAAAATGGAAAAGTAAGAAGAAGATTGAAATTAGAATAATAATGTTTGATTTGATTTAATTATATGATTATGTAATAAAAAAAACAATAAAATTGAAATGATGATGTTGATGATATGTGTTCAGGTGTTGGCAGTTTGGTGCTTGGAACTTTGACCACCTGGTATTCGAGCTTGTTGGTGGCCTCTTTATGGCAATGGAACGGGAAGAAGCATAGCACCTACCGTCTTCTTGGGAAGAGTTTATATGGTCAGTCGTAGTCATAGTCATAGTCATAGTCATAGCACGAAGTATCAATCCTTTGTCTCTTCATCTCCAGAAATAACAAAGTAATTAAGCAAGAATTTAACACGTTTAAACTCCGTCTTCCAACTTCGAAGGAAGCTGGGGATACTGGTTCATAACTATGTTTCAGCAAATTGCTTCCTTAGGCAACAACATCGCCATCCAAATTGCTGCGGGAAGCAGTCTCAAGGCAAGGCAAACAACCCTATAAATGATCAGTCAAATCTATTCCTTTCTTAATTCTCACTGCTAGCTTCGCTTTTTCTCAGGCAATCTACAAGTACTACAACAGCGATGGGTCTTTGACATTGCAGGACTTCATCATCTTTTTCGGAGCATTAGAGTTGTTCCTGTCGCAGCTCCCTGACATCCACTCCCTCCGGTGGGTGAATGCCCTGTGCACCTTCAGTACCATAGGCTTTGCTGCAACAACAATTGGTGTCACCATCTACAACGGTATTACTTCAGTCTCCTGCTTCGCAAATAATTTCTTGAAGAATTCGGAGCCTAATCCACCATTCATATAGCAGGGAAAAACATCGATCGGGACTCGATTAGCTACGGATTCCACGGAAGCACCTCTGCGAGAATTTTCAGAGCTTTCAATGCTTTAGGCGCAATTGCTTTCTCATTCGGGGATGCGATGCTTCCGGAGATTCAGGTATAGGAGGACATCCACCGGTAGAAGAGGGAGATTAATGGATATCTGATGATGGCAAATATTTGATTATTATTATTTTTAATCATTGCAGAGCACTGTTAGAGAGCCAGCGAAGACGAACATGTACAAGGGTGTATCAGCAGCATACAGCATCATCATTCTGTCATATTGGCAACTAGCTTTTAGTGGTTACTGGGCATTTGGATCTCAAGTCCAACCTTACATTTTGTCTTCCCTCGCTACTCCAAAATGGACCATAGTTATGGCAAACATCTTTGCTGTAATACAAATATCAGGTTGCTTTCAGGTATTCCTCTCTCGAGACCACAAAAATAAAGCTCATCTCTAGTCAGAATAGAGATGCAGAAAGTATGAGTATACACTCACATTATTTGGCTCAATCTAAAGTCACGGTTAAGGTTGTGTTGGGGCGATACTTCTCTCTAGTCACACGCTTTCTGTTTTCAGATCTACTGCAGACCAACGTATGCATACTTCGAGAATCAAGTGGTGTCTAAAGATTTAAATGGGAAAGCATGGTTAAGGAATTCCCTGCTGAGACTCTGTTTTACTTCAATTTACATGGCTCTGATCACTCTCGTTGCTGCTGCTATGCCTTTCTTCGGGGACTTTGTTTCAATCTGTGGAGCAGTTGGATTTACACCGTTGGACTTCGTCTTCCCCGCCTTGGCTTTCCTCAAGGCTGGAAAGATGCCAAAGAATCCGAAGCTTCGTTGTCTGATGCAGGGCGTTCATTTGGTCATTGCAGCTTGCTTCTCTGTAGTTGCAGTCCTCGGTTGCATTGGTGCAGTAAGATTCATCGTTATGGATATCAATACATACAAATTTTTCCACGATATGTGATCTTCCATTTGACATTCATGCATGTCAGATTCAACTTGTAATTAAAAAAATAGCTATAAATTTGAAATGGCATTCAAGTCAGAATGTCCATTTAAGCATTACTTCACAATTATGTAATCAAAAGCGTACCCTTTTGCGGAGGCTGCATGAAACACCGAACAGAAGACATCATTGACAAATTCCAATTTATCATCAGTCGGATGGATGAAAAATAATGACAGTTGCAACAAATAAAATTTTAAAATACATAGCAATAACTGAATGGCATACTTGGTATTCTTCCGCCAAGCAGTTGCAACATTGAACAATAAATAACAAGCTCACAGACACTGTGTCTTCTGCAAGACCTTATGAAACTTGTGACGTATATTCCCTAATGGTAGAACACACTCGCGGTAGCAGTTAGAACTTTACAATAAGTCAGCCAGCCACGTTGAATTCTCGAATGGAAAAAATTACACTTATATTCCGTGATACCAGGTTAACCCTGGTCCTTTGCTAAAGAGCTGCTGACTGAGAACCAGGGTACTGCCCCAGTTTTCCTAATAGGATGTATATATATACACACACGATCAGCGGATCAGACAGACTCAATCACTGATCCAATGAAGTCAGTTGCCTGAAGCGTTCACTTTGGATGTGAAGTCATGTACTTTATATGAAGCGTGGAATGCAGAGCCGTGTAGTGTCTCAACGGCTTCTGGTGGATTACTGCAAACTATGATTTATTATCTTATTGCTGGATGGCTATTCTCACACGATTGCTCAAAGCTGATGGCCTTCCGATTGCTTCAAGAATTCTACTAAATGCAATCTTCATAGGGACACATGTAACAGAAGGCACTTGTCCAGCAGGTTCAATCAAACCACAAAACATGTTGCTACCTTTAGCATGTAATGGCTTAACACCCCCACCTCCAAATCTTTTATCAATTGTGAAAGAAGATAGTGTTCTAGTTTTTTGGCTCAACAAACTTAGTCTCTTATGGGACTTTTTCTGAATTTTTCCTGATGATGATTGGTGCTGCTGGTGATGAGAAACTTTCTTATTTGCTACCTTGGGTACATTCTGAGTACGATTTGGATATACAAGGGAAGGAGATGCATATTGATATCTAGACCACACAGCTTCATCATCCTCCAGAGATGAGGCAACTGGGTTAGAACGGGGAACTCGTTGCATAATTGTTCTTCTGGCTGTCCTCCAAACTGGTTGCTTAGCTGTATTTTCATCTTGACCGACATGATCAACACGCAAATATTCGGCAGTGCAATCATCTTCCACGATCTCAATCTGGATGGGGTGCCCTATAATTGCTTTTGCATTCAACCTACTCATCAGAGACACCAAAGGAACGCGCTCACCTTGGTAGCTAGCTTCAACCCTCAGATCAACATCAAACAAAATCGTTCCAATCCCTCTCATGGCATGAACAGCATAAACAGGATCATAGCACTCATCAGAGTCTTCTGAATATTTGCCTCGAGGTCCATAAGGTGGCTCATCAGCCTCCCAGGCAGATGTTGACATCCAATGAGAATCACTTTCTAAATTGTTGAAACCAATATGACTTCTCCTAAGATCCCTAGCTGCTTTAGAGACTAGTTTATGTCTTTGTTTTCTATAGTCATCCTGCTTGTTAAGGAAATCCTCATCAACCAAAACTTGATCTAGGGCCTTTTGTGGGCAAGGCTCCATCTCCATTTTTGAACTAGTATACCTGATTACATTAGCCGTTTCCCTTGTAGAACAATCCCATTTGTCTGAACTAGCAATGCATATCTTGCCATCAATTGGCATTTTAACTACGCTACGGTGGTTGCGTTTACCTTTTATATGCCATTTAGAGATCCCCGCCCCGGTGGAAACATTTGCAGATTGTTCAAAAGGATGAAGGGTGGAAATGTTGCTAGAAGAAGGCACTTCATCATTGCCTATCTCTTCAAATTCATCTGAAACATGATGTTGAGAAGGGTCACAATTTGATCCAAGGGATTGACCAATATCTGAAACCAAACCAAAGTAATTAATAAAAACTGAAATGAAGCATCATGATCATAAACTATATACACAATTAAGCAAATAGCACAAACACCTTTCATCGTACCAAAATTTATGTTGTCTATATAAAGATGCAAGAAGGCATCATCCGGTTCTATAGATCAATCTTGAAGTTATGGTTAGCTCCCTAATATTATTCAAAATTGGCACAAATCAGAAAGCAGGATTAAGCTCTTGTTTGCCTGAAACATTTAACAAGGCTTGAGATGCACAATCAAAAACAACTAGCTAATTTATATGCTTAATTTTGCCCCGCTGGTTGAAATTCTCACTTACATTCAATAGCTAAAGTTGTTTGGCTCAAAAATAACTCATTCAGCAAGGATGTCATGTTAAGGTTTACTTTTTACTATTCTAAAGCATCATTTACTAGCTTCAAAATGAGCTTATTATTATTATTATTATAAGTCACAGCAAAAGCTTTGAAACATTGTGCATCATCCATTGACCAAAGTGCAAAAGGTATCAGCTGCTAATGAATAAACAGTCCAAACTACTAGCTCACAGAACTGCAATCATCTACATAGTGGAAAAGTACAGTTGTATAAGGATTTGGGTCACACAGTGGTTAAATTTGCAACACCAGCAAATATCACATAAAGTCATGCTAAACTAAACTGGTTTTGCCATTAGTCAAATGAACTAATATAAAAGAAAACAAAAAATTAGACATACAAAACATTGAGACCCTAAAATGTGCCAATGATGATTCTGATCAAACTGAAAGATTCTACTATTTAAGAGCAGTACCTCCTGAGATATGTTCCTCCATCTCGGTGTCCAAGTAATTCCTTGGACGAGTATCATAATAATTTGTCTCACTCATCTCAGAAGTTGAGCATTCTTCTGCCATTGAACCAGGTTGATTGAAATCACACTGGTCTGACAATGATCGTGTTTCTTCAGAAGAATTACTTCTATCATCCTGTGAGACAATTGAATCAGCAGAAAGATAGATGTAGCTACTTCGTTTTGCCTGACAAACGCCCATAAGGTCTTGCTCCTCTTTCAATGAGAAATCATGAGGATAACCATCCAGATTAGAACAATGAGGATTTTGTATCTTTGCACTAGTTTGTAAAACTTGAACAAGCAGACGACGTCTGTCACGTTTTTTAATTGAAGATTCTTCAGAAAATCCACCACGTGGCCTTTTATTTTTGATTGGCAAATTACTTTTACCTCCATTGGCATGACCTCTACCTCCAACTATATCGTCAGAACCTACAAAAGAGTCTTCAACCCTTTTGTTTGGAGCAATTGGAAAGCCAAAATCCTGGAGTCCTCTCATTCGAGGAACAGCTTCAGAAATATTTCCTACCGGCTCATAGTTTTTTGCATCATTTGAAATCATACAAATACTCACATTGTCTTCAAGCGACAAACCTGGTTTTTTAAGAAGTGGAGCCTTGTGAAAGGCACAATTGCTTTGGAAAGACAATTCATCATGTCTGACAAATTTATCAGAAGATGACAAGCTATTAAACTCTCGTTTCATTGTAACTAAAGGCTCACTGCTAATTCCATTTGAGATGATGGCTTGTTTTGGTTGCTTTAGATCAAGCTGCTTTCCCTCAAGTTCAAGAGCATGAAGAATAGCATCTTCTCGGCGGGCATATTTTTCCCTTTTCTTTATAGGTACTCCAAGTGAAGCTTCAGCCTTCTCAATGCAGGCATCAAACTCCCCACAGCGAAATGCCTTGACACGCTTAGATTTTTCCAGATTGTACCAGTCACTGCAAGTAAGTTAATTGTAAACATCACTACTGAATACCAATACAATAAATTACAGATATAACCGAATAAACAAAATACAATATAATCCTGGGTTTATATGAGACCAGTAATTATTTTCTGCAAGATGTGAACTTACACCAAAAGATAAAAATTATACCAGGCATCTAACATGAATAAGAAAACTGTTGAGAGGTTCAAAAAGACTTTAGAAGCATTTGCAGATATACACAGTGTCATTGATGAAATGAGGCCAGGTGCGAGCTTTGCTCAATTGGGAATGCCTTTTGAAGTTGTTGTCAAGGTCTTGGTTCAAGTTCCATCTTCAGCTATAATATGGATTTACATTTATTAACTGCTGGCTCCTCCTCCAGCTCCTCACAAACAAACAAAAGGAAAAAATAGAAGCTAATGGTATAAACATTCTGAATAGTACTGAGCTTACAATAAGCTACGGTGCCTATGAGTTTCTTAACACAAATCCTTTAGACCTCGAGATGAACTTTCCAAAGATCAGGTTCCTTTTTCAATAGGAAGAAAGCACATTGGTCAAACTAAAGACTTTTATAGCATTTTCATTGTACACTAGATGATTGAAATTAGATTTAACATGATGGAATGAATTGTATTAGAACTTGGACATGTCCAACTCAACATACGAAACCTTATAGCTTATAGTGTAGTCTAAAATGGAATCAAATTTTGGAATTAAAGCTACAAATCTTTAGTAACTTCTCCAACACAGGACAATATACAGGAAGACATAGAAGAGGAAGAGAGTAAGGGGGAAAAACAAAGAATAGAGGCAGCGTAGACCAAGTCCCCATAATATACTTGTTTTGACATAAACAATTTAAAGCTTAGCATTGCCATCATTTCATATCATCATCTAAGAAAATTTTGATTATACGAGAACATTTTTAGTTTCCAAACAGAAGAATCTTTTTTAAGTTTCATATTAGTCATCCATCTTATAAGAGTTACTATTTATAACAACAAGCCATTGATTCAAGTATCCGAGGTTTGCTAAATGGATATTATCCTACTATATATAAATAACATAATTTCTTAATAATACAACACCTTCCAGTTGATAGTGCATTATTCATATATTGTATGAAAAATTTTAATTATGTTTTATAATATTATAATTACACAAAACTTTAAATTATTGTCATAATACTATATATTCAACGTTCACAAAATATAGTTTACATTTTTTTATTTAGTTATTAGGTCAATCCTCTCCAATCCTACAATCAGATCCTCAGAACCCTCATTCAAATAAGTGTTTATATTACCACTTGAAGTTATCACAGTATAAGAAGGGGGGAAGAAGACTCTACACGTTTCTGACCCAGTAAAAATAGAGGAGCATAGTATGAACGAAATTAGATTGTAGGACTGTTAATATATGCATTGGATTAAAACAACTTGAAAACCCTTTACAAAGGCAGTACCATAAATTTTTGCATAATGAATCTTATGAGGACAGTGGCTCCACACAAATTTTAGTAGTTCTAAAAAGTCTAATCATTCTCCTACAAACAAAATGATCAAATCTATCATCCAAGATCAAATCTTATGGTGTCTTATCTTGTTAAATAGAGTCTTCAAGGAGAAAACCATGAACAAAATTACATCTCAATCCAAATTGTGGTGCTCTTCTAAAACACATCGCACAATAATCAGAACTGGAAGCCACCCAGACTGAAGTTTTCCTTCATTGAGAAAAATATAAATGTGTATTTATGTGTACGCAACAGCCAAGAGCACAAAGTAAAAAATTTTAGATGGTACATAATTATCAGTTTCCAATCAAATAGTTTCAGTACCAAATCCTACGCCTCAATTAAACCACAATCCTCTAGGTTGTTTTTCCAACAATAAACTAGACGTCGCATTATTTCAACGCCTGGGGCGATAAGTGTTTATTTAACTACGAGCATTCAGCCACTACTTCGATTCTTATTAGTACAAACAACAACAAAAATCTTCAAAAACAAAGTCACGTCATCAGATGGAAATCGAGCAAAATAAAAATACTATTTCTAAGAAAAAAAATGTGAGCATCGTATGCATCAACTATGGTATCAAAAATAAAGAGTTTACTAAATAAGTTGAAAGATAACAGGTAACTCAGAGATCTCACACGCTGGCATCCTCCCTACCCAGGAGCTTGACTGGCGTCCCCGACCTCGGGGACATGAGATGCGATGCCGACAGCTCGTCTTGCCCAAGAATCCTCCCCGGCCACCAGGAACCGTTCCTACGTCGCACCCAAACAATCGTCCCAACGCTGCAATCGACGCCGATCCCTCCTCCATCCCCACTCTCTGAAACTCCCATGGCCCGCCTCCTTATCACCCTAAGCCCAGTCCAACAGAACTGAACGGAACCCTAGAAAGCGGAGCAACCGCGGCAAGGGTCGAGCCGCCAATGTCTCCGAAGATCCCAACGGCGGGACACGGACTTTACAGATCCAATCAAGGATAGATGAGTTCCAACATGGGTTTCCTCTCATATGGACGAGATCTGATCCTCGTTTCCTCCGCAGGCACCTTCGCTCCTTAGGGTTTCCCCGAGATCTCGTCAGCCACCACCTGCACGTCGGCCGCCCTCTCGCCACGGAAGATTTGGCGTGTCGTTCACCCTTTTCTTCTCATCTCGTATCCGTCCACACCGCAGAGGAATTAGATGGAGAACTAGCGAGGAGGCATGAAATTCACAATTGTTATTCAAAATAGTAAATGGAGCTAGACGGTGACGACGACTCCCGGAGACCGCTCTACGAATTGGCGATCCAGTAATTGAGTATATTAATATTAAATGTTGAAATTAATTTTTTTAAAAAAAAACAGATGAATAAATAAAACGTTTTTTGGTAAATAAACTAAAAAATAAAAAAGTTGTTGACTTCCTTAGGGGGAGTCGGAGTGACCCTGTGATGGAGATCCAACGAAGGAGAAAATTTGGTAGCACGTGATGTACGGCCGACGCAACGCCTGGACCCAAAATGCGACGGCGTCGCTGGTATTCAGCACTATCTAAATTATCTGCCTTGTCAAAGACTTACACAGCACACAATATCGATGAAGTAGCCACAAAACAAGCTTCGACATAATAAAGAGATATTTCTATATATAGGCGATATAAAATAGTTATTTATTCAATTAAATTCCTCTTAAAAATAAAATTTTAACTTGAGGTTATAAATCATCTTGGACCAAATAATTTAGTACCCATACTCCAAAAGCTAGTTGTAGACCGAGGAGCAAGCTCTTAAAATCAGCTTCATTTTTTTTTTTATGCTAATCAGAAATAAAATAGAAATGAAAAAAAAAAAATCTTGTAAATACCTGTGGATGAAAACACTCCTATATGATAGGAGAAGAAGATAGAACGGAACGCTGAGGGATTTGTTTACTTGGATCGAATATAAAAATGATGAAAATGAGAATTGATGAAATTATACTCTCGCCTTTCCACCTAGTTTTCCATTTCGAACTTCAGTCCTTTCATTCTCTCTTGGTGCTCCATCCTCGTCGTAGCTTATAACCTATTGTCACACCTGGAGGTAAGCTAACCAATATTCTCTTGCTGTCATGGCCTTGAGTTCATTCATATCTTCATTCCTTCAATTGAACCTCTCACTATATTGGACTTAATGAAGCATAGGCTTTCTACACGCCAGAGTGTAAGTGCATGAGTCGAGAGGAGCACAAAGCGAGGAGTGCAACTGATAAGTTTTCAGACTTCTTCCAAGGGAGAAAACAAGATCCAAGTATCAGCCAGTGTGTACAGTCTGACAAACACTGCATGTGAATCATAATTTTTGAAACTGCTAGGAAAATAAAAATACTAGTAAACTCGAGCACTATGAAATCTGGTTTAATGGAATTGGTTAACCATATCATATAACAAGTGTACCATACAAACCTTGGCTGAATACCCACAGTTAGAGGTGAGTAAAAATTCAGTTAAACCAAAGTAATCGAATCAAAAAGTTTAATTCAATTTATTAGAAAATTCATTTAAAAAAAAATATATTGACTTTTTCAATTTGTTCAATTCGGTTTCAATTTTGAAATGAAAATAACTGATTAAAATGGAATCAGAATCCATCAGTTATAAACTCCAATCAACTAAATATTATAAATCAAATTGACTAATTTATATTAATTGTCCTGCCCCCAATATAAAAACCAACCCGTGCTGCCAAAGGAAACATCAGTTTTCAATAATTTTCTTTTTGAACCCCAAAAATCCTACTGTCTCCCACTCTACTCTGGAATGCGGAGGAACGAAGCCTAAAATCGAGACCGCGAGTATATTACCTTCGCCGGCAAATCAGAAAACTTGTAACAGACCTCAAGGCAACCACGCATTACTTCGGGGATGCAATGGAGCAGGTAAAAAACTCTATTTTTTTTTTTAAAAAAAAAAATAGAAGTGGTAGAAGATGATAATGCAGCTGTTACGGACAAATAAGACTTTACATATCTGACAACAATCAACACAGAAAAGGTCCAGTTTATTTTTCATAATACCTGCAAAGTCTATGCAATTGTTGGGCAAAGCAACGACATAAGGACAGCAGCATTTTAGTGATAACCCAGCGGCGCGGGTGTGCTTTTCAGGTCCAATCCCTGGTAGTGAATATCCTATAATCACCAACAATTGCGAAGTGACATTCTCGTTCATGCCAATGGAAGAAAGATCAAGAAATCCTCTTAACAAAGCAATGCAATATCTAGCATACCGAAGCGAAGTGATTGACGTCCCGGTGGTGAGCCTCGTCGGCCCGGACGACGATGACGACGTCCTTGAGGGTCGCGTCGGGCGGGAGGCACCAGTAGTCGATGGCAATAGCAGGGGCCGGGCCATTCTGGATCTTGCCGGCATCCAGGTCCTTGAGGAACTCGGTGTAGGAGTGGATGGCCTCCTCCTCCAAATAGCCGACCACGCGGTGAGCGAACTTGGGCGACACCAGGTAGCCCAGGAAGTAGGCGTTGAAGAAGATGCCCTGCACAGCCAGCACCAGCGCTCGCTCGAACCACTGCGGCTGCGCCACCTCCATGAAGGTCATCAGGTGCATCCGCTCGTTCTCCGCCTCCTCCAGCAGCGCGCGGATCCACCCGCCGCTGTGCTCAAAGCGGCGGAGCGATCGCAAGTGGAGAAGCATGCCGCCGACCATCCCAGGCACCGCCGCCACCGTCTCCAACATCATAGCGCGGCAACCATACCTCCTCTATTCCGATATGGAGCAACTCAAGCGTTTATCAAGCAGCTAGCACACGGATGCTATCTTTAAAAGTATAACGCAACTAAGACAACAACAAAAAAAACTAACTGCTACAATTCTCGATTCCTCTACAGGTGTTTCTTGTATTATTGGGCAGGAAGAAAACATAAACCGGAATCCAGAGGAAAAGTCAATAGACTGTTCGCCTACACACCTGGAAGAAGATATCGGTGGGAAATCGTAGGGTTTTGACAAGCCAGTAGGCCATCTTGTCGAGGATGGTGGTCGGGACGTGGTGTTTCTTCAGATCGATCAAGGTATCCGACTTGTAGGCCTCCCATGGCTGAGAAATTCGCCATGCCCAATTAGAACATGAGATTTAGCGGAAACGACAGATTACTAGCAGTAGCTTACCATGAAGCAAGTCCACCTCCACGGAGTGCCGTCCTCCTTGGCGATCTTGTAACGATCGATGCCCCAGTATCTAGAAACAAGCTTGCGCTCGGTAGGAGGGACAGCTGCAACCTCCTTCTCCGCGTCGGCCGCAGACTTCGCCTCATCCTCCTCCGTATGCTCGCCGCCGAGCGCCGTAGACGCCGTGGTGCTGGCCATCCGGACAGCTAAGAGGCGCAAAAGCAGCGGGGAAGGCGCACGGGAAGGGGATAGGAGCAACGTATGCGACGGTTCCACGGAGGCAACAGCGCGGAAAGCAGAGGCGCCGGAGAAGAGGCGAGGGCCGAGGTGGCGGAACAGCGCCGATCCGGTCATCCGAGAGCTCGTCATCGGCAGGCAAAACGAAGAAGGGCAAAAAAAAAAAAAAAGTGATCCGAAACGGAGAAGTGAAGGCGACGGTGATATCATAAGGCTTGTATCAGCGGCGAGTGGGGGAGCTGTGTGGAAGGCGTTTCGGACGTTTGGTTGAGTTGGTTGGACCCCACTCATCCATGATCTATCATGTAAAAGCATCTGAGCCGTTGCATCCACAAAAGATTCGTGAAGTGCGAGACTGTTTCCTTTCTTACTGGAGCGGATCGCTGTCAGCGAGTACACCAGTGATAGGACGCTCGTTGTGCCTGGGGCGAGGGGCCTAGAAGGTTCGTCTTCGTCTGGCAAATTTATTTTTAAACTAATGAAATTAATATTGCTTTAGCAAGGATGTTAACGTCGGGCATAACCGTAAATCGACTGTTAAGCAGAGATGATGGACGTTTAGGGGGGTTGTTTTGTAATTCTCACGGCGAGCTGGTGACCGGTGCTCCTTTTTCTTTTCTTAGGCGGTCAAGCCTGGGTCTTGTATTTACTATACGATTATAATAGCTATAGTTACAACTGCACAATGTAGCAATTATGAACCATATTTGCTATAATATAATATTGATTAGGATTAAATAAAGATAAAATTTCTATATTATCGTAGCTATAATTTATATATGTTATAATATAATTTTAATCATTAAAGATCAAGTGCCTTTGTTGTAATTATTATAGTTCATAAATGCTATAACACAGTATTAAAAGTATTTATCAGAATTGAAGTATCTATAATATAACAATTATGAATTATAGTTATTATCACAGTGTCCAAAATTGATGTTTTTAGGAATAAAAATAGAATAAGATGGGATGAAATATTACGTTGATGATTAATTAAAAAGAATATCCTTTGACCATTT
>JBAMHZ010000091.1:3876787-3891796 GCA_037177395.1 Alpinia galanga | reverse complement strand
GTTCACCATAGCTTAGCTCCTCTTTATAAGGAGTTGAGCATGAGGAGAAAAAAGCAAAAGCAAGAATATGTTCTCTTCATTCATTAAAGAAGAAAATAAAGAGAAGAAAGAAAAGAGTTCTTCCTTATCCTTCGCTCGGTAGAAATCTCATGATAATATTCAAGTACTCGTTGATCAGATTGCCACAATAATCGGTGCTAAGTTGTGCTAGTGGTTTCATCGCTTCATCCTGAGAGGCAGATGTCTAACATGACCTTATAGTACCACTGGAAGAGAGGAATCTGTCTTAAGGAGACTATTTCACTGTATGACTCGACATCTTACATGGGTGATAGATATCATGCTTCATGAGAAAGATCACTTCATCAAACCATCTCAACAATTAAGTCTGAGTTAAGCTCATTATAAATTTATTTCCGAACCATACTTTTTGTATCTCCGATCTAATTATAAAAGTTATTTCAACAGAAACATCATCGGGATTGTTGGGGGAGTCAAACCTTTCTAAGTTATGGAGCACCATTGATTGCCTTTCGATATGAAAATTCTGTTTAAAAGATGAGAATAAAGAATTCGTAGTTAATCACAAGGAATTAATGAAATCAAAATTTCCTAACTAGTAACTATGTGCTTTCTCTTTGGTACGTTGAACTCGTATGTGCATGTTAGCGTTGATTCTATTAGTTTCGAGTTCAATTTTATGTTTAATTCTAATACTACTCCTTAATGATAATCGCTAGAATTATCGTTGTCTTTTAAAAGGAGTATTATTTTTTAGTTTTTTATCAACTAAAATGTGCCCAAATTCTTTGGAATTAGTTCAGTAATAAATAAATCGTTTGGTTAGTTAGTATATATTGTAAAAAAAATATACATGCAAATTTAAATTTATTATATATTTTTGTTAATATTACATGATTTCAGTGCTTATTTGAGTAAATTTTGATGCATGTTGTTATTTTTTTAAGCTTGTCGAAGAATACTTTATAAAAAATATAGTTTTTTTTTATGAATTTACAATCAAATATAGTTGTATGCATGCGGTTTTTTTTTTAGCTCCGGAAGTCCGCGTTCACACTAGCATTCAACGCTTCCACTAACTCATTTAATTAATTAATGTCGCATTAATTTTTATTCCGCTTCACAACCCGTCGCGACGTTGACGTGCCAAGATCATTCTCCCACTCCCTTCGTTTTTTTCCTTCCTGCGAGAGCGCATTCACACAATCACACCTACGGTCGCCGCTGACCAACTGCAGAAATAAAGAGAGAGAATAGGACACTGTCCCCGCATAATTTATGGAGTGGCATGAGCAAAACGAGAGAAATTAAATTCAAAATGTCTGACGAAGCACGGTGGCGCCTGGATGTAAGCAGCCACGGGGAGTGCGCGCGCGGCGGCCGCAGATGGGCATCGAGGTGCTGGCAAAAGCATAGCAACCAGAGACGTGCATCACGAGGCATGTAGCACCGTAGCAGCAACTGGCGGCGGCAGAATGGCAATGGCTTCGATCGAGTGGAGGGACGGCACATTGAGGAACACGAATACGTTTTCTTGTGGCAGATAAAAGTGCGAAGGAAAAAACAGAAACTTTTTAACATAATTTTAAAAGGATTAAGTTTCAGTTAAAAATTTCTCATCTGATAAACAGACAACAAACGGCACCTCAACCGGTTCCCTGATCCCGCCCAAAACCTCGTCGTCGCAGTCTCAAAATCTCTTCCCACATTCGCTGAATATATATAATTATACGAATAGCTAGATAAAAACAAAAAGTAAATAATTGTTATACTGAATTATTCCTATAATTTGCACAGATATAAATATTTTTATTTATTCCCATGATTAGATTAAGCTATTAGCTAGGTGGTGGTGGGTGGTAGATACTGGTCAACCATCCAGGCATACGAATTGATTAGGCACTTGCCGAGGCAGGATGACGGCTGAGTCGACCCTTGCTTCCAACCAACTCACTTTTTTTAAGTATATTTTTGGCGTTTTCTTGTCACTATCTACTCCTCCTGCATTTAAATACTAATTAATTCGACCCAAAAAAGAAAAAGAAAAAGAAAAGGAAAAAAATACATTCATAGTAGGCCACTACTTCCATTTTCTTCGTCCATATAATAATGGAACTTCTCTCCTGCCATCTTCTTCCCTGAACGCTTGTCAGATTTTAGTTTTTAGGATCACAAGAGAAGCAGAGCCGGGAAAGAAAGTGAGAGATGGGGAACTGCATTGAGGTGCAGAAGCCAATCTTATGGGTAGACGACGACTGCGATGACACCGATGACATGGAGGCGGCGGCCGAAAGCCCTGCATATCGCCGTGCAGCAAAACCCAAGGCCGCGGAAGGAATACCCACGTCGGCCGCCGGTTGCAAAGAAGGGGAGACGGCGGTGGCTTCCACTGAGATCAAGATCAAGATGAGCAAGAAGCAACTGCAAGAGCTGCTACGTCAAGTGGAGGAGCAGGGGTTACCGCTGCAGAAACTCCTGGCAGATCTCCTGGCAGTACGTGAGCTTTGCCTCGAAAGCGGAGACGTCACTAAGGATGCGCATTGGAGACCCAATCTACAGAGTATACCAGAGTAATTGAACAGATGTATTTAGATTCTTTTGACAAGATTGATCGTGCATGGTGGAGAAGCCTGGCTTTCATATTCACTGCTCCTCTGACTGTTTGATCCTAATATTCCCATTTCTCCCCTGAGAGAGGGCTACTCTGTATAGTTTAGGGGATTACTGATTAGATGGTGTGAGATGCTGTTAAGCAAGGAGATATGGACCTATTAGGACAAATCTTTCTTCCCCTGCCTTTCAACTTCTTCCCAGATCTTGCTTGTAAACTGTTCCTGTACCTGTACACTTGTCAATTATATATTTTTCTTCTTCTTCTTTTCAGGAGATAGAATTTGGTATTCTGGTTTATATATCTTGACAATTTTGTGTGAAATAGATGAGTGCTAAGTGCTGTGTAGCAAATTAGACATGCAGTAGGAGAGATCATAAGAGCTTAAGCTGCTAAGTTAATTCATATAGCTAGGTTGGATTAATTAATTAACAATGCGATGGCATCTACCACCAAGAACTGTGGTTGTTTGATGGCAACTACCGAGGACAGGAAAGAGTTTATAGAATCAAAGTGTACCGTCTTGTATTAGATTAATTTTATTTTTTATTTAAAAGAGTACAAAACCTGGAGAAGTTCCATAGCAGAATTAAGCAGTGTTTTCCGTGGATACGTCAGAATGGTTCTGCATTCAGATGCTAAGAGTATTTTCAACAATTTTCTGAATAAAATGAATACCAAAGATGGATGAACAGCTGCAGTTTTACGAAGGCGGTGCATATTGTGAAAAAAGCGATAATTACTTGACAGCGCAAATTTATTTTACAATTTGGTTAAAAATAAATAAATTACTAGAAAGATTAACGACGGTTGATTGATGGAGAAATAATGGTTGAGGACTTTTAAGTGTGATAGTTAATGAACTAAGCCTTATAGCATGCATTGAAAACATTAATTAGATCACAAAAGACATAAGACCAATTCCTTTAGCTAGAAACTCAGATAAAACATCATCAAGATTATTACTTGATATATTTAGAGTAGCGGCATGCAATTTATAAAATAATTATTTTTCCATCCAATTTAACGGATTGTGAACA
This sequence comes from Alpinia galanga, assembly GCA_037177395.1. Taxonomy (NCBI): domain Eukaryota; kingdom Viridiplantae; phylum Streptophyta; class Magnoliopsida; order Zingiberales; family Zingiberaceae; genus Alpinia; species Alpinia galanga. Next base: position 3,888,124 of record JBAMHZ010000091.1, on the reverse strand, counting down.
TGAAATCAAATTCACAGTTGGTCACATGTCTATAATATATGGAGTTATAATTACGAGCAGTCACCACCGAATTACATCAAAGAAAATGGATTTTGCAGGGACATTTAGCACCGAGAAGGTATAAATTTGCATGGACGAGCAAACTTGGAAGGAGGCATCATGTGTTCATCCAGATCAATACATCATAAATTAGAATATCTACATAATTTTCAGTTGCATCATAAGTGCGAAGAGAACGGAATTAACAGTGACTGATTATCGTGGCGGCGCAGTTCGTTTACATCGCCATCAACCGCCAGTACAAGGCCATCTGGACCGGGTTTACCTGGCAGGCCTTCGCAGGGCTGCCGCCTGCCGGAGTTCTTTCGGCTCTCGTCCGCCTCCGCTGTGATGCTCTGCCTGGAGGCCTGGTACTTTCAGATCCTGGTGCTCATCGCCGGCCTCCTCGAAAACCCAGAGCCCGCTCTTGATTCCCTTTCCATTTTGGTAATTTAAAATCTGGCAGAATGCGTATCCAATTCAACGCCGTTTTTAGATTAATTTACATATTTTTTTTGTTGCTGTTTCTGTAATCGTTGGCACAGCGTGACAGTTGCCGGCTGGGCGTTCATGATCTCCGTCGGATTCAACGCCGCGGCCAGGTCAGTGATTATCACCGACAATCATTTTCTGTTATATCAAAATGTTATCTAAGAGCGACGAGCTGGGTGCCGGGAATCCCAAGTCAGCAGCGTTCTCGGTGGTGGTGGTGACGGCCATGTCGTTCATCTTGTCGGTGACAGCGGCAATCATCATCCTCGCCCTCCGCGAGTACATCAGCCACGCCTTCACGGAGGGTGAGACGGTGGCGCGCGCTGTCTCCGACCTCTGTCCCTTTCTCGCCACCACCGTCATCCTGAACGGAATCCAACCCATTTTATCCGGTAAACTCATCGATTAGTCGCGCAGCTAATTGTCATTTTTAAGTCTTTTCTGATCAAACTACGGGCACTAATCTATTTACAACTGAAATTGTAGGCGTCGCCGTTGGATGCGGATGGCAAGCTTTTGTGGCCTGCGTCAACGTTGGCTGCTACTACATAGCTGGTGTTCCATTTGGTTCTTTCCTCGGCTTCAAACTTGGTTTAGGAGGCAAGGTCATTAAATCTTCGCTTCCAACTCTAAATTTTTAATTGAATAATTAAAAACCACCGTTTAACTCACTGTAAAGGGCAGAGGATTGGTGGTACCTTCATGCAAACACTTGGCCTGCTCTGGGTCACCTATCGAACCGATTGGAACGAAGAGGTAACTAATCTTAACTAGACTAATTAGTTGATTAATTGGCGTCTTCATTGCTGGTGCTGGTGCTGGTGCTGGTGCCGGTTGTAGGTTACAGAGGCTAAGAAGAGATTGAACAAATGGGAGGACGAGAAGGAGGAGCCCATTCTGTCCTAGAATGGATTACCAGCTCTCGACTATTTCTCATGATTTTGCAATTTAGCTGTCTGCATTTGTTGAAGAAACAGAACAGGTAATAAATTATTGCACCGGGATTCATCCCAATTTATGACGCCGTGCCAATGAATTGATGGAGTAGGCGGCCTTTTTTATTACATCTGTCCTAAATCAGAATGCCTCGAACATACTCGTGTGTTTCGTTTAATCTGAGTGGCCATAATCGAACACAAAACACGCATTCAACAGTAGTTCAGAAACAAATTAAAACAAGAAAGATAGAAAGCCAACATATATACTGTTTAAGCATATGTTCACTGGAAGAAAAAAAAAAAAATCAAATGTCATTGCGCTCCATTCAATTGGAGGACAACGACTAGGCTGCTGATCTTAATAACTACCAGTCAGAATTTGATCTCCTATCCTCCGAATCTAGGAACACCGAGGATGAAGCCGCAGCATGTTCAGGTGGTGGTGGTGTTGCAAAACTCACAAACTCTTGAGCACCTTCAATGGTCAAACACCTATTTTTGCCGATCTTGAGCGTGTCGTCGTGGTACGTGTTGCAGTGATTGCTTCTCTCCCACTCTCTCTCTGTTTATAAATTAATCATCAAACAAACATGGCCTACCAAATTGCAACTCTGTGCCCCGGGAAGTTTCCTGATACCTTCACTCTTGATTAATACTGATGCATCCTCATCACATGCAAATTTAATTTGAAATACACTCCACAAATAAGGAATCCAACAAATCTCCATCCCATCCACCAGTATATTCTATTCGATCCCCAACAGTAATCTCCCAGTCCCTGTCTCTCTTAATTGCCAAAATAATCCTAGTCAAATACCTAATTTATCACATGAGACAAGCTAAATTATTCAGTAACAGCAAACTAGATTCTAAATATTCAAAATTATGCTATGAACTACAATAACGTAACCAAGAACAAGAAAAAAGAAAAAAACTCAGTTGTTCCTTTTGTTATTATTATTATTTTTCTGCATCGATTTAATCTGGGTGTTCCTATCCCTTTTTTTAGGTTAATTAATAGTTATTTTGTTTCATCCTGGTTAATTAAATTAACTATCGGTTTAATTAATTCAGGAATAATTTTTAAATATTCAGTGTCAAGATGGTTACCTACGTGGATGGATACGGCACTCATAGTAAGGCCACTGCCACCGAGTGCTGTTGTTTGGTTTAAATTCCACGAGGAGTAGAAATCCAAGTGTGACTTGGCCAAATCCCTCAACCGTCTAATGTGCCATCTAATTTCCATTCGTTAAATTAGTTAATTAATGATGATCTTTAGGAGGATCAGCCAATAGGGAAGTCCACCCGTTCACGTACCTACGTGGCACTGGGCCCGCAGGGCGGCGGTCTTTCGTAGTGGGGACTTTCGTCGACGGAGCACAGCACCAATGGGTGGGCGATGGTGCTCCGTCTATAAATGGTCTGCGCTGCCTCTCGCGGCCGTGGAGGGTTTTGCCGCCTTTGCGCCCCCAACTCTCCATCTGTCGGCGAGCCTTACTCGGACTTAGGCTGGTGCTTAGAGAACGGGAGGAGGGCGAACATGGCTAAGGGAAGGAGACGCGGAGCAGAACTGCTGTTCGTCGCGCCGCCCGCTCCGGCGAAGCCACCGACGACTTTCCCGACCTCGAAGAGAAAGACGTGTGGCTTGCGTTGCAGGATGATGGTGATCACAAAGAGTCTTCCGACGCCGATGCTGACGACGGGGGCAGCGCTCCGGGTCGACGAATGGGCAGCCCGAGTCGCGGACACTGGGGGAGGCGGTTCGTCGGCGGGCTCACCCTCGCCTTCGAGGACGTTCGCACGGGGGCTTCACAGGCGGGATATCACCCATCTCGGCAGCACGAGGGGCATCGGGCGGCGGAGTCAGTTCCCATGAACGTGCCGGTCTGGCGCCAAAGTGGCTCCGATCCGGATCGCCGGCGGAGAGGGAGGCCGAGGAACAGGAGGAGGAGGACTCCGGGAATGGTGAGTGGCTGCCGCCGCACGAGTACCTGGCGCGGTCGCGGGCGCGGGCGCGGCGGCGGCGGAGCGTGGCGACGTTGGTTTTGGAGGGCGTCGGCCGAACGCTCAAGGGCCGGGACATGAGCCGTGTGCGCGACGCGGTCTGGAGTCAGACCGGCTTTCCCGGATGACTCGAAACGGAGTAATACCTCAACCAGCGGATTCGAACCGGTTGGGTATTTTTCCGCTCTCTCTTTCCTTTCTTCCTCTCCGCAAAAACGAACCAAAAACAGAACTCCTGTAAATTTTCAATTTGGTCCTATGGAATTCAAGAGTAAAATGTAAAATATCTTGCTTTGCCTGGATCAGATTGGCACGCACGCAGTTTGATTAACTAGACAGCTATTAGATAAGCATGCATGTTAAAGGCAGAACCGTGGGCGAGCTTACAATCAATTGGTCGATTGTGATTCCATTAGTTTTCCAGTAGATAATCCCGATCAAATTTAATTTTTAAATAAACTCAAATTCAAAGAGAGAGAGATGATGATGATGATGATGAAGTTAATGGCTATTGATCGACCAGTATCAGAAACATTGTCTGTGCTTGGGATTGGGGAGGAATAAAGATGCTCAATAATAAAGGGCTGTCACAACCCTTGAGTCGTGACGTTTGACGCTACTTTTTCAATGAAACAGAGATTAGGTTTTGGCACCATGTGTGGTTGGCAAAAAAATTGAGGTCAAGTAAAATAATGGTAAAACTGCAAAAGGGTTTTGAAGATTCTTAGGAGAAAAGTGTTGGCGTCGACATGACCTGGGAGATTGATTGGTGGTGTCGCAGCAATGCTTTCAGTATTAATTACCATATCACAGCTAGGACGGCATTTGATGCAAGCAACTTTTTATCCATCCAAGAATGAGTCAAGCAAAGAGCTTAATTAATCATTAAAACAATCCATCTAGTAACGAGTTTTTAAATGTTTTATATTTTATCATCACATCTTGGTAGGATTGATACAAGTCCTCATAATATATCCAAGTTCCAACATGCTTACATTGTGCTGAGTAGATAGATTGTTATGTTTGTTGATAATTCTTTTTAAGCAGTAACAATATTTGACTAAAAGAACATTAGTCAATAAGTTATAACGCTTGGTGACTCGGATGCTACGCGGTGGGATGAAAGGTCCATCGTACTAAATTCCAAATGTACAAAATTAACAATTAAAATTACATAATTTTAATAGTGATAAAAAATAAAAAATAAAAAAAACTGAAATCATACACGTATACTGGATTGCCCATGAAATAGGGCAAACTTTGATGGACAAAAAACAAATGTTTCCAACTTCATGCATGTCAGCTTTCAACTATGGCATCGACTATCAAAATTACAAAGCAACAGCTATCAGATTGTTTGATAGACACTAATTGTGATTCTAGACCATATGATCAAAATCTCAAATAACAAATAACGCAATTTTTAACTCTAAATCATACTGAACCAGGTAGAAGAGGGGCGTTGTATCCCAACGTCCAAGTAGTTTCACTCAGCAAACACACGAACTGAGTCCTACACACCTTTTTGTTATCCAGGTACTGACTTCTCCCTCAGTGATTTCTCTGTGCATCATGAAACGAAAAAGAAAAAACACAAATAGAGTATTTATCTTACCCAACAAGAATAATGAAGTGGATAAAAAACACAAAGGGCAATGATCATTGATCAAGTTGTTTCTTGTCTTATAGTATATACCTTCCGCTTCTTAAATCCATTCCTTCCTTTATTGTTATTCAGGTGAACAGAAGACTCGGCGTTTTCATTCTCTTCCAGAGGAAGCATTCTGATCCCATCCAAGAAGCTATCGGTCAAACCAAGCAATCTGATAACCAACATAACCAAAATATTAGAAATGAACCAAGATAATAATTCCCATAATTAAAAGGTTGATTAAAACAGAAAACCAATCAAGTTACTTACAAGCTATGGCAACTAGAACATTGCAAATCTATCTCCTCAAACAACTATTCAATCTTCCATTAGTTTTTTTCCCTCCATCAAGGTCTACCGTACTAAGACTAGCTCCTAATAATTAGTAAATAAATTTTTTCCCACTAGATGCGTACAATTGCATAACTTGGATAAAAGATGTTTTGGGTTATTTTCTATATGCAACGCTCAGATTTTATCAAATCAATAACCATTTTATTTCAGGGAATAATTGCAGTTCAAAAAGCACTAGATATAGAGCATCCCAACATACCCATTTCTGGATTTCATGTATTTCTCCAACTTCTTATCACGCTTTGTAATTGGAGCACGAGTAAAGAGCTCTTCTTCTTGCCTAGCAAGCTCCTCTTGCTTTGCCAAGTACCTAGTAAGCTCTCTGCTTTCGGCCCCTACACTCTCTCGTATCTGCAGAAACATTGCAGCATTAGGCAAAGTTATACATCAACAGTAAATTATCCTTTTGGTATAAAATAAACAATTTACCTCTTCAGGTCTATCTTCAAGGTCATCAACGAGTTCCTTCACATAAGAACTTTGTTTTGCCTGTCGTAACAATAATTTCTCCCTTCGAAGGGCCTGTTTTTCTTCCTTTGATATCTTATCCTCTTCCATACTTGTAGGAGCAAACCTTGGAGGACGGTAGATACCTGTAGTGTCCTACAATCAGTGAAACCTTTAGTACTCCCATCATAATTGGGCCTACTCACATTCAATTCGATAGTTGTTAAATGAAGGCTTCTACTTAATGATGGTAGGCTGTGCTAAAGGTGATATTTATTCAAAAAGAATTTTCACTCGAATAGCTCCTTGCTATTTGGTGGAAGGGCAAAGAAACACTATCAACCAGACAATTTAGTGAGAAGAAATATTGTGCAAATGACACAATTGCATGGAAAAGAAATCAAACTCACACTAAAAATGTTAGAAGAAAAAGAAAATTGTAAGGGGAAAAAAATCACCTTTGTGCACGTCAAAAGAAAAGGCAAGAGGCAGAAAAACAAATTTGTTAACAATCAAAGAATTAGCAAACATGAAAAATAAATTCCCGCCAGCAAAGCACTACAAAGCATCATAGGAAGAATCAATAATGAAAGATAAAGACATGTGGGGTTACTTGATCTCCCATAGCTGATTTGCTAACAAGCATGTCAGGGCTTGGCCTAAACTTCAATGGGTCTTCCTCTTTTTGAGAAGCTTCTTTTTCCTTGTCGACTGAGATGACAGAATTTCCAGTTGCAAAGTTACTAGCCGCTCTGATGAGTTTTTGAATTTGGTACTCAAGCTTTTTATCTATTGGACGAATCTAGTTTCAAGAAGATGTCAAAACTAGGAGCACAAGATATCAATAACGAAGACGATAGAATAAAAGTATAGAGCAGACCTTCTCCAAGAATAGCCTGATCTCCACAAGGCTCTTTACAACTGGATGGTCCTGGACAGATAACCCTTTTGCCTTGCAAAGTGAATAGTATACAATTGACTGGCAGTAGTTTAGAAGCAACATATACTTTGCATCAAGATAGCTCATACCCTCAGCAGTTGGAAATTGGTTTTCTCTTACCTATAAATAGGAACACTAAAATGTTAATATTACTCATCAGATAGTTTGACGGTTAGGCCATGTTTACTTAGAGGCGTAGAGAATTAGGGAGGATAACTTAAATTCAAAAGCAAAAGTCACACCACCTTACACCTACAAGAATCAGAAGCAATGAACAAAAACAGTGAATGAATTTGGATAACAAAGAGAAACACTTAACTTTGTCAATCTGCTTGGAATAAAACGCAGTGATTAGACAACTGCAACTAAAGGCAATAGATTTTATGCAGGATAAATCTAATAATTTGATTATGTTCCTAAGATAATCAAACAACTTACTTCTGCTAACCCCAAAATTAACATGCAATTTAGATTCTCAGAATGCTAATTCTGAAATCAAACAGAGAAAACAGATTAATAAAAAAATGATGGATCCAGTCATAAATTACTTCTCTAGCACAATTTTCTGGACAAAAACATGATTTTAGGGAGCAAATAAAAGAACACAAAATGAAACAGAAGCAAACTGAAATTACTTAACTGACCTTCTGGGTAAGGACTTCCACTTTTCTCCTGACAACATCCAGACCATCCTTCATCTCCTTTAAGACAGCCACCAGTTGGGGAGTTTCCCTGAATTGATTGCCAAAAAAACAAATTTAAAGAAGCTAACAAAAATATGAAATTATAGGGCCTAAGAAGGCTGCATTTCTGAAGAGACTGACCTTGCTACAGGTATGTTCATGATATCCCCACTGTGAGGGATTGACTCTTTGTTGTCACTCATAATCTGAAACCAAGGTGAAGTTTTCAGCTGAAACTTCTTTCTTTCAGTGCTCGATTAAGTGGAGGTGTATTGGAAAAGGAAGCAAGTGTTGTGCCCTGCCTAGAGTCAATATGTAGATTAGATATCACCTATGCATGCATAAACCTAATCAAAAGAGCTACTGACAGCTAGTGTCAGAGCATAGCATAAGAATATAAACAATTTCTCAAAGAGACAGGCAGAGCAACACTGAAAGTCTAGCACAACAAACCCAATCCTCAAACCTAAAAATGGAAGCATAAGCAAGCAAAAGGAAAGTGAGCATAGAAATGCCAACAAATAGAAATAGGTATTCAAGTATGCATATGCACCAGATAGTATTATTAAATATAATTTGCCTACTGAGTGCACTAATCTATTACTACAGAAAAGACCCTAGAGCCATATCAACTCATTATCATTTATCAACATATATGTTTGCTCCCAGATAAAAGTGAATTGAATAAACTCTGGCTGCAATGAGTGCATAAAGCTACCTCTATCATGTGGACCTACAGATGTCAACCAAATCATAACTGATATATGAAGAAATCGTGGTTTCACAAACTAGCAAGATCAGAAGTTCATTTCCACATGGGTAACCACAAACAACTCAGTAGCCCAAAATCTATGCATACGACACCCCATGTAATATATGCCCACTAATATACCGACTGGAGATCATATCAACATGGCACAACTACCATGTAATAAATGCAAATCTATTAGACATTAGTCATGCATGCGCAATATCAAACAATTACTAACATGTAGGTTCCACATGCAAAATCATCATTCATGTATGATAAACATAATTAAGGTTAACAAAAGTTATATTAGTGAACCGATAGAATCTACAACTCATAGAATCACTCCATTAATCAATGGATAAATAACATGAACAGAAATATTGGATGTGTTGAATTAATGAATAAACAAACTAGTACTAAGAAATCCAACTGAAGAGCGAATCAACACAAGTTTAAGAACAGTAACTTATTATGGCAATCAGTAAGAAGAAAGGGATAAAGTGACAACACGAGCCCACCTTGTACAACCAGAATAACTATATCTCTTCTATCAACTCATCATGCCAATGAAAGAGTGCTCAAACACAGGGGGCCTAAACACATCATAAGGAACTACTAAAACTTAGTCAACCATAGGTATATGAACCCATATATGATGCTTTGAAGTCCCTACCAATAAAGTTTATTAGATTAGTCGACTGAAAACATGACAACATGCACTAATTCAACAACCAACGATGACTCCTAAATCACATCCACTTGCAGATCAATTCACTACTGTGACCATAAAATAAACTACACATTGAGACTTAACATTGGAATAAATTACAGCTAAATCAAGCATTGTTTTGTCTTTCACTTCTTTTTGAGAAAAAAAATCAAGCATTGTTTTGCGTAGGAAAAACAACACCTATAAGGCCACCACTATTAACATTAAATTATAAATCATCCTATCTCTATCCCTGAAAGAAATTTAGGTGTACATAGATCAATGTCATAGCTTACCAATAGCATGATTAGAAGAATCGGCATTGGGACCGGCCAAATCCCATCTGATATCAACGAGCTTCAGGGGAAAACAACATAATGCCATGAATATTTGAATAAAAAGTAAGAGACTGTTCGATTCGATACATAATAGTAAAAATCGGAGTTACTCCATTGGAAAAGGGAGGCATGTCGATGAGAACAATTGTAAAAAACGAACAAGGAAAAGAGATCTTGTAAGGGGTAGAAGAAAACTAGAGGAGAAGACATACAAATTTACGCACGGAAGATTTCTTCTCTATGGGGCGAGGTTAACTTGGGAGTATGTGCAGGTGCAGCAGCCGGCAGGGCAGTTGGATAGAGACGCAGGAGATACGGAATTAGGTTTTGATAGATATTTCAAGAATTGGCACGCGGCGTATAAACTTACACATTGCTTCTTTAATTTTTTTATTTTTTCAAGTTCAACCTCCAAAATATAATGCCATGAATTTTATATTTTCAATTTTGTATCTAGGTGTTTCCATGCAGAGGAGTCACAAGGATGACACATTATATCTTCTTCATGTACATACTCATTATGCCACCTCATGTGACTTGCTATTGCGGCAGATGCATACAAGCGTTGAAGTCTAGCGTTTAAAGGAAAGTAATATATAACTTTCCATACTAAATTTTTCTTCTTCTTCCCTAATACACGACTACGCTGTCTATAACGAGAGTACTTGCAAATCCTGCATTCATTAAGTCCACTATTTTCTTTCTAAAAAATCATGCAGTTATTTGTACAACAATCAATCTTTTCAACAGGCAAACTTAAACCGCTAACTAATTTTTTAGTACTGTAGAAGCTATCAATCATTATGTTATCAGCAGGGAGCAACTTTGACATCAAATGACAAATATCATCATAACATCTTTCTGAGAAATGATGTTCTGCCTTAATGTTCAATAGTCTTGCAATAGCTGATAGTTGTGGACCAGAAGGAATACCTTCCCAAACTTCTTATTCACTAGTCTTTACCATGTCATATAATTTCTTGACAGTAGGTGTTGGTATTTCTTTTGTGTTAGAATGTGTTAGTATGAGCCCTTGTGCCCATTATGAGATGATTGGAAGGGAATTTTTGTATCATATTTCATAATAAAGGTAAAGTTTATGGTTATTGTATTTACTTCATTGATATGCCATTTGAATAAATATAATAATATCCTAGGGTAGTTGGTTATAGTCTATGACATATCAAGTAGGTGACTTAATAGTGAGATATTGTAGATACATATAGAATACTACTCGTAATTGTTCCTAGTCAAGTATTAATATACAAGGATAATATTAATGCATTGAGACTAGCATGTAGGTCAACTAATGACTTAATCTCATAGGTCATGGATATAAGATATCAAGTTGACACATTGGTATATATTAGAGAATATGCGCTGAACTGACCTGTCATGAGAATGTTTCATAGATTGTCATATGAGTGTCATAAATATTATCATAGTAGCTATTGGTATGAATAGTCCTTAGACCTGAAATCACTATGATTCCCTACATAAGGAATTGTATACTTTGATATCAACAAACGTCACCTGTAACAAGGTAGATTATAAAGTTGATCACTAGGTATACAATAAATTATGCAGAGGGATGTGAGTGATGTAGATGGGATCTATCCCTTCCATATGATGAAAGTGATATATGTGGGCCCCTTGATAATGTTAGACTACTAAAAAGCATGAACATGCTCAAATAAGTCAATATGAGATATTGATCTCATTTGATTAAATTAGTCTACATAGAGATCAAGAAACATAAAAATTGTAAGAGGATGACACGGTCTATACCTCATTGATCAATCTAGTATCGAGAATAAAAGGATTGAGTCATACAAGATAATAGCCACAGAAAGATTATGTCGGATCTCGACATTCTTGTCACTTGGGTAGTAATGATGCATTGCTAGATGTCACTCATTGCTTATGTTTCTAAAAGGAGTTTTAGAGACATTGCCAACGTTACAAGAACCTATAGGGTCACACACAAA
>JBAMHZ010000091.1:3858055-3872192 GCA_037177395.1 Alpinia galanga | reverse complement strand
GATTAACCTTCTTCTACATGAGTATGAATCAAGTCGATTTCAAGCTTCAACAAGTCAGGCTACAATTGTGCCTTAGGAGATCAGTCATCGCTTGGGCGTCAGGAGACCGAGCGTCACCTGTGTTTCTGGAGATCAAGTGTATATGGGACTTTGGGAGGTTGAGCGTACATAGGACTTCAGGAAATCAGGCGTATACAAGACCTAAGGACCTCTAGAGATCATGCATATATGGAACCTTGGGAGGTCAGTCGTCAACATAACTTTGGAAAGTCGGGCGTCTATAGGTTAACTTCTTCAGAGATTGGTTCTCTAAGTGATGAGTAGTTCATACTTGGAAGGACCTGCAAACAGGTGAGAAGGGGCTGAGGCATACCTCAGTGCGACCCCTTTGACACTCAAGTTAAAAATCGGAGAGAGTACGAAGAAAATGGAGTGAGTAGAGTTTGAGAAGATTATTTCATTATTTGATCTCCTTTTTCTTTCACCTTCTTACCATTATATAGAGAGAGCAGACCAATAGATACAATCGTTGGAGATCAAAGGATAAATTTTTACAGTATGGAGAGATGCATCTCCTTGTGACCGAGTCCCTTTGTGTGATTGCCAACTTGATTAGCCACCATAATTAACTACCAAGCTGAATCAAGAGTCAATCAAATTGAATTTAGATGTCATTTAAATGAGTCAAAATTGACTTGAACTAAGTTGGACCGCGCCCAAACTCTACTATTCTATCAGCTTGACTATGACTTGATTTGTCACGTAGTTCTACATATTTCCATCGTGTATATATATATCTTATGAGTTCTGATATACTGCACAATGCATTTGTGAGCAGTCGTGCACGACACGCTCATAGCTGTCCGATACGTGATTTGCACAGTAACAAAGAATGCCAACCCTTGAACCCATCGAGGTCATCGACATCGTTCTCGCCATCGGCGGCAGGCCCACGACCATAATTGGACCACAACCACACGCGATCAGACTGTGGCCACACCTGATCAGACCACGACCGCACGTGATCGGACCGAATTTCAATTGTGATCTAATCAGAATCTAGCCAGAGTTGGAGTTCGAATGGATTGAACCGAATTTCAGACTCAATTTGACCAGAATCCTATCGCAATCTAACCAAAGTTAGAGTCCGGCCGAATTACGACCGAGATCCAGTCAGAATCCAACCATGATCCGGCCAAAGTTGGAGTCAAACTGGATCGGGCCGAATTTCGGTTGAACAATGGCAGCAATGCCAAGCTCGCGCGCGAAGATGTCGAGCTCGCACGCAGAGATAAGCACTGTGCATTTTTCATTATTATGCGATCGCATATGAACATGCAAAAAATGAGCGTACAAGATATCAATCTTGTATATCATACTATATGGTTAAGTGTCTTAGCTTACGCTAGATTAACCATTCCAATATTTTTGTGTTATATATATATATATATATATATATATATACACATACATATTAAAAGGTCAAATTTAAATAACAATTAATTGTGCTTTATTTTTAATATAATGTTCATATTATTATAGCTATATTATATTATTTATATTTTAAAATTATAATTAGAAAAATATCAAAATTTTAATTAGTGTTTTTTTTTGTTTTAATGATAATATCATATAATTAATTAAAATAAAAAAAAATTAGACACTGCTGCTCAGCCTCCGACTGGCTGGGGGCATGAGTCATCGGGCCATCTGGACCCAAACCCGTGTAAGGGGAGCTTCTTGAGTTTTGAATTATGCCCGACAACCCGTTTAAAGCGTATAAGTTGGGACGCAGCATGAAAGACGCACCCGTGCCCTGCCCGGCCAGACCTTTATCTTCCTCCGGTGTTCAGCTTACTTCTTCCTCCTCTCTCTCTCTTTCTCGATCGCAGTGCCTCGAGTGGCAGCACTTCCTTCTTCTTCGGGGTTTCTCGATTTGAACTGGTAGTTGAGCAGATGGGTTCAAGAGAGATCGCTCGGCCCGGGGTCCCATCTTTCGATCAGACTGAGATCAACTGGGACAAGTAAGCAGTTATTTCCTTCGCTTCCCGACTCTAACACCTTCTTTGCGTTTATTCTCTGTTGATACGCTGCTCTTGTTTTTGTTAACTTGGGTGTGAGTTTGCCAATTTGGGGTGTTCATGATGCTGTGTTCGGTTTTGTTTTCCATCAAGTTTAGGGTTTCTGAGCATTCCAGGTTGTTATTGTCTTCTGGGTCTGGATCTTGCTGATAAACTGAATATGTTCCTTCTTAAGCTTACTAGGTCATGTGAGGTTTACTCATTTAGACCGTTCTTGATTTTCTATTTGAAATTTCAGGCAATTGTAGATTTTCCCCCCTTAAGATTCAATATGTTTTGCGTCTTTTGGTTTTTCTAAACAAAATTTTAAGGGTTACTGTACTGCCGTGTGCTTACTTTTCATTTGTCTCATTCACCCTAGTTCTATCACATGTTGTGGTTATTTTGCTATCCACTTTGTCCCTGGTTTTAGCTCTTCTATGAAGCTGGTTTCATATAAAATCGAATTTCTTTGCTTTTTGGACAACATTTACACTTCTTGCGTATTCTGCTTGCTGTTATTTTTCTCCGCCTTTTCTTTTTGAATTTTTTTTAAATAGATGTAATGATTGAAGCTGTCTGTTTGTTGAAATAAATTGCTGTAGATAAATGTAAACATGGGACTTCTGACTATTGTTGAAATATAGTATCTATTCTGTCTAAACAAACAACTATAATTGAATCATTAGGTTTGTCCTTTGAGATGTTAGATGAAGAAAATTTTGTTCTGAGAGGTGAGATTTGAGATATAATGTTTGACATCCATGGGAAATGCTGCAGATGAGAACAAATTGATGTGCTTCATTTACAATTTTATGGTGGTTATTTTGCTATACTTTCCGTACTACTTGTCCATTTCATTATTGTTGAAAGCTGTTCACGCCAAGAACACTGGTTTTACTATCTTTCTCCCTAATTTATGTGTCGATAATTATGTTTCTGTTTGTTAATTACAACATATGTTTCTTCATCAATCTAGTTCCTTGTTATAGTTGCAACTTGTGTTTTATTCTGCAGGCTTGACAAGACCAAGTTATATGTTGTTGGAGCAGGAATTTTCAGTGGTGTTACTGTGGTACTGTATCCATTATCTGTAATAAAGACCAGGATGCAAGTGGCTTCAAAAGATGCTGTGCAGAAGAATGCATTTTCAGCTTTCAAAAATATTCTGAAGACTGATGGGATATCTGGTCTCTATAGGGGGTTTGGGACAGTAATAACTGGAGCTATTCCTGCCCGGATCATTTTTCTCACTTCTTTGGAGATGACAAAGGTGGCTTCATTAAAGCTGGTGGATCCATTTAAGCTTTCTGAACCAGTTCAAGCTGCTATAGCTAATGGCATTGCTGGCATGTCAGGGTCTCTATGCTCGCAAGCTGTGTTTGTTCCTGTAGATGTGGTATGATATTTATTCTAACAGGCAAACACCTAGGGATTTCATCTGCATGCTTTGCCAACATCTTTCATTGTTTTAAGATTCTATCAAATCACCTCAGGGATTATCTACATTCTACTTTAATGTAACTCTATTCATCTTTAGTACTACGAATACAAAACGGAAGTATCTTTTGTTGTTTTTTCTGATAAGTTGGATATCTGTTAGGTTAGCCAAAAGTTGATGGTTCAAGGATACTCTGGTTTCGCTAAATATAATGGTGGATTTGATGTTGCTCGCAAAATTTTGAAGTCTGAAGGAATTAAGGGACTTTATAGAGGATTTGGTCTGTCTATCATGACATATTCTCCTTCTAGTGCTGTGTGGTGGGCAAGTTATGGATCAAGTCAACGCATTATATGGAGGTTTGATACTGCTTCCCTCCCTTTTTAATCATTTGAAAAGCTTATTCTTTTTAAACTAATAGACAAGGGGATAATATACTGCTTGCTTTATTGCCATAACTTATGTTCATTTGTAGGCATTTCCTTTTGGTTGCATGTACAAGCATACCTGAGATAATGCTTTCTATGCTCATTCTTTTTGGGAAATCATGATTCATCACTCTCTCTACGTCCACCAAAGATGCCTTCCTCGACCTCGTCCACTCCTGAATTGTCTGCCTTGTTTAAATATGCCAATTCAGGTTTTTTCCACAGCATGGGTGGACTTAGAGGATCAGATCCAACAGCAATAATGTCAATCTGTGTTTGTTACTATCCTCCTATTCTAAAAATTTATATTCCAGCAATCATCTTTATTGCCCTTTGGCGCTCTCCACACCTACATCTACTGCCATAACCCCAAGCCAATCTCTTCTTTGACCTGGTGCCTTCCTCCTTTGGTGCCCAGTGTTGGCCAGTCCTCCCATAGTTTCTTCCTGTCCACTACACTCATCATCTCTAGATCTATCATCATTCATCTTGGGTATTTTCTCTTCTTTGCTTATTTATGTAATCCA
Organism: Alpinia galanga; assembly: GCA_037177395.1. Lineage (NCBI taxonomy): Eukaryota > Viridiplantae > Streptophyta > Magnoliopsida > Zingiberales > Zingiberaceae > Alpinia > Alpinia galanga. The sequence goes on along the minus strand of JBAMHZ010000091.1, from coordinate 3,867,736 downwards.
TGTAATATCTGCTTTTCTTCTCTTGAGACTCTTTAGTATTCTATGGATGACTTGTGATGCCTTTAACAATGAGCATGCTTGTCTCTATTTATCCTTATCATAGTTGAACCACATCGGCAACCACATCATCATTGCTCTTCTCAAACTAAAACATCACCTGTTATTAGCATCATTAAATGATTCTTTGCTAGCGATTGCAGTCTTCTTGTATAGAATGCATAGTTGTTCATAGATCAGGTGGCCCATCTTATATGTGAGATTAGGTGGGATTCTGCATTCTTAGTATTGTGGAGATGCTGTATAGATTATATCATTACAAAGTTTGTGAAGGTCATCTTCTAGGCAAGTTGTGTCATACAAGCTTGCTTTGGTTACCTTGAAACATCAATGTCTGATGCACGTCATATTGTTCAGTTTGAGGCAGAATAGAGTTGTTAACAGCTATAGTGACTCCATAGCTACAGAAATTATCTACTTTCCCACAATGCTATGGTTTTATTTTTTCTCATGATAATTCTGTAGTAATTGGGCTTTGCTCAAGTGAATAAAATAATCCAATTCCCCGATCCTGTTGTTTCACATCATGCAATAATATTGTAGGTCCTTATTCTTCACAAGGGTTTCTTTCCCACAAGAAGGGGAAACCTCCATGGATAGCCTCTCTGGTCTCTCTTTCCTATAACATGGCCTGGGATATGCCCCCTGACCACATCTTTGTTAACCTTTTATCAATCAATTTTCTTCTGATTTTTCATGTCATGTCTCAACAGTTCTAATTTTGTTGAATGATGACAGGCTCTTTGTCATTGGCTCGCAAGGAAAAAACTCTCATGTCGATGATTCTCCTCTTGATACAAATGTTTCACCTTATACAATCTGGAAGTGTTATGTTATATTGACTATACCATTGTGTTCCTTTCTACTGCTAATAGCTATAAGATTGTCTCAAGAAAATCATTTTTCTCAGGAAAAATCTGCTTCTTTTGTTGATACATTGTATTAGGACATCTCTTTTTGACAAAATGATCAGTCTATGCTGGATCAATTTTACAGATTCTTAGGTCATGGCAACGACAAAGAAAAAGTTCCTAGTCAGTTGAAGATAATTTGTGTTCAAGCAACTGGTGGTATTGTTGCAGCTGCTGTGGCATCATGTATCACTACACCACTTGACACTATCAAGACTCGACTACAGGTAGCCATCTTCACTTTAACAGTTTGGAGTGGTTTTTATTACTTTAAATAGTTTATTCTCACCAATAAAGTTTAGTCATCAGATTATAAACTGAAATTGAAGGTGTTTAGAACATTCTTGATCTATACAATACAAACGAGGCGCATCACCTCTTTAGTCTCAATTAATAAATGAATTGTAAAAAAATGCAGCTCGGTGCACGAAGCTCCCGCCGATATGTTGTCCGGGGAAGGGTCTATTTTGTGCAATCTTACCTTGCTTTGCATGATTTTTGTGACGCGAATCTATAACTTCTAGGTTATACGGCAACAACTTTATTATTGCACCAATGCTTCCCTTCTAATAAATGAATTGTACATCTTGAAATTATATTTTGATTCGTGATAAAGATGTCATACACTGATTCACCTTAATTATCTTTAGGACTGTTTTATCATCCAGTGAGCCTTTTTCATGCTTCTACATTAGTTATTTCAAGGTAGTTCAGTCAGAGATTTTTTTTTTGTTTAGGTTATGGGAATACCCAGATACCTCCAGTTTAATCATGAATTTCCTGTTTAGGTCTTGAAAATACCCATATAGCTCCTGCTTATTCAAAAATTGTGTTTCTATTATGGACAATACCCAGATGCCTCCAGTTTAATTAATATTTTTCTGTTTAGGTTATGGACAATGCTCAGAAACCAAATGTAAGACAAGTGATTAGAAGATTGATTGCTGAAGATGGATGGAAAGGCTTTTATAGAGGGCTGGGTCCCAGATTTTTCAGCATGTCAGCATGGGGTACTTCAATGATTGTAGCATATGAATATATGAGTAAGGAAATTCTTCTCTCTATTAAAATGATTGAATATTTTAGATAGGCCATGCATTCGGACTGTAGGACTTTATTATGATTCACTAACCTTCCTCCAAAATTATTTTTCTAATTTTTATCTTTTTGGTGTTTCAGAGAGGCTTTGTGCTATAACTGAAGAGAATTGAGTGGGAGAATCCTATTTGAAACAGATCTTCAAAGTGGAGATATACGAGGATCTGATACTATTAGCCTTGTGCGGTAGCGATATCTCTCTTAGACCATTTTACCTTAAATTCATATGTTGAGGTATCCTTGTTTGATCCATTTACGGTCACTAAACTGCTGAGGCCTCATTTCGTTTCATCCTTTGGAAGAGGAATTTTATCCAGTTTAACTCCAGTCAGTACTTGATTCTCATACAAAAATATGACATTTTTTTCCTCCCCTTCCATTCAGGGTCGAACCATGTAATAAAACAACTAACGTTTTCTTCCTAACATGATTCTTGGTTTCATTATGCTGTTTGTTTTTGTTATCGATTTAAAAAGTGATTAAAATAATCTGTTACCATTCATACTAATATCATTTTCTGATTCATCTCTTTTCATTACCTAATTCGGCTTTGATGTTTTTTTTTTAAATATTTGAAATGCTTTATTTTCCTTTAGCATATTAATCTATTATCATATATAATTTTATTTTCCTTAATGTTATGTGCAATCTTGTGATAGTGAGTCTATGGGCTTCGCTTAAGAGAACCACACTTGAAGCTTTACCATTGCTTCTGGCGTATAACTAAATTGACATTTAGATTTATGGTTGCCTCTAAAACGAACGTTCGAATGCCTTTCGTGGAACATTTTCGACCCATTTTTGGCTCTTTCGAAGTATCTTCTCAAGCGTGGTCATCTGTCCACAATAAATGTAGGTTTCAAGATGAAAAAGACGATTCATAAAGCTGTGATCTCATGGGACTATTTCCCTTGATGAGCAAGATCCTAAACACAATTGAAGGTAAGAGCCACTGTTAATTCCTGATTGAATGCCTCGGCGTATGATTTAATTCATGTCTCAGAGATAAAATATAACTCCTTATGGCACGCTTTTGAAGGGAGGCGACGAGAACCAATACGTCTTCCAAGCATGCTAACAGCTGAGATCATAACTGCTTAAACCAACATAACATTCTGCAGTAAACCACTAGCCTTAGTGGAGCTAATGAAAATAATTTATGTTAAAAAGGAGAACAATATTAAAATCTACTGAACTTGTAAGAACTGTTGATGCAGTCGTTCATGATGCAGAATGGAGCCGACCAGCCAGCCATGAGACACCAGACAAATCAGATACTACAGCATCCTAAAAAGATTGAATCGAAGATTAATTTTGAAGCATTGCCGTGACAACCACCTGGCAATCCTTCAAATTGCTTCTGTGACCTGCCACAACCCTCAAACTGCAAATACAAATTTCCATCGAAGAACAAAGCTTAGAGTTCACGAGTATGACCCCGTGCCTTGTGAAGTGTATTCCCTCTAGTGCCTCTGTAGTCAATGTTAAATTGGCGATTTACATAAATGAAGATCTCTAGATGGCTTTGAGGCCACCAATTTCAGATGATACAAGCTCAATGCCAATCTTACCTGCTAATGTCAAATCTCTTCTTATTGTTTTTCTCTCACTTACCAGACGATTATCAAGGACTCAACAGCTATACTAAGCCAGAGATTTCATCAAAAGCTTCATATTCTTCACATCCTCACCTGTATCTGCGAATTTCTGGGGCTTCAACAGCTTCCACATGCCAACTGGATGTCTCGGTTTAGCTTCCCTAACCAATCCCTCAAACATCTTCTCACACTCTGGATATGGCTTCACAAAAAAATTATAAAACTTATGCCTGCTAAGCCTTACTAGATGCTTCAGTCCGACATTAAAACCTAGTCCTCCTCGTGATATTAGATGCTCGATGACATTGAAGCGTGGGATTATTTGCTTGTCAAAATTCACACCCAAGTAATCAGGAAATTCAACTAGGTGATCAATGCATAAACCCAACCTGGAAATCAAAAAGTCAATCTTCTTCCCTACGTCTTCTAAGTCATATATGAGCACCCTTGGTTCGACAAACAAAATCTTGAAAGCATCGCGACGGATCAAACCATATCGGCACAAGAAATCCACTCCAAGCTTCACGTTGATGCATGCGGCTAATCGTCCGTTACTCAGGATCTTCTTCTTGATTGGCACCCTGCATTTCAAACTATTCAGGAGATCTAGGTATCGAGTCAGCTCCCCATGTTCCATGCTTAGAAGCAGTTTGGGGTTGTTGCGAAATGCTTGCTTTACCTCATCCAACCTAAAATTCAAATCTTGAAGCTCTCCAAACAAAGGTCTCAACCTAACATTAACATTACGTGCTAAGAGTCGAGGAAAGAGATGACAAATCCTATCTATATCTTCGCTATTGAATCCAACACTTTTTAGCATATCCATCGTGCGTCTAATATCTCCAGAATGCTTGATAGTCGCCAAAGGAAATTCTTCCAGAACTCTAAAAATGGTCTTACCACTCAAGCTCAGGCTTTTCATGAACCGCACAGCATATTGAAGATCACTCGGTTCAGTTTTTAGCTTTGCAGACTGCTCAAGTGTTCTCTGCACGAACGAAGGAGCAAGATTCTGACATCCTAGTTCCGAGAATCCCACCTTCCATTTCGTGAGGAACCCTAGTTCTAGAGTTTGAGGGCAGGACGAAATGATCGAGACCAGAGAATTCTGATTCAGACCGCAGGATAACAGGATCCCAATGCACTTCTCGACATCCGAAGGCGACAAACTCATCAAAAATCGATGCTTTCGGAAGAACTCGTGCAGCTGGCTTTGGGGGAAACCGTACCTCAGCAGCAGGCTGGCGATGGAAATTTGCCGAGAGAAGTGAGAAGCGGACGAGGATTCTGACAGTATTGCTCCATGACGAGTGGAACTTTTCGAGAAGAACCGAGTGTTATGAGTTGAGGTTGAACGAGCAGGGAGGGATTCGAGGAGGATGCGTGGGAGATGGAGCTTGACAAAAACCCTAATCGACATTACGGCATGACCGGACTCCGGAGCAAGGTGGCGGTTCCAGGAGTTCGCGTAGAATTGGGCCGGTCCAAAGGTAATTTAGAATGCGATAAAAGTAAAGCCCGTTACGGGACCCGGTCCAACAATATGAAGATTCCCCCTTTGATGCGATCTGATTCGGCTGGAAGCGACGAAACCTCGGCAGAGTAACGGTGAAGAAGCAGCGGAAATTCTTGATATTAGATGGCTACTTTTCAAGTTTCTTCATGAATTCAATGGTATGCTCTCTATAATTTATTTTTATTCTTTACGATGACTATAAAATCTATCGGTAAAGATTCTACTTAAATTTTAAGATGCAGACATATGTTGAATGGTAATAATTAATGCCGGTGGCAATGTGACCCAATTGATTAATTATCTAGCTAGAAATGATAGTTGGTTATTTTTATTCTTAAAAATTACCCAATATTGAATCAGTTTATTTATTTATTTTTTTAATTTAAGGAATCACAGATGCAAAAATAAACCGGACTGTTTATCATGTCACGTAACAGAAACATATATTTCTTTCTAACCGTCTATGTCATGTATATTTTTGCTTGTTAAACAAGAACAAAAAACTTTTAATGGTTTGAAGTCGCTAGTAAACAGTCACTTGGAAGGGGAACAGAAAGCAGAAGATTGGGGTACGCTTGCTTAGCATCAAGCTCACATATCAAGAACAGAATCGAATTTCTTCATTTCAGAAGTTCAAGAACAGATGAAATATCACTCTCAAGCAAGACATGGCAGGAGGAAAGCAGCATCAGCGTCGAACCATTTGACGGGCAACAAAGGATTTTATCGAGCTTTTAGTGAAAAGACAGAGATCCACGAAAAGGCGGCAACTGCAGAGCAAGAAACATTAAGGGCCCTTATTAGGCTATCATAGAATGCTTTGTTAAGAGCCCTTATTAGGCAAGCCTAGCAAGATTGGCCTCTTACTATTTATTACTAGCATATTCATATGGTTTTGCTCTTCTGCCTTGGCATATTTTCCACTTTAAATTTGCTGATTTGTAGTTAAGAAAATGAACCACCCTTCCACGTCGTTTGCTTGTTTCTTGGAGGGCTAGGAGTTGGTTAGAAAGCAGAGGAAGAGGAAGGGAAAACAGAGAAATGATAAAAGATTTTGTTTACCACCGTGGAGAAGGGAGGATGGAAAAGAATCGATGTGAATATTTGGAGAGGATAGCCACTCCCATCACCGCAGCCCTGCCCTTGTCCTTGTATACGCATGTGGATCAATCGCTGATCGTGGCTCGTACGCTGCAAATCGACACCCGATCACAATCTCTACCCTTATGTACATCTACGCATTCCAACAGTCTGTTGCGCACACTGACAACTACCACAAACATTGACAGAGAAATTGCAGAACCAGCACTAGATTTCTCTTTTAGAGAAATTGAATTAAAACTCACCTCTCCATCAGGATCAATGAGGCTTTTAAAGATACTTTTGCAGATATTCGTATTCATCGCATTAGTATCGCAAAAGATTGTGTATGAAAGCTCAAAATTTAAGAGAGCTAAAACTCATAAAATACAAACTCTTTTGCTTTGAGGGGCCGTCCCTCTTTGTATTGCGAAACGATAAAGGTATTTAATTGAATTCTACTTCAAGAAAACGTTTTCTCCGACAAGAATAAAAAACACACGCTCATCATCGATCCAAGAGAAAAAGAAATCATGCCATCAAAATTAGCGAAACTTGTTTGATCTCTGCCTCTCGAAGAGATAAGGAGATGAAATAGAAGAAATAGATAAAATGGGATCAATTCTGCTTGCCACTAGTTAGTTGATGAGAAATGTCAGTGTATCAGTGCATTTGATTACAGCAGTAGAATCACATAAGCATTTGCCATTTGCACAGTGATAGCTCTCAAAGTACCAGCATTACAAGTTTTCTCAGCTCAATAAGGCCATGCATGTACCAGCGGCAGCAAATAGGAGGGCACCCACGCCTGGCTTTAGGACCAGACCGCCATGGTTGGTGTCACTGGAAATGCCAGTTGTGGGCCCCAAGCCTCCCAGTCCTCCGGTGGATGGAGTGAAGGAGGTAGGGGTTGATGTGCCTGGGGCGCTTGTCGACGGTGTAGAACTTGAGCCTGCAGCACTGAATGAAGAAAAAAACATAAAGAGGAAAAAATGAAAGGAAAAAAAAAAAAACGAAAGCAATTTCTATTCTAAAACATAAAAATGACTAGCTGGAGATGCCAATAAACTGAGAAAATTACCTTTGAGTTGCAGGGTAAGTGCAACCACTGTAACCTGTATACAATCCATCAGATCAAAATTATGGCTTTGCTAGTTAGTATGCACGACAGTGTTCAGAATCAGATCAAGTGACCTACTTGGATCTGTTGTGGTAAGAGTGGCAGTGCCCGAGAAATCACAAGCCGCTTGAGCCTGCCCCTTTCTCTGGTAGTAGCTGTTGGTAGCATAAGAACAATGAGACCTCACAGTGTTGGGACTAAAACAAGCTCCATTTTGGAGAATAGGATTGCAATCAGCCCCTGCCCCACAAGCATAGTCGAGTGTCTTCTGGAGAGCAGTATCCACCATTTCAGGCTTACAAATGCACCAAGTCGCCTCTGAGCATTTCAAATGATTTGCACAAAATGACTGTTCAGTAGATTTAAAATCTGTCTCAACTCTCAAGCAAACACTAATAGCTTCTGGTTAATAGATTATCCTCCCAAAAGAAAACCATCTTCTTCTCACAAGTTTCTAAGTGCAAATAAAATAGACATCAATACAGTTGAGCAATTAACATCCCTCAAACTCACAGGTAAACAAAGGTACATTAATCTCTTCCATTTGAAAAACTTCAAAATGAAAGCCAAGGGAGGAGTCTATGGATCTTGGGAGTAGGGACAGCTTGAGAATGAAAGAGAAACATTCACTGATATTACGATCTCCAAAATAGTCCAAAAATAAAGAAACTCTTGTAAAAAAGATTCAAGCAAAATAAAGGTTACCTGATCCACCAATCATAGCCAAGAAGAGAGCTGCTAAAGCTAGAGCAGCCATGGCGGGTGGGAAGATGCAAAAAAACTTGAAACACAAGGTTGAGAGTGGAAACAGAAAGAGAGAGCAGTAAAGTGACCAAGAACAAGAACTCGGGAAAATGAAATGGCAGAGGCAGATGTGGATGTATGTATTCGCTGCAAGGCTTCTTAATTTTTCACCAACCAAATGGTACACTGGCCTCTGCGGTCTTATTGAAGAGAGCTACTGTTGTTTTTAGGCCATGTCCTTTTATAGAACGGCCACAAACCCATGAGTGGGTGAGTTGGGGAAGAAGATCAAACACCCGATGGGCAATGATGAACTCAACCCAACACCTTCGTGGCCATGGTTGGGTGAACTGGATCCAACGTTAATGCACGCCGAATCCAGTTAATGATTGGTGTGGGGCCTCTAGAGTTTGGGAAGACGCTGAGAGGCCAGATTATCTTTGAAAAGCATGACATGCTATCCTTCTAGTTCAAGATTTTGTACTGCTCCAGCTAAAGGTGGTGGCTTTTGAGTTGTTGGTCCACCAAACATTGGCTGTTCTTGTTGCGTTACAGAAGTAGAATCTAAGTTGTATAGCCTGCTTATTCTCCAATTTTACAAATTTCAAAGTATATCACAAAGATATTAATCAATTATACATAAAACCTTACAAGAAAATGCTAAATCAATACTATTCCGACATTGTTGCTGGATCAGAGTTGAGTGGTTACCCAACAGAGAACTCACGGCTCACTAGTCACTACACAGGCGCTCAGCTTAGGCCCAAGCTCGCAGCAATACTACTTTCTTCAATCCAGATTTTAGTTTTTTTTTTTTTTCGCGCTCTTTTTAGAAAAACAGCGCGCAGGATGGCTTTTTTGGGCTCGTTCAAACTTAGACCCATGGGAGCAATCCCCTCCTTCCTTATCTAATTCGATTTTCACCGTTATTTCTAAATATTTTATTACCATATATAATTCTATTTTTATTTGAATTATTTTAATGAATCTAAAATATTTATCAAATTTTTGGGAGAATAATAAGAAAAACGATGAAAGATAAAAATTAACCAACTAAATATTATAAAAGATATTTTATATATATATAGAGGAATTTGTTACCTCCGGCGCCGACCCCTTAGAGTTCATCGGTTCTATTGGGTTATAATTTAGCTTCGACGGCAACGAATTCTGGCGACAATGGTGGCGACAGGCGACGACGCTCACGGGCACGCAGGAGACGGACGCACAACGTATTAAATCCCTATATATAGGAGGATTCTATTCGACTCTTTTTCATATTCAAATTTAAAAATTCTCATATTTTGATTATTTAATCGTGTCTAAAAAATTTTTTTATATTTTTTTACATTTGAATTAGACATCAAATCTTTCACCAAGTTCGAAGGAAATTGTCATCATCCCTAAAACTATAGGCTGATGCACCTTGACAGATGAACTGGTTTAGCCAGTGGCTGTATCGGTCAATTCAATTAAAAATTAAAATGATTTAAATTTAGTTTAGTTTAATAACTGTGATTATTCTAATAGATTGAATCAAATAGTTAGTTCGTCCTC
>JBAMHZ010000091.1:3815065-3852852 GCA_037177395.1 Alpinia galanga | reverse complement strand
CAGGAGACCTTTCGTCTCCTCACAATAATGCTCAGCTGCCAAGTCTAGGTTGCGCAACGTATGCACAGCCACCATGAAAATAGATGATAAGCCAGTGGAACGTTACTCACGCGCAATAGTAACACCAACAATATTCAAAAGTTAAAAAAAAAAAAAGGACATGTCCATTCCCTGGCCTCGCCAAGTATTGATCAACCAAGTCAATTAATTGAATATTATCAACCGCCACTAAAGAATTATTCAACCTTCAGATCTTGGAAGTAGCCCATTTAAGCTGACTTTCTTTTCTCAAACCACAGTTCAACCAAACTTCGATTCTGTTGAAAATTGATCGAACCAAATCCTTTGACCCGCATTTCTATTTCATTTTATAATACTTTTAACTAAATGAGTTAAAATACTATCAATTCCTTGACCATAAAAAAACTAGTTGTTCAAGTATTATTATATAAGAGAACAGGAGCAAAGAAAATTTAAAAAAAAATGAAAAGCAAATTTATGTATTACTGTCTCAGGTGTATTGATTATCCACTAAGCTTAGAGAAGTGTGGAATGAGAAAGTCAAGATACAAACAGAAGAGAAAAACGAGTAGCCAAACTTATATGAATATACAGCAGGACCAAAACAAACACAAGCAAAACCTGTTAGCCTTTTATTCTGATTCTAATTTTATTACTGTTGCCTGAGAGAACACCTTCAGAGCATATTAGTGTCAATCCAATCTCCTGCAGACTCTATGGCAAAGAAGAGAATATCATGACGTAAACAATCGTAGAAATCAAGCATCAGAAAGAGTTGGTGGAACTGGAGGAGGAGACACTTTGCCTTCGTGAAGTGAGATAACAGTTTCAAAAGCACCGACCAGGGCCTTCACCTTGCTCTTCCTGGTCTCAACAAGTTTACTAGCAGTTTCCTCAATCACCTGATTCAGCAAACGTTGTGTGTCTTTCTTTTCCTGTACATCTTGGTGCTTCAGAACGACTGCAAGTGCTTTTGCAAGGGAAGCATTGGAGTTTGTGACACTTCGACCACTCCTAAGAAACTTTGAATGGAAATCTCCTTGATCATTTTGGTTGTCACTTGCCAATTTACGACGTCTGAATCTAAGAATTCTTGGCACATTGTTCTCAGGTTGTAGGCTGGTAACCTTACCTCTGCTGAATTTCAACTTCTGAAGGGTGGAAATTTTTTCTTCCAAGTGGACACTTGCGGCTCTTCTATGTCGTCTGTCAATCTGACCCTTGGAGATAACAGTAAACTTTGTATCAACGTCACCTTTAGTATTTTGTTTGTCAGTTGCTATTTTAGCCTGTCTGAATTTGAGTATTCTTGGTGCCTGGTTTTCATATTGCACGCTGACTACCTTACCTCTGCTGAATTTCAACTTGAGAGGTGTAGATAATTTATCTGACTGGATGCTTGCAGTTCTTCTATGTGGTTTATCAATTTGATCCTTGTATACAACAATGGAGCTTCCTTGTGCTACTGCTTGTCTCATATCAGGTTCATTCGCTCCACAAGACTTAGAACCAGTGTCACCCTCTTTCCCAACAGATTTATTCACTTCCCCATGGTTTCTAACATTTTGCTTCAGAGACCTGAGATTTATATTCTCTTGTTTTGGCCCACTACATTGGCCACTTTCTTTCTTTGATCCCGGCTTCCCAGCTCTTTTTTCAATTTTCAACAGTGGGACGGGGACTATATTCCTGTTTTTACGTAACTTTTTTGTTGAAACTTTCCTAGTAAGGGATCCCACGGATAGAAAGCTCAAAGATTGTCCCAGTAATTTGTTCACTTCTCTACCTGAATGGCTTGAAACCTTGCTTATCTTATCACTCTGTAATTGATTCAGATTGTCTGAAGAAATTGATTGAGACGTAGCTTTAAGTAAGAGATCCTTGGCTTTCATGGGGTTGGTTGGTTCAGCAGATGCATTAACTGTCTTACCAGTTGATAAAGTTCTTTTCTTGACTGTCCTGGTTGTCTCAGCTACACGGTTGTTATTCATCTGTTTAGTCTCTGTCTTACTAGAAATTACCGATTTGATTATTACACTTGACGAATTCTTTTCCTTTCTATTTGAAGTCCCAGATACCGTGACCTGTGCATGTCGAATGACTTTCGTTCTTTCGTGGGCACCAATACTTTCATCTGCTCTTTTGAGTTCAGTTATATCTCCTTTTGCTTTGGCTACTAGACAAGGACCTACCTTTTGTCCCCTTTTATTAATTGCACTGGATAGCGTTGTCTTGCGTGTCATACCACCATTGGCAAGTTCCTTCTTGGCTGATACCGCATTTTTGTGACTCTTAGACTTCACGCTTGAGACTTCAACAGGCAACGCGTTCGGTTCGCTTAAAGTAGCATGCTCACTAGAAGCAGTGAGTTCCTGTACAGGGAATGTGGCATTCGGCTCTTCCTCGACGGGCTTTTCAGGAATCCCTTCTGGAAGATTGGAAGATGTATGTGTGACCGAAGAATTGATGTGTTCAGTTGATGATGAAACCATGAGTTTTACCATGACAGGTTCAATTGATGATCCTTCTGTAGGTCCAAGCTCACTAATGGCAATGACATTCTCCTCTGCTTTCTGAGCTAGATTGATGCGTATGGGCTTCACAGGTAATCCTAATCCTTCTGACAGATAATATGACCCATGCTGATCAGAAGCATTGCTTGGTGAAATAGATGATGGCGTCATTAGTTCGATGCTTCTTGTTTCCTCTGATGATCCGCCATCTTGATTTGGAGGTGCATGCTCAACAAATGAATCAGTCATCTTAGCACTTGAGGGAAAATCGAACTCCCAATCCATGGAACCTTGAACTGGAACTTCTTCTGGATTTGTAGTTGCGTCAAAAAGCTGAATTATCTTCTCTGTCGGAAGATCAGAAATCTGAATTGTCTTCGCAGGTGGCAAATCATTCTCTTGCTTCTGAGGTGGCAAACCATTTTCTGGCTTCTCAGGTGGCAAATCTGAATAATCTTTCTTTCCTCTATGTAGCTTGCTAACAACGGTGCCTTCGTCTTTTTCAATACTAGGGACGTCTCTATTGGCTAAAAACTTTTTACGAATAGGACGCCTTTTCTTAACCTCTACATCATGCTTTATTCCATACTTGCACAAATCATGGCAAGAATTTGTGGAAGCTCTTAGGTAATGAGGAACCGGCTTTTCTTCAGGTGAAACTTCCTTTTTCCCTGTCGAGTTTCTTCCCACTGAACTTTTAGGCCTCGATATCTCAGGGGTTACAGAAATAATATCCCTCTCTGCCGCTTCTTTACTCATTTGTGAAAATTTTGTCTAATATCCAGAATCCTGCAAGAAAAATAAGGTAGGCATGTGATGTCAAGTTCCCAGCAATTAAACATGAAGAAGCTGTAGAACAAAAGAAAGAACTTAATGAAACACCTTATATCAAGTCTGAAAATGAGAGAGTTGCTAAAATCATGTTTCAAAGTCGGGTTAGTTACTGATAGTGCTCTAGCGTCAGACTGATATGGCACTAATGAAAAAGAGCAGTATGCACCGTGACAATACCATCAAAGAAGAATTTATTTACTACCAATTCAATAGTATTAATGAATCCATGAATTTTCAGAGTAACAGGTAATTGACCCGATGGAGATTTAAAACAATCTGAGCAACATTAGAAGTGTGTTTCTGCGATAAAAATGTAAAGAGAACAATAAGATGCATCATGAATTATATATCAGACTCTGTGTTCACCATGGAAGTTCAATTGAAAAGAGTTCATGAAGGAGATTAAGCTTATTAAAACTAAACTGTCCTGCAGAAAGCAAAGGAATTAAGGTGAAAAACTACATGCTTGTCCCCTCACTGGCTCAGAATTGTGAGCCTATGATTCATACTATGATAAAGCAAATTGGCAATGGAATTGCTAAATGTTAAAATTAATGGGTTGATCAGCATGTTTGAATCCATGCCTACTTGCCAAATTCATAAAAAAATTCAAAGGTAAGAACATTTGTTCAAGTTAAGACATCCAAACTATTCCAATCATGTCACTTGTGAACTGAAATTTTCAAAAGCAGGTACCTGTGACTACTGCACAAGGCCAGTTCTATTTAAAAGAAAAAAAAAACTTTTCACCGATAAGTATGCACCACTCTCATTTATTTCGGTAAAAAGGAAAATTCGAAAACCTGCATCCGTGGAGAATTCAGATTTTTTACGAGCATATATGACATCACTTTTGCAACACGAGAATCTATAAATACACACAGATCAGCAGAAAGGCACATCCATAGAAACTCAACCTTCCTGCAATTCCTCTCGATGCAAGAATTAGAAAGCTAAAAAAGTTCCATTGAATCGCCGAAGAAGAACGGATAAAACAATCAGAAATCGGAAGCTCATCGTCCCACTCATCTTCTACCAGAAACAGATCGAAAACAAGGCGAAGGACGATCTGAAATCCAACGAAACAGAAACGAGCAAGAACAAAGATCGATAGGATGAAAATACCAAAGTAAGCACAGCCTTTTTCGACTCTCCGATGATTATGTCGGCGAGGTTGTCAAAGAAGCCGCAGAAGCTCCATCAAGATGGTACCTTTCCTCTGAATCCGGGACACAAATTACAAAAAGACAATTTACACAACAACTCAAACAATCAGCCGTGCGCGGGACGATCGCGTTGCCACGGCGTTGCCCGCAGCGTGCTTCCTTGAACTGGACAAAGCAGAGGAGAGAGAAAGAAGGACAGGAAAAAAAAACAGAGGGGGCATTAGATCATAATGGGGCCCACATCCTTCGTGGGCCCCACCCTCAAATGTTGATGGCAAAAGAATCATTCAAAAAGAAAACAAAACAAAAAAAAAACTTGGCCGGGCCCACCACAATTTATGACTAAAATTGTGGCCCTCGTCAGCCCTTCCTCCCCAAGGTAAAGAGTTGGTGAAAAATAAATAATTAATTAATACTTCCTCGTTAAGAGTTGATTTTAATTTTACCAACGGGAAAAATGTGACTAATTGAGGATTAAAATAAATTTATAAATAATTCGACGCTCCCGGAGATGTTTATATTAATATATTATGCCTTCTCGTTGTCCCCGTTTCGTAAAAAGGAAAAAAAGAAATGATTAGCCCAGGGCACGGTGTAGAGGTGTGATTTGATAATGGATTTTAAAAAGAAAAAATTACAGAGGATAACTCTGTTTTTTTAGAGTTTATCTAATGAATAAAATATGAAGTCTAAATTGATTTATTAAAAAAGTTATAGATACTTTCTTAATTTACATAGATAATTGATAAAGATTTATTAAAATTTTGATATCTTTTAACTCAATTATTGAAGAGGTATCTCTAAAAGACTATAGAGTAATTGATGATTCTAAAAATTAACCAGATCAAAAGTTTAGATATACTAATGCTAATAAAAAAAAACAGAACAAAATTAGATGATCTTTAAATAATTTATATTTAAATTAATGCCAATAAAGTTAAAACCTTGATAGGAATAAAAGTTACTGTTCCCCGTGCACAGGTGTCTATATTCTTTGATGTGATTAAACGAAAGTATTTATTACTCATTTTTTTAGCAAAATAAAAAATTACTACACCTAATTGTTTTTTTAAAAACGAATTACAACTAAATAAAAAAATCATATTATATGTGCACTAAAACACTTGCTACAATTAAATAAAAGTAGTTACCATAACTAAATGAAAATGAAAGAACATACTATTATTATTTTAATTAGTTTTTATCCAAATAAAAAATAAGATACTTACCATTAAAAAAAAATAAGGCCAAGATTTGAATAGTAATAATATAGACATCTTGTGTGCTTTTAATTAATAGAGTCATGTAATACATGCTTATAATTGGTTAATTAGTGTAAATTAAAATAAATAGCTGCAAAAGCAACGTGGAAACTTAGGAAGTATCCATTCAACAATATGAAACTTGAAAGGACAGTTTCATCGATTGGAAATTAATGAAATATCGACGGTGGCAATTCACCAGCACATTATTTATTCTTGAATTGATGAGTAGGTATATCTGCATTCAGCTAATTTTCATCACCTAAATCACTTTAGTTTGACAACAGTGATTTTATTATCCAAAAATACAATTGTGATTGAATTTTGGTTTTATTTGTAGTAATTTTAGAAATTTATGTTGGAATCGAAGAGTACTAATATATATATGCAAGCCAACTTTTTCATATAGTTAATTAATTAAAGTCACTTCATTTATTTTATCCAGCTTGATTCTTAATTACTTGGTTAAAAGGGCGATCGTATCATAAGCATGTGTTCAACTGACCCCTTCGGTTGTTCACCATGACTTGTTCTCATTGGATTAGATATATAATTTAATTTGAAGGAAAAGATAAGATTATTATTCTATTAATGTAGCTTAGATTTTTAGATCTTTAAAAATAGAAAAAGATTGATTCTCTCCAACTACAATGATAATAATGTTTAGTCTTTTCTTCATGTAAAAAGTTAACAATAAGTTAGATAGCTGTCGGTTTTTCAGCTAACGGCTCTCCAATATTTAAATTAAAATCGTGTAAGAGAAAAAGATAGAGATCAAAGAAAAAGGAAAAGTAAATGTAATAATAATAGTAGTAGTGAATAATGATTAATCAATTTCTTTCGCCCTTCCTTTTCTTGCCCTTTTATATTAGCTGTGAGACATCTTTTTTCTTCATGATTTTCTCCACAATATCCCTTATCTGACTGACAGGAAGTATCTCCTCCCACGACGCCTTTCCTCTAGCTGACAAAAAGCATTTCATATGTTGAAGTTGATCATAGAAATATCAGGTGACAAAGAATGATACTCTTATTAGATCATTAGAGGAATAATCCTTAAAAATGAGTATTTTTATTATGATATGAGGTATCATTGTTTGGTTATTATAATACGTGATGGTCTCTACTTAATTAGCTTTTCAAGAGTCCTATAAGTACAAACTATAACAACATATAGAATTTTTTTTTTGTGGTCTCCTCCATAGAGGACTAAAGTTTTCTTCATATCGAGCTGTTTTGTCTTGATCCAACGTTTGCTGAGCTGTTTCTCCTTAATTTGATATTTCTCTCCTTCTATCGAGCCGTTTTACCTCAGCTCGATAATTTCTCTTCTTGCCAAGCTATTCTCAAACAGCTCGGTATATCTTTTTCCGAGTCAAGCCGTCTTATTTTAATTCACAATTCTTCCTTTTGCAAGTTGTTCCCAACCCTCTCGACGTGTCTTTACCCGAGCCGAGCCGCTCTACTCTGGTTTGATAATTTTTTCTTTGGCATAGTTGTTTTCAACTACCTCAGTGTGTCTTTTTTCCGAGTCGAGTTACTCTACTCTAGCTCGAGAATTTTTCTTTTCACCAAGTTATTTCCAACTAATTCTGTGTATTTTTTTCTGAGTCAAACTATTATATTCTGACTTAAAAATTCTCTAAGCTATTTGTAAATAGCTCAACATATCTCCTTCCTTTCTTGATTGAACTGCTCTGTTTGGATTCTGCAATTATATTTAATAACTGATATTTTTTAACCTAACCTATAGCAATTAGCAAGGAGTATCATGCATCATAATACAATTTTATAAAGATTTCAATCACTTGTTCAACGACTTTCACAAAATTTCAATCATACTATTAAAACTCGTCGGCAGAGTCAAAAGTAGCATCTTTCTTTTTTTTTTAAATAATAATTAAAAATAAAACATTTCAACTTATAAAAAAGTTGTAAATTTGTAGGAAATGAAGAAATGGCACAGCCAAGATGGGTTATAATTAAATTAAGAATAATATAGTAATATATTAAATTAAATTATACTTAAAATCTCTAAATAAATAAATTTTTATTTCATTATTTAATATTGAACTAAACAATATAAATTATGTTTCATTTTTTATAACTTTGATTATATGATTATTTAGTAATCAAGTAATTAAAATTATAAGATTACTTAGTAATCACATAATTAAAATTATACTTGAAAACTTAAACCAAATGCATTCTAGTGGACTTTTAATATCTTAGTAATTGTTTCAGTGCTTATTTGGAACTATAAAATTTTCCATATCTCATGGGTAAAAAAATCTCTTCCCATGAAACATGGTAGAGATTATTCTTTCATATTAGTGATGCTGCACACTTTTTAGCTTGCTTCCTCAGGATGATATCCTACAATATTTCGTCCCCTAGCCCTTGAAATTCTGATTGTCAAACTAATCTAAATCTTAAAGGTCCTGGCTGTTCAACTTTGAGAGGTTTTCCCTCTATCATTAGTCACTAGTGATCATACAGGACTTTTATTGGCCAGTCCATTTTTATCTGTCTGAATTAGGAATGGTTCAGATGGCTATAACATCGAGTTTGTCACATCGGCGAGGTCCACTATTAAATCTGATGTAGTTCAAATTTTATCACGAGATTGAATTATGCTTCCATTGCTGTCATCCCTAAGAAGGGAGGTGCGAATCAGATGGGCCATTTCAGGCCAATGGATCTGGAAAACTCAATTGTGAAGTTAATATCAGGTTGCAGAGTTGAATGGAGAATTTGATCTTAAAATATCAGTTTCCATTTATCAAAGGGTACAAACTCCATGCTAATGCAGTTTGCCGATGATACGGTTATTTTTTTGTAGAAGACGACGCCTGGAAAATTCTCCATTCTAAAATTATTTTGGTCTGTTTTTCTATGTTCACTTGTCTTAGCGTTATCAAAAGTCACAATTGACTACCTCGGAGGCAACATGAACCAAGGTTCCTATTTAACTGAATTAATAGGATGTTCTATGACAGATCTGCTGATTTCTTGGGATATCGGCCAAACTATAGACGTGCTAGACAAGATCACTGGAATTCTTTCATCCAGAAGATGGACTTTGTGGTGGATTTGGGGGTTCTAAACCTCTAATACTTGTTCAACATGGCTTTCCTTTGTATCTAGTGGTGGAGGCTAAATGAAGAGCACTCTGACGCAGCATAGAAAAAATTGGTACGAGTTCAATGTTTTCAACGAAAGCACTGGACAGAGGCTACACCAAACAGACATTAGTCTGATATGCGAAGGAAACTGATTCAGGTGTGTGTGACATTTTTTTTGTTGTTGGAGTAAGATACTTAATAGATAACGCGATGGATAGCATGATAATTTATTGCCGAAGCACAAATTCAAGCATTTGTTTCAGAACTGTACCAACACCAAGGTCAATCTTCGAGAACTGGATCACTCAAAAAGGATCCTGGGCCTGTCATTCACAATAAAGATACAACTACAAATCTACAACAGTTTCAAGAGTTGAGAAAATCAGGAAAGGTGCTCATTTGACAAATTGTTCCAGGAATTTAATAGACTGGAGGTGGAGCAATAACACTAGTGTGGTACTGAAACTGCTTATAAGTCGTCTCCCTTGAAAGCAACATCCGGAACTCTTTTAGTACCAGCAAGGTTAAGATCACTAAGCTGATTTTGCAAGGCAAGGCGAACGGCAAGATCGATTTGATAAACTGTGAGGTTCACACAACTAATACAAATTCATATAGAGGTTAGCTTAGCTGAATACAAAGAGAATAACAACAGGAGCTCGGCGGTCTCAGCCCACAGAACGAAGAGCCCAATAGTGCTAAGCATCATGTAGTTGAATATGACTGCAATAAATGCTGGGAAAGTGTTCGATTTAATGTTTTCACACGTTTTCTTCCTTCCATGGAAAGATGACATTCCAGGCCTTTTGTCACTTTTCCGGGAAACTCAAGATAAGTTCGATCAATTACTACATGCAAAAACTTCCTTTGGCATTATATATATATATTTAAAATTTTTATTTGTTTTTGAAAAATAGAAATTTAAAACTGATTTGCTATTGACTCGAGTGAGTGGGTACATATTTTCTACTGCAAGGACGAGTGTAGCACAGGTGCATCTGGATATGGGCGGCTGCTAGTGCATGGTGGCCTGTCGAGTTATTCCCAAACTTTTTTTAAAAAAAAAAAAATCTTTAAGGTCATTCCTAAAGTTCCTACATATAAATAAACTTTAAAGTCAGTGAGATAATTGAAGGCTGAATGCTGCCCATTGGTTAGTCCACCATGGAATTGCTTGTCGTTTGTGTGTATTGGAAGTGGTCGTTTACTTGATTACTAAGAAGTTGAAAGAGATTTATGGCCTTTGGAATCAAGCGGATTGGATTTGCTGAGCCAATTAGATGAATTAGGTTGATGAGTTAGGACAGAATCGACCACGCTTGTCCAAAGATCAAACAAGCTGAGTCAAAAGAGTTATGGCTCTCAAACCCAATATCTAATCTATCTTAAAACACAGCTCTTAATTAATACTTGCTCAACCACGCTTGTCCAATGCCCATTAAGCAACTTCATGCCTTCTCCATGACTGCTAAATATGAGATCAGGACCACACTAATTATACACAATGAAGAAAAATGACTGATTTAATTGTTCCAGAGATACAAAGTCAATAATTTTAAAGACAAATTATTAATTGAATGCTCTAAAATATATTATGAAAAATAAATTATAAATAAATAAAAAAAATATAATAACATTAATTGCTAAATAAAAGAAGAAAAAGAAAAAAAAAAATCAAATATAGCACCATTGGAGACGGCAACCCACAGTTGCTGTCCATTTGC
Source organism: Alpinia galanga (assembly GCA_037177395.1). Classification (NCBI taxonomy): domain Eukaryota; kingdom Viridiplantae; phylum Streptophyta; class Magnoliopsida; order Zingiberales; family Zingiberaceae; genus Alpinia; species Alpinia galanga. The sequence goes on along the minus strand of JBAMHZ010000091.1, from coordinate 3,842,207 downwards.
GTTGCGTCACACATGCTTCTGCTTCCGATGCATACTTACCAGTGCAGGACTGAGCAGGACTTGAATTGTCGACATCGCACCCAGATTAGACCTGTAATTTCTCCCCTTTCTTTTTCTTTTTATCAAAGGGAAGAAGAAAAAAAAGACTTGACATTTTTTGTCCTTTTTTTTTTTTCGTCAAAAAGTCCTACATTCCATCTCTATCAATGGAGAATTCAATTGAAAGATAAGATTATTCACTATCAAACAGTTCCATGATCTATCGAGTGATCGAGATATAATCCATTTGGAAAATAATGAAGCCGCTGTCCGCTGGTAGATTATCTCAAGTCAATGGTGTAGTCTTCGGAAGTAATTATTGGACGGATTCAGCTTCCAATCTTCCTCCAAAGCATGGTTGATTATGGCAAATTCCATGACTTGACAGGGAAGAGGAAGATAATGTGTTATGTCATTCCCACTTGCACCGGATAATTTTCCACAATCTCTTTGAGATACTCCATATCACTGGTCCCCCGCAGCAACAAACACGATCTTGTGGCCTAGACAACCGAACATAGGACACGTCAAAGATAAGAGAGATCCCACCAGGTAAGCTTGTGATAGATCCATCAATGAATCACCTGACAAATCTTAATCCGAGTGGTTGGCAGTGTCAAAAAGGAAGAAACGAAGATTTGGGGTTCTTTGTTTCCTTGGAATTGCAGATGTAGAATACAAACAGATAGCAAGAGGAGGAAGGAAGGGGGGAATATGTGTGCCTACGACCAAAAAAATAATAAAGATCCAGTTTTGATCACTTCTCGCGAGCTCCAATAAAGGATACTCGGTGGAAAGTGGGGGACGCCTATCCAGGGTGAGAGAAGAGGTGGAAAGGCAGAGAATCAAGGACCAGATGTGGACAAATTTCCTGTCACTGTTGTTCTTAGAAGGTTGTTCGTTCTTGTGAGAGAATTTTCTCTCATCTCGGATCTCTCTCTTATTTTTCTTGGCCCGGGAATCGATGTCTTTCGATCTACGGATGCATTCCGTGCCAATGGGCAACATCCGATGCCTTGGTCTTCTCCATTAGCGCCATTTTGGTCGGAAAAGTTCGACCTTTGGTGGAGAGTGTGCTGATTTTGGTGACGCTTCGGCCCCTTCGTTTGGCCTGTCGTGTGTCTCCTAGATAACCACCGTCGCTCAAACAGTCAAACGCGAGGGCCCTTGGAATTTGGTGTTTCCATGGAGGAAGGCCCATGGTCTCTTCGATTTCTGAGGTTCCACGCGCTGATGCTGAATCCGCACCGGCGACTTTGGCAAGATGGATGAGAGGAGGGATGCGATGCGTCTGAGGTGATTCCTTGTTCATTGGCCAACATATTCTTTCTCTTTTTTCCAGATTTGGGTTTATGATTAGAACTTTGCGCGTCTGGCCAATTTCTTTTTGCTATTACTATAATCTATTATGTAGATTTGTTACCTTAGGAGAACAATTCTTAGATAACTTCTTGTATTAAAAAAAAACAAAGAAATGATTTTAAGTAGACTTGACGAGAGATTGTGTGTGTTAGATTCCACTACTGCCCCTGAATGGAACTTTCATGTCGTTCTATCATTCAGATGATGGATTCTCCTGCTAATGGTGCCTATGTAGTTACACATTTTGAGTCATAAAGAAGAGAACATCAACCTCAATTGTTGCTCTTATTAGAATTTAATTGAACTAGAAAAGCTGCTTAAGTCTTTACAGTAGTTATCTCTGTTCCTTCACTTGGCCAATGAAATTATCTCTTAATTCTTGCCAAAGCGACCCAAATTTCAGTTAGTATTCTCATTGTGTTGAAGTATGCTCTTTTCTGACATCTAGCTACTTTCAGTTTGGGATAGTAACCAGGTATTATCCTTTTATTTTCTTAGATGCTGTCATGTTGTCTGGTTAGGTATCTCCATGACAGGAAAATTGGAAGCTTTCTTGTGTTTGCAATCTCCAAGAGAATGCTTTTACCAAATCAATTGGCTATGTTTATGAAGATTAAGATGCATCTCTTCTTGCTGGTGCTGATTGAAGCTTGAGGCTTGATTTTTGCAGAATGTACTTCCTTCTTTTTAGCCTGGTTTAGGTTATTCTCAGTTGCTAATTGCTGCAGTAAATTTAAGCTTTTCTGCATAGATTACTTATTGCAATCATATCGACGTGGCTGAAGCCAGTGGCTCAATTAATTGGTAATTCCTTCTCAGATTCTTTTAGCTGAATTCTACAGACAGGGCATTCATCATACAGTATCTTTATTCAAATTCAGTTTTCCTGTCCACTGCTGCCGCTACTAGCCTAGCTTGGCTTTCTATTTGTCTACATATGACTTCCATATTCCTTCTCATATAATTACTATGTTTGACCTCGGTGACAATTGTGCCATCTTTCATTTTTCTGTTCGTTTACGATTACATGTCTAGAGATCCTTTTTTCAGTAATGTCGTAAACAGATTCTGCATTTGTACATTGCTGCAACCATCTTTTTATTTGAAACATGTATAGTTACCACTGGGGCCAGTTATTGGTATCATAAATTCTGTACTATCAGTTGTTAAAAAATTAAGACGGTGGCATAAATGTTGTACTATAAGTTAGAACTTAGGATGAATGTATTTTGTTTCATCTTGTATATTTTTCCTCAGTCATGCATTGGAAAGATTGAAGCCCTTTGGTGATTATTATCACTTTTTCCCTTTCTGCTCAAGGCCATGTCAATTTGTCTTAACTATTCCCCGATCTTTTTTTTTTCTGACCTTTTAAAAGACCAGTTTAACTTCCTAAGAAACTATTGTTCACTTTATGGATGATGTGCAGAAAAAATAATTTTTTAGTATAAATTACAATTCGAGAAGTAGTTTACTGAATGGTACCAAATGCTGAAACGAGGGGAAATAATTTTAAAGAATTAGATTGTCTGTGCTAGATTTGATATTGATGTGTACTGCATGATTGGCATATGAACTATCTATGGTTTAAACTGTTTGCCATATGTGTAGTATTTGCTTATCTATTTCCTTGATAAGGTCAAAAGAAATTATATCTCGAATACCTCTGCATCATATTCCTATTATTCTTTGTTGACTAGTTTAGAATCTGCAGAAATGTGTACAAAAGTGCAGACTAAAAGTTACCTTCCGGAATATTATTCAATGCATGATATCAAGGAGGATGCAACTGGTAGTTGGTCCAGTTACTGTCATGAGAAGAAATTAAGTGAGCACATCTTCAACACTTACATGCCAAGGCATGTGAATGGATGCACTGAACAAGATAAAGAAATATTAAAAAGGACCATGCTTGAACATGAAGCTATATTCAGAAAGCAGGTAAAGATGCAGTTCACTCCGGAAGATTTTGAGGAATAAATAAATGCACTCTATAAGTTGATTATTCCATTCTCCCTGTTTCCTTCAGTTAGATGACTTTATTCGTTATTAATCTCAGAAAAATAAGTCAAGTCCGCCAAATTTAGTTATGTTGTGTTCTAGTGAATATGTATGTCTAAATTTGGTTTATTTGGATATGTAAAGCATTAGCAGATACTGAAGTATTCATAGGTATTAGCAAATCCAGTGTCCTCATACATTGGCCTAAACATAGATTTACCTTGGAATATGTGGAGCCTGGTTAGCAGATTTTTTTCTAGTCTGTTGTGCCCAGAGGCTTAGGAGAAATTCTCTCAAACTCAGATGTTTTTCTTGTTGTGTTGACTTGATCTGAAGACATGCTTTCCCAACTAAGTGGTCAGCCAATGTGACCCATTGCCCTGCTGACCTTCCCAGGTGCCAAAGCCAACATGGCTTTTAGATGTTCTAACCTGATCTGAAGACATGCTGATGTTATTAGATGTTCAATCTACTCAACTTGGTTCTAATATTCTTTATCAACCTACCCTCGTGTTCTTGACCTTGGCCTTCTAGAAGCTGGAGATTTTGACACATGACCAAATAATTATTCAACCTTATAATTATAGGATTTATTATATGTAAATTCTAGACTTCTTAGACTATAAAAGGGGGAAAAAACTTCTTTTGAATTGAATAAGTGATTGTATTGGACTTGTGATGCAATGCATGTTCTATAAGATTTCTCTAAGCTATCTGAATTACCCTAAGAACTGTATCTCTGGTTCAATACTGTTTCTTCTTTTCTAGTGGTACCAAGATCTAACAGAAGGATGCGAAAAGGTTAAGTTTCAGCTTGAAACAGTTATCCCATGATTCTTCTTGTTCATATTAGAGGCATAAGTTTTATCTGAAGAATGATTTCAAGAACAAGAAATTTCTTCATGATGCTTTCTTAAACTAGTTTTTAATACGATAGTTTTTTTTCTATACAGCATTCTAGGAAGTTGTGCCTCTAATACATCTCATTTCTTATATAATAATAGAAGGAGAGCAACAAATAAAAATGATTTCTCATAAAGTTGTGTATATGCTTGTTTGCCACTGAGTATGTTACCATGCAAACTTCTATGTTTTCCATGTTTGAACAGTTTGGGCTCATTCTCATTCTGGTTCCACCATAGAGCAATCTTATCTCGATATATTTGTCTCACCCAATTCTGATTGTTATTCAGTTATATGTGTTTGGCAATCCTCCTACTATTCACATGGTTTGTGTATTAGATGATAAACACACAAAAAAAATGAAATTGTAATCCACCACCATTAGATTATTGTTAGGATATGTTGTATCTATCAGAAAGTCAACTCTTAGGGGGAAAAAAGTATGTTGTATTTTTCCTGTTATTTGTAATATTTATATATAGTCTCCTCTGCTAAATTGTCACTTCTTTTTCAGATTTGTGAACTACATCGTCTATATAGAATACAGAAAGATATGATGGATGAGTTCCAAGCTAGAAACTTTGATAGATCTTCTGTGCCAGTAGAATTATCATACACAAGTTCTTTTTCATCTCAAAGATGGCCTGAATATACAGAAACAATATCACAGATGTCTCGCTTTCCTATTGGAGTCACCAGTTGGGGAAATATGCCTTGTGCCATCAAGGACAAGACCCACCTTAGTTTTAAAACGGTCGGAAGCATCCATTTTGATCAGATGTCATTTCCCAGTGGAGCTTCTAAAAATGACACTGAGGTACTGGACTATAAGCCTCAGAAGAGAACATTTGACCTCCAACTTCCAGCTGATGTATATATGGATATTGAAGATACAGATGGATTTCAGAAAAAAAATATTGTTGAACCTACAAATGATGCTACTATCCCAAAGAATGGAACTTTCTATGTGCATCCTGACAATGGCATGAAGCTCACTTTGCAGAGTGATGAAGTAAACCATCAGGTCGCAAATTTAACAAAACAGATTTGTAGATCAGCCTATAGTATGGTTGACTTAAATAAACCTTCAACAGAAATCTCTTTTGAAAGTCCATCAAACTCAGTATCCAATCGATTGCTTGGTGCGAAGCCTCACAACAAATTGAAACAAGGTTATTTGGATAGGCTTGGAGATCTGCAGACTCCTTTTCATATGGATGTGTACTCAAAAGGAGAATGGCCCTTAAATCGTGAATCTGGTAATCTCCCGACCTCCTAGAGTTGGTACTGTCCCCTAATTATTGACTTGGAATAGGCCAAGAGATTATGATTTAGTCATCTAATTTAAGATATATCAAGAATAATAATGATTGTGCATATTTGACCATGCTCTCATCTTCCCATATACTTGCCTTGCACAAATTGTGAGCAGCGTAAATATAATGCCTTCTTGGTTGATTAAAAACCTGAGGCTGCATTAGGTAGGGGATAATGATTGGCAAACTCCCTGTTAGCTAGTATTTATATGGATAGTCACACACATTTGGGTTTGGGTCTTTTTCATACTTATCTTCTTTTCTATTCTTTAATGATAGGATCTGGATGTGGCAATAGTATCAAACAATTGTGTATTCACTAAGAAAAATTATCCATTGAATAAATTGAATCAGAAATTCTGAAATTATACCACAATCATACCAGTTAAACCAATTTAATAAATTATTATTTTAATGATTCTATCTGGATGTGAGAATAGTATCAAATAACTGTGCATTCAACTAAGAAAAATTACCATTGAAGAAATTAAATCAGAAGTTCTGAAATTATAAACGCAATCATACCAGTTAAACCAATTTATAATTTATTATTTGTATGATTTAATATTCCTTCTTAAACAAAGTCATAGTCTTCTTATTCTTTTGTTTATGCTACTTTTTTCTTTGCTATGTCCCTTTTAAAATGCATTTGTAGTGTATATCCTACCTATAATGCATTGCTTGTTCCACTATTTCACTTTATCCTCTCATTTGGATGTTAATGTAAAATACAGGGAATAAAAGGAGCACAGTGGATGACTTTTCTCAAGCCTCTAACCATGATGATCCAAATTTACCTGAAAGGTTACAATTAAATTCAAATACATATGGTGAATCTTTTCAGTATGATCATTACAATCCTGAGACATGGTCTAGACAAGAGCTAACTCACGCAATCCAGAGATCACCAAGATTCCATCCAGTCACTTGCTTAAATTCATCTCTGATTTCTCCTTCAGTACCTACAATCTCAACTTCACAGGCTGACTTAACCAGTTGTACATCTTCATTTGCTCCGTCTTTGAGAAATGTTGCTGCTTGTAAAAGCAACACACAAGTAGCTGTTCATGTACCTTCATTCTTCAGTGGGTCGGCATACCTTAATAATGAGAGTTTAAGTTCCAATATAGATGCTCAAAGACCTATTACTTGTCGTCAAGAGTGGCATAGTAGGAGCTTCACTGCAAGTGTAGGAAACGTTAAAACACTCCTTCACACAAATATAATGGACCCTAATTCTATTCCACATCTGAATGCCACATCCAATAAACTGGACCAGATTAATAATGGCAAAGATAATCTTCATGATAATTTACCTAGAAGCCCTCGAGAGTGCTCTCATAGCAGAGATTTGAAGACTCCATTAGACCTGAACCTAAATCAAGCGTTGCCAAGTGGCATGGAAGATACTAGTACACTCAGACAGGATCCACTGTGCTATGATGGTTGTTATAAGTTCCCAGGTGATTCATATAGGCACAATAAAACATCAACTAGTGAGACTGAGGAGAAGAAAACCTCCATAGTGGATTTTAGTTTGTCAAATGAGCATCCTAAGCTTATTTATGGACCCAATATTATGACCCCTAATATCAAGAAGGGGGAAAAGGAGTTGGATTTATCAGCAAGCAACTCGCAGGAAGTCATATCAACGATGCAGTTTATATATCATACAATGCAGGGAGATAAAGATTCAGAGAAAAATGGGAAAAAAATTCTTGGCTTTCCTATTGATGGTGTGAATAAACATTCCAGCATACTTGTTTCCACCAAATATACAGCCGGGAAAGATAAGTTTATGGAAAATGATGACAGAAAACTCAATGACTTCCCCTGTGGTACAAAAATATTCAGTACGCAGAAGAAAATTCAAAATGGGGATTCTGCCACTGAAATTTGCGGTGCAATGAACAGTGCAAACTCTAGGCCTCATATTAACCTGAATGATGAGCTGGCATATGCAGATGATTCTACACATTCAGAGTTGATACCTGAAGGTGAGGTAGTGGTTCAGCCTTCACGTTCCATATCAATTTTCGGAGCAAAAATTGTTTCTGATCCTGATCTTCAAGCCTCTAATTCTCAGGCTGAAGCTAGCATTATAAATCAATATAAACACATTTCATCAAACAAGGAAGTTGATTTAGAGAAAAAGGATTTCTCCTGTGAGGAGCTTGTAAGATTGGCTGCAGAAAATTTAATTGCTATCTCAGCTGATTGTAATGATTGCCACAATGATATTGGCCCTAACCTGTTATCCCTGCCTCAATTTGACACCTTGTGTTGGTTTGCAGAACTAGTATCACATAGTTCAGAAAACCTTGTGCTAGTTGATAATGGTAGAAATCAGGATGCTCTATGTTTAGATGTTGATACTGACAACAACGGTAATGCTGGTGTTTTGGATCTATTTGAGGCCATGACATTGGAACTTGAAGAAGTCAAGGTGGATCAGCAATGTCATGAAGCGAAAGAAACTGAGGCCAAAGGTGATGAAGAAAACGAGCAGGAAGTTAAAGCTCCTGCTTCACTGCTTTTCACAAAGGCTCGGCGTGGCCAGGGAAGAAAGAGGAGGCAGAAGAGAGACTTCCAAAAGGATGTCTTGCCAGGCCTTACATCACTCTCAAGGCTTGAAGTTTCAGAGGATCTTCAAATCATCGGAGGAATGATGAAAGCATCAGGTAGGCCTTGGCAAACAAGTTTACCAAGGCAAAACACCGGCCAAAAGAGGATGAACACCCAAAGAAAGGGAACGAGGCAGCTGAGCATAGCCATTACAGTTGAGGAGGTCCAAGTCACCTCCTGTCAACCCACACCACTAGGCAATACTGAAATAGGTGTTGTCGGAAGCAGTATGATCGGGTGGGGAAGGACAACACGGAGATGCAGTAGACGGAGATGTCTCCCTCGAAGTCTCCTTGGCTCTTAAACTTAAATAGGAGCATCATACTAGCAACGGTTATTCTATAGAGGAAATCTGACTAGGTTCTTTATCAGATTAGCTTGTACATTCCATAATAAATTAACATTGCTTCATGAAACAGTGCACAAAATGTGATTGAAACCAAGGAAATGAATTAGTTTGATAGATTCAATGAGGTGTGACTTCACTTATGAGGAAACTTGAATTCATTAAGGTATCGTTTTAATCTGGTGATACATGGGCTGAGAGATTTTCTCTGAAACTGTTTACATACTTTCTCTGATTCCTGTTTCTTTTAATGGTGGCAACTCTTTCCAAGTTTTAAGTGTGACATGTCTATAAGGTTCTTGAAGCTTTTCTTACATGTATATATTAAGTAGGGGAAAATGAACTCAGACATCTTGTCTTGAAAAAGATTTTTTTGGATGATGGAATATTGAAACCCTGCGTCTTCATTACAAAATTGTGCACTTGTTTGTAGCATTTTTCTTCTTGAGGAGAAGCATGAGACATCAACGGTTCTCTTAATTAGAGATTAAAAAAAAAAGAAAGAAGCAATTTAACTGAAGTTATCTGAGGTCTTCAATATTCATTATTTTTTTTTTTTTTTTGAAAACCCATAATCCTTTGTACCTTGTATTTTTATTGTATATTCATAAAATATAATTCAAGGAATCAATAGGAAATTAGAGGACAGACAACACAAACATTTTATCATATCTATGGTTCAAAAACTACGCTATAATTAGTTGGCATTTAACAAATCACACATCCCTTGAATTCGATTTTGACCAAATCATACCGATTATTGTTGTTTAGCAAATCACATTTTACCCATCAAGTTTTCTGAGATTGCCTATAATTTTTTGACATTTCACTTTTGTTCTTAATTGTGCACGAACTTGATAGTTTTAACTACATAGACATAGATTAAATCTCTTCCAAATATATTCATTTTTGAATCAACACCTTAATTTATATAGATTTGAGTTTTTAACCCCAAAAGATATTTTATCCCTCATTTTTAACCAGATCTACTTTTTAAATCAAATCAATTTGTTGGATTAAAATTTTAATTTATGTAAAAGTATGATGTGAAGGACATCTTGATGGTTATCTTAGGTTGGAAAAAAATCCAAATATACATGAAAATCAATAGTAATTTCAAAAAAAAATTTTGATTGTGGCATGAGTTATGATTAAAATTAAATACAAAGGCTTGATGCCATAAAACGGCATAATTAATTCCTTGTACACTTTGAATATTAATATTTAGCACGCTGAATTTGACATGGAACTATCCAAATACTATTATTTAGTAGAGATACATCAACAATGGAACGTCAATGGAAGCTACATACAAAAGTAAATGGGTCCCTATAAAATTAAAGATGGATCTGGTGGAAGAGGAATGCAAATAGTTTATGTTAACAATTATTTAATTAAATTAAAGTGTTCGACCCTGCTTTGTAGCTTGCGATAAATTTCGATGAGAGTTAATTTGAGCATGAATGATTTACATCTATATTTATCATGTCGGGGTATTGAGTTTTTATAGATAATTAGAACATAACAAACTTTTTTTTTTTTTTGACTAATTTCTAATTTCCTTTGACTTGATTCCATGACAAACCATAGGAAAGATTGGACAAAAATACATAGCTCGCTAAATAATTTCTTTGGTCTTTTACTTTAAGGACACGCAATTCTTCTGTCCAAATGGAAGATCCAGTTGAATTTTGGATCATTGATTTTATTGGCAATTATGGCATTCTCAAGATCAAAACTTAAATCATGGAGCATTAATTCAGAAAGACTTGGTAGCGACTACCGACAGCTGGTGACATTAGCTACCCCAAACAAGATAAGTGATTTGTACCCTGAAACTCTTCAGAAGGGAATAAACTGAGGCCGACAGTACCTGATCTTGCATCCAATGGACATCTATAGATTCTAGTGGAGAGAGTTCAATGTGGAGAGATGCGATGGATGAAACACAGCTAGGTACAACAAGAATGTGCAATCTTTTAGCATGTAAAAGGAAACATCCTATGCAAGATGTGAGGAAGACCATAATTATTGTTCAAACAATAGGTAAAAACAATTGGCGTAATGAACGTGATTCCATGAACATAGTTTCAGCTCTTGTTTTTTGCAAGATACATCATTTAGGTAAACGGCTCTTGATCTTAACAAAACACGTCATTTAGGTAAAAACCTAATTAACTTGTCACTCCTCTTCACATATTGGTATTACAAGTGCACTAAAATGGGATGCAACGATCGGAATACATACTCAAAGAGCTTCCTCATATGCTAAAGTGGTCATTATGACATACAGTTGACTTTTGCAGATTGCGAGTTCAGTTGATCCTGTGCTCTGCTAGCACTACAGTGTGTTTACATTCTTTAACAGTTGTGTTTCATTTTCTTCCATGTTTTTTGTGGATCCTGGCTAAGAATTTTAAAAGCTTGTGGATGAAATATAGGTGAAGGGATATTTACATTCTTTTGAAGAAAATTTGAGGTACACCAGGTCACTGAATTATGTATCAAAATCCTTGATCGAAGACCATGAACTACTCTACCAACATCTCAGGACACTTTTAACAGATCAGATTTCATTGTTTAAACAGTGAAAGAAAACAGAGGAAAAAGGCTACTAATGAAGTTAATGAGCTGTTTTATTATTGATGTGGAGAGATAATTTAGGGTCTACATAGCGAGATTAGACTTGATCAAATCCACAACTTCACATCTTCATGACTCCATTATACCACATCACCACACCCCACATACCCATATCTCCCACTACACCTCTCAACCTCTCTTCTTAATGCAGATATATAACTCTCCAAACATAAGAAAAAAACAGGAGGGGAGTAACGTTAACTCTACTTTTCTTTAATTATTGTCTTTATTTCTCTAATCTCCTGTTTTGATTTGAGCATCAAAGGGGACTCACTAAGGTAAGCCTTGGCGCCTTTCTCACTCAGTATTATTTTTATAGGTCATCTCCTTTTTTCTACTCTAAGATCGACCCATGGAATTCTTAATTGCGAAAACTCTGTCTTCTATTTCCAACCGAAACAATTATTGACATAGGAAAAATCAATATCTGCATTTGCATAGAATCCTCCAACATTTTACCTATCCCATGTTGATTGAATCAGGGTGTTCATTGAAAAATAGCCATAACGGAAGCACAGGCCAAAATGTTTCATGGATTGAGCACTCTTCAAGAGCATTATAACATAATTGTCATGCTAAATTGACTAATTTTGGTAACATGTACTTACCCCTTGAGTTCTCTTAAGGTTCTTCAGTTGCAAAAACCATTGATTGAACAAAAAGTCATCCGCCGAACAAAAACAAAAGAATGAGGCGCATTTTCATACATCAATATTCAAAACAGCAGAGAATCTCAAGCTCCAAAATTCTGGGCTTTGCTTAACACTAGTTGATCATCAAATATCCTCTTACGACATTAAATGCTAGGAAAAAGAAAGTGTGGAAAGGCTTTGCATGCTTCTTCACCTGATAATTTCCCCTTCTTCAACCAGCGCTGGACTGCCTCGACTGTTTATTTGATTTCTCATCGTGACTAACTTGATTCTTGCAATTATTTACTTTGCTTGATTTTCTGTGTGCTTCCATTAGCAGTGGTGTCCTTAAATTTCATCTCAAATGACTTAGTGTTCTTTCTTCTGGATTGGATAGAAGTGTTTGATTGCTCAAGAATGGCAGGGGTGTTATCAGCATTTGCTTTACTTGGCATTCTTTCTGCTGGATCTGATAAAGCTGTTCGATTGGTCAATAGTAGCCGGGAAGTTTGCATTTGCTTTCCTTGACTTGGCATTCTTTCTGCTGGATCTGATTAAACTGTTCGGCTGGTCAAGAACAGCAGGGGTGTTCGCATTTGTGTTACTTGACTTAGCATTCGTTCCACTGGATTTCATTAAGCTGTTCACTTGGTCAAGAGTAGCAGGGGTGTCCGCATTTGCTTTACTTGACTTGGCATTCTTTCTGCTGGATCTGATTAAGCTGTTCAGTTGGTCAAAAGTAGCAGGGGTGTTACTACCAGTGTTCTTTCTGTTAGATCCGGTCAAGGTTTTCCTTTGTCCAGGTGTATTCTCAATGTTCCCCTTACTTGACTTCTTGTTTCTGACAGATGTAACTGAATTGTCTTGATCCGGAGTAAAAGTACCCGAATGAATGGTTTCTTTACCAGAAGCCTTTCTTGTAGTTCCATAAACATTGGATACATTGGAAGCTCTTAGGTTACACCGTCCATTCTCCAACCATTTACTTATCTGCAGAAGGAAGCACAATTGCACTATAAAGCATAAATGCCCAAGAGGAGAGAACATTGGAGCAATGCGCAGAAATGAGAAGAGCAACAGAAGGAAGAACTACAGACAATTGAAATAGTGACCCCAAGGTCTTCTGCAAGTTTATCTTGTCTCATGGGTAGGATATTGATTTTCATTGAAGATTTCTCAAGCTTCTGGAGATATAGAAACACAGGCTTTCCTATAGCGGCCATATAGCGCTCAGAGAATATAAATGTAAAACATGTGAACCAAAAGACATTATCATGGTATGACAATTAGTAGTAGCATGAGAGCCAAAACTGAATTTGGTTCTGTGACTTCAGTCAACTAAGCTATAACAAGGTAAAACCCATGCTCACAATTATCATGATTCATGAGGGATTAATGCCAAACCCCGCACCAAAAGGGATTATACTAGACAGATAGGAAGTAGGTAAAGGGAATCCATTCAGCGAGTACCCATTTAGCACCACACTGGTAAGAAATGGACGGTTCATGTCAACAAGAATAGCTACACCCTAGTCAGAAGGTGCTCCAACCGAGAACATAATGTGAAAAAGTATGAAGCAGCACAATTTGATTTGTCCAATCCACCCGCTTCTCTTCCTTTCTTAATTTTCTTGATTTTTCTTTGTTAATGCAGAAAATCAATAAACCTTACTATTTGTTGCACATTGTCGTCTTGAACTCTCCTCCACCTCCGTATCATTATTTGAATTTTACCCCTTCCCAAACTATACGAAGTTTCACCATGACACAGTTAAACTGAAATCATTTTCCTGTCTTTCATGCTCAAAATGACTTATCCTTTGTCGGCTGGTGACAAATATAATTTATACAGATTTTAAAGCAAGAGCTATTAGTAGAAAGACAAGCTCATTAGGGGACACTCATTGTATAGAATTTTTTAAGAGGGCGGTGGTAACTGAAATATTAGAGAATACGAATTATCATAAACACAAACTTGAAATCTGAACATAGAAAGGAAAAGATCTGAATGCATGAACCAATTCATTTCTGAGTGGAGACTTCATTCATCTATGTTTTGGATTTTCCAAGTTTTTCAAGTTACTTGGATTTCCCGGTATGATAACATCCACTGATGTAATTATTATTTTTTATGACAAGTTATATTGATATCTATGTTTATATGGACCAGATTTTTCAGGCAGGTTCACATTTTTCTTGGGTTTTAAGAACCCAAAATCTATCCCAAACCCCCCAAACCCAAAAGAATAATGCCGGTTTAGAGATTCAGTCTGGTTACCCGGCTTTTTGTGCAGCCCTTAGCAGAACCAATGGCTGTTCAGCAGAGCGACTGACAGCTCCGATGACAATTCCAGACATTTGAAAAGAAAAAGAAAAAAAAAAAGTGGAACCGCCGCATTAGCGGCCCTCTCAGCTGCCCCTGTCGAGGAGGAGGATAAATTAGAAACTCAATTGAAAAGTGCACAGGAAGTAATCCTCGATAACTCAAGGTGATGAATTCCCTGGGAATTAATCTCTGTTCACTACAGATAAATTCTCATGCACTAACCAACAGCGCTAACCCTGCGAGCTACAATTCCATACATTTGAAGAATGCTTGGAATGTGGGTCAAACAACTTGATAACTGGTTCATGCATGATCACTTGCTAACCACCGAGAACTATATGCAACTATATGTCAGACTGGACCATGATTCTGAAAACCTCAATCACAAGCAACCAAATAGCCCAAAAGCTCAGACTGCAGAAGAGATGTTTTTTCAATATATTATCTTAACAATAATTAACAAAAAATATGCAGGACCGAACAGTGATACTTTGATACCTGACATGCATTTTGACCAAGAAACCTTCTTGAAATTGAGGTTGTTTTATTTTGATCGTCGTCATTCCTGCTCACCTTTTCCTGTGCTTGGTCTGAAGTACTCCCATAAATTGCTTTCAATGCTTGTGGCTGATTTAATTTTGAAACGTCTTGTGTGTTACCCTTCTTGACGATATGTTTAACTCTAGAACCTCGCCAATTACTACTAGATTGAGCATTTTCATCTGGCAGTTTTGAAGGTGCTTTTCTACTAACATTTTTCTTAATTTTCTTCACCGCACACTTCTCAGATTCAACTTGGCTTGGTTTGGATGATTCATCAGCATCAACCTCCTTCCATGTTTGGGCACAAAATTAGCAGACAGATAAGAACATATTAAGTGTGGTGAGGGACAAATACACAGCCAAAATAGAAATGTATAACCTCAATTGTTAAAAAAAATGTCACTATGATGCATTGATGGCAAAATAATAATAATAATAATAATAATGATAAGTAGACAATGGCATGGCAAAATATAAGATATTAACCAAAAAAGTAAACTAACAGATAAGAGGGAGCTCTATGTTGCAGTCTGAACTTAGTTCCTATGATTTATCTCATCCCAGGAAATTAATCTTATTAGGGATGAAGCCATGTCAATTGAGGTTAATTTCTAATTAATTTGACCTGAAGTGGTCTAATTACAGGGGAGTAATGGACTCCAACATGTGGAATTACTGTTGGATTAGTTAAAACTTGAGCTGGGTTCAATTTGGACTCGAATCAGGGATAAGTCGGGTGTGTTTTGATTAAACCAAGCTTGAGATGGAATATGCACTGAACCAGTCAAAGGCCCAAGTTCACTGATAAAATAGATAGTCACTTAGTTCTCTTGTCCATTGCTTCCCCCCTTGCTTGTTTTTTAACCCATCACAAGCAACCAACCCACTTTCTCCCTCTCCACGATTATCTTCTTCCCTTGAGAAGCAACTGCCTCCTGGCAGAGCAGCAACACCCACAAGGCCCTGCATTGCCTTTCCTTGCCATGAGCAACAATACTCCCTCGTCATGAGCAATATTTCCCTCCAGCAAGTGCATTAGTGAGCTGCATACGTGCAGAATCACAGTTTTTCTCCTCCCCTGAATTCAGACAGCGAGCAGCTCTCCCTTTGAGTACATCCCTCGTCTCCTTCTCATTTAGCACATGAAGATCTCATCTCAATGAGTGTCAAAATGGCATTCATCTTCTTGTTTGTGGTTGAGGATGCACAAAGTCTCTTGTTTTTGAATGTGACAACCCTTCAACAAGATCACATTGCTAGTGACAGTGCCACTAGTGGACGTCGAGCATTGATTTTCCTTTTCCACTCTGAGCATGCTATTCGTGTGGTTAATTTTCATCATTGTGATTGTTATGTTTGTGAGTCACATATAATCACACATCACACAAGAAATGACCACACAAACCCACTTTCTATTCTCAAGATAATTCTATCCCTCAGCCAATTTAAAATACCATGGGATTCTAACACGACAAGGTTAACCACATATCACATGAGTAAATACCAGGGCTTGTGGATTATGTATGAAAAAATGACTAGTATTCATTATGAAGCTAGAACTACAAGATAGAGAAGTATACTCACGTCAGGCAACTTTTTATAATCTGAACTCTCTCGCTGCCTCTTCTTTGATGTTGGATAATTGGTCCCTTGACCAGCATCTACCTCTACAAGTGGATTCTCAGCATTTAAAGGGCTATGAAGGTCAGCACAGAAATCATCAGAGTCAGATGTAAAATCTGATTCATTCAAGTCTGATTCTTCATCTTTATCAGGTTGTGGCTGATCAGGATCATAGTCATCATCCTCAGGATCATCAGAAGGGAGACCAAGGTCATCAATCTTGTTCTGTACAGGCTGGCCCAAGTCCTCTGACAATGAAGTAGAATCTGATTCAACAGAACCTGACAGTTCTTCCTGATCTTCAGCAGTACCTTCTACGTGATCAGGTTGATAATCATAATCTTCTAAATCTTCTGATGGATAGATAGAATCATCAAATTGATTATTACCATTTGCAACAGCAGCTGCCTCGGGAAAAATTTTCTATATGGAAAGCAGTAGGCTAAGTAAGAACACATATAATCATCAGCACTAAGTCATTATCAGTAAGTGCATCAACCAGATAACAGAACAATCATGCTTACCTCCCATGTGTCCTCGATTGAGAAATCAGTTCCTTGAAATTCATTAAGCAAATCAAGGCAATCCACCTTACAATCACATACAGGACATAACCATCCTTGATCTTCAGGAGGAACTTGTTAAAAGCAAGAAAGAGTTGAGTGATTATAAATTAATGCAAAGGGAATATTAAACTAAAATAATTAAGATGTACTTTCATTAGTTGCTAATGGCGGGCTCAAACATTTCTGGTGAAAAGCTCTGTCGCAAATGCCATCACACAGTATGATATCATTGTCAGCAGATATATCCTTTGAACCACATTTTGCACAGAGTATCTGCAGCAAGATGAAATTCAGCAAGTCATGTGCACCCAAACATGAGGATTAAATAATATACGACATAGACAAGGCAGGACTAACATCCTCACTGTCAATTTCTCCATTATCATCAAACAGATTTTCCTCGAGCCTTCCTATAGAAAGCAAGGAATCTAGTTGCTGGAAAGCATCACGAATCCTTAATTTACACCATAGAATTTCAGATTTGGCTCGTTGAAGCTCTTTCTCAGGCCTTATTTTTTCCAAACTGCAGAAAGACAAGATTGTCACTCTAAAGCAGAGATCAGTAGAAAACAGTCATGGCCACTATAAACTCTTCAGTATCCCAAATAGCAAGAACAGATTGAAGGGAGAGATGCAATCTTTATGGCAAACACACAATAAGAAGCTATATTATTTATGTAAATGAACAAATAATGATGAAGGGGGAAGATTAATTACTTGTAATGACTAAGTAGAAAATAAAGCTCAAACAACCAAGATAATGAAAATAAAACACCAGACAAAGAGCAATAGTTTGTTGAATAACACCCTAGTACAATATCACAGGCATTTGTGTGGGGCGTAGCTATCTATGTTAAACTAAGGGCAGTGGTATCTCTTACAAGATTTTTCCTGATAGATAAAACTAATCTAACCAACTCAGTTCAACCAACTTCAAACTCAACCCTCCTTTTTTGTCTTCTGCCATAATAGATATCTCCACGTATCTTCTACAGGATCTACCTAGCGGTTCAAATTGAAAACATATCTCATAGAATGTCTACCAAACATTGTATCAATATTCTCATCATACTACCATTCCACCAATATATTTTTATATTTGAATATAGGTTTCAAGTATATAGATATATAGAAGCAGAAAAAAAAAATAAAGTTCATCAAGAACAAACCTTAGACCTTTCCAACCTTCATTCACATATGCATCGATAAGGCTTTGCTCAAAGTTGATTTTTCTCAATAAGTAACTTATGTGTTTTCTCCTTTGTGAAAATTCATTGATTGGAGCACTTTTTCCTTTCCTTTTCTTCTTTCTCTTCTTGGTTATTGATCGGACTGTGGAATTGCTGGGTTCGGAAGAAGTCTTCACCTTACATTTTGACATTGAGCGAAGAACTCTGCCCCCATCAAGCAAAGATCTTAGTGAATATCTTACTCTCCCATTTTGCAATACCTTTCCCCTTTTCTTAACTGCCTTTTTTGAGTTATGTTTTCTATGTTGCAGATTATTTTCAATACCAGTATGTTCACAACCAGCAAGCTCAGGATCCCAGTGGTCATTTGCAGCTGTCTCTGAGCTGGGATCTTTATCCATATTTACTTTCTCCTAAAGAATGTCCCTTCTTTTCTGCTCATCAACAAAACAATTCTCCATGAATAAACCACAAACTTTGGTCCATTTTAACCTATTACTTTATGGAATAGGCAAAAAGGACAAGCAATCCAACTGTGGTGCCCTATTCCATCAATGAAACATGTGCAAATTAGCTGCAAAAGCAAAGAAAAAGTTTTCTGTCAATGTTATTACACTGAAATAAATTACATGGCTGACAAGAAACAGAAGAAAGAAAATCACAGTGCAAAGACTAATTACTCCAATGTATAAAGAGGAGGGATCTGAACAAGTAAAGGCCAGCCTTGTGTTATAAGGTGCGAGAAAAATAGAGGTTTAACACGAACAAATCAAAAACAAGAAAAGTATACCAGTAGGTACAAGAAATTAGTGTGCCGTGGAAACTTTATTAACATAACTTTTGTTAATGATGCATCCAAACCATCACATTTATCATATTCAAAATATAAGATAAATCCAATAAATATCTTCTATAGTGCAAGACATAATGATTACATTTCAACACATTAGACACAGCTATAGTATTACCTAAATGCTTGTCTTGCTTGCTACTGTCGAACGGGAAGTAGGCTGTGGTGGGTATTCAAAAAGTCAGGTTGACAGAACAGACTGATTTTTGGATCATATAACACATGTCAAAGCATATGGACCTAGGTAAAAATCATGTGAATAAGTGTGCAAATGTATGTCACACAAAAACAATACAAGCTTCGTAGCAACCTTAAGAGATACTGCAACGCCCAGTGCATTAAAACACCAAACTATATCAGTTCCTACTATTTGGGCTGCATGGATCATATTAATACATTGAACTCTATGCAAAACCAGAGCCTAGTGAGATAGTTATCAAAATAAACATTTGGTACAAATAAGAAGTAAATATATAACTAAATTATTTGAGCATTTATAGATAGATGTGTAAACATACGAAGATGGACAGAATAAAAAATGAAAATATTAGAGAGAAAATTAGAGTTGCATCTATTGAAAGAAAACATCGAGAAACACATTTAAAATGATACGAACATATATTTAGATGACTAATAAATGTTTCAGTTAGACAGTGTGAAACTATGATAAATACACACATCAAACAAGGAAGAATAAAACCAAAAAAGACTTAGTTAGCAACAATAAAACAAGATAAAAGTTATTAAGTATAGATAATGATATAGTAGGAGATAAAGCCCATTGGTGTAGAAAGATTCATATAACCGACCATACCTAGTGGGATAAAACTTGATTGTTGTTGTTGCAATCGTAGTTAATTCCTACAATGTATTGATTCAGTAGACTTGCTAAAAAATAGCTATCTTTGCAAAATGAAAAGCATAAGATGCTCATAGAGCTTGTATCCTCTCACATTCATCAAGGGAAATAATTTAGAAACAAAGATCATAATGTTTTAGAATATGAAATAACTGCATGGGTGTTTGTCATATGAGGTCTTGGGGTCAATTTCCAGCGGGTGCAAAATGCTTCGCTGGGTTCTTGACTCCCCATGTAAAGGGACCACTGTATCAGGACGAAGCCCTCCATGATTTGCCACCCTTCATTAAACCGGAGGGCCGACCATGAAGGGTATTTGGAGTGAGCGTTATTACATTTTGCCAGATATAATACGAGATAAATAAAAAATGGGATAGAGTGTTAGCATTCACTTATTCCAGTACACGAAATGATAACTAGACTCAATAGTTTAAGGACAAACATCAACTATTGCAGTAATTAGTCGAGGGAGAAAAAAAACCACTATTCTTTTTTTTTTTAGAAAAAAGGGGGAAATGCATAGAGATAATGTTTACAAGGAAAACCAAACCAAAAAAAAAATAGAAATTAAGGAAAAAAAACGAGAAAGGGGACATGAAAAACTTCTTACCATTCAATCAACAACTTTCACACGTGCAAGAAGCTATATTTCAAAATGGCCAACTCCTCTTAACGGAGTTTTGAACTTACATACTTAAATTAAGAGTTCTGAACTTACATACTTAAATTCATCCATTTGGCACCATAATTCACTGAATAATATAAATTTTATAATTTTTCTTGACTATCGGTTGTATCTTAATATAATCATGCATTAGAATTTGATAAGTTTTTTTCTTTAATTATAGTGTGTCGCTATTACCGCGACAAAAGAAAACTACAATCGGCGACAACTCCAAGTACCTTGTTTTATGTTATCTTCCTTGATTCCTTGCTTCCTTCTTTTTATTAGGGCACAAATACGAGGCACAGGCCAACATAAGAATCTTCTTTAACCAGGAACACAACCAAACAGAAAGAAGAGACACAGGCACGAAGGAGCCATTTAAAGGGGAAGAAAAGAAAGCAACAGTAACAGCAGACACGAAGAGGAGAAAGGCAAACTGCTGAGCATTTGAAAGATACATCGAAGGGAGGCAATTTCGCATTATGCCGTACTACTACCTTCCGCACTCGCGAGATGTGTTCGTTCCCTCGCCACTGCACAAGGGACAGCGACAGAGCCCAAAGGAAAAAAAAAAAAAAAGGAGGAAAAAGAAGAAGACAGAGAAAGACATGACTCACATCACAAATGGTCGATTTGACGGTGGAGCTCCCGAAGGCGAGGAAGCCAGCGGCAAGTTTGGTGGAAGGCGGCGAGAACTGTGGAAAGCGAATTAAGTGATCAATTGGGTTATCGATCTAAATAGTAGCCTGATACGGACCGGGCTCGTTTAAGGGTAATGTAAAGCCCAATTAGCCCAGGTCCTGTAGTCGGACCCTGATCACTCTATTCGAAATAAATATATTATTATATAATATTCATATTCATATGGTCGTAAACAAGGATCAACACTAAATATACTACTCATATTTCTCGAATACATATAGTCCTTGTGTTTGTTTTCCATAAGTCTAATCAAACTATGAGTCACATCATTTCCAAAATGGTTATGGCTAGCCTCTCCAAATTTTCCACAAAAAAAATACTAGGACAGTCGTAGAGAACCTTTCTTCATCTTCATCTCGATTGAATTATGTAACTTGTCCTGGTTGATTTTAATTTCAAAACACTGGCACAAATTAAAACCATTGATTAGGACAAGCAATGAGGGAAATGATTAAGTAAAAAATGCACTGTTCCTTAAAAAATAGAAAAGACGTGCGAAAAAAGAGTCCAAAGCTACTTCTTGTTTGCTTACTTTGACCATTGTCATTCTTGCAAATATCACATGTCTTACTTAAGGTCGTGCGCGTGATCCTACAAAATCTTGCTTTGTTCCCTTAACCCGAGACCAAAATGCCAAATTTTTGTCACATAGTAATGGCCACAGCGTGCAGTCCTGAATGGTCTGGAGATAATAAACTATTCATGGAACCATGCCTACAAAGTCAAGGCCCATGGAGTGGAATAGAGGAGGTGCATGACTTTTCTTTGGCTTATATATGCCCAAGTGAACAATCAGAACTCAACAACGACGACAAATCTCATGTGGTAAGATATTAATTCTTTCCTAATATTTTAAATGGGAAACTTTACTTCTTCTTTTTTTTTCTATAGTAAAAATGAGTTGCTTCTTGGCAAAGGCATTTTTTTTTAATGTTTTTTTTTTCTTTTGAAAATTTTGCGTGCATGATTTTGTTACTTTACATTCTGTAGTCAATTACTCTCCTTGGTGTTTATCATCGATGGCACCTATAGATTGGAATTAATGTTTTCAAAGCCTTAATGTTAAACAAACAACAACCAAACAAACAAAAAGAAAAGACTTTCATCACGGTTGAATAATTTAATGTGCTAAAGAGCAAATAAAACACTAAAATCATTACGCAAACAAATTTTGTGTTCCACACGAACAGCTAATTAATCTGTTTGAATGAGCTGATCATCACTCTTCAATTAATTATTCATCTTTCCTTTTATGAAGTCCAATGCAGTCTTCAGAAGCTAGCATCAATTACCTTTAGACCTAGCTCACCAAAAATTGATTATCTTAAACCAGTGGCAGTGATCAAATTCAAAGTCCTCGTGTCTTAACTTGCTTAAGAAAGTAAAACTCAGATACATAAAAACTAGCACTACCCAAGAAAAAAGTGTACCGTAGGAGTTTGAAAGTTATTTTGTTTAATAATTATTCTGCTCGATGTTCAGCATGAGACATGGAGGAACAGCTAAATTTTCACCCAACCTCTAGCATGGAAATTTTTAACCTTCCACTTCCTTTAGCAGTTAGCTCGCTGGGGTTACAGCAAGGCGTTTGTTGAACTGTCCATTGTCAAGCCTTATCCATTGCTTTGAAAAACCATGCCAATGCCAATTCAGTCAATAGGTGAAAAGGAAAGAGGAAGGCGATCAGCTTACCCCATCAAGTCGATCCTGCCATCAGATCAGTACTGTTTTAAATTGCTCAGTATCTGCTCGATGGGAGTTGAGGATTCCCATACCTAATCCTGCTATAGCTACCAAACCCTAGCTAGCTAATGAATGAATTAAGTCAATGGTTTTCGGTGCATGTCTTGGGTGTGATTTGCACCGACCAAAGTATTGAATATTTTGCGCTGAGTGAGTCAATCATCATCGCAAACACACAAGTACTTACGTACTAACGCAACGGTTTAAGGCATTCAAACCATTTTGCTAGCTCTGTGTTGTGTTGGTAGAAAAGATGAACACAAAGAGTAGTGCCTGTATATTGGTACGGTGTCTTAATCTTAGCTTTACCCTGTGCCCCTTCAAGGCATATGTGAGGTTATGTTTCCTTGAGATGATGTTAGATTATGACCTTTCATGTGTTTAGAAAAAGGCAATTGGTTGTCCACCTCGACAAGCAACTCATTAAAAAAGATAAAACTCAATAGACAATTTATTCTTCGTGTTCGTTTAAACTAAAACAACATAATTAAGAAGAAAAAAAATAATTAAACTCATAGCTAGATATATAATAATAGATAGGCAGAAATATTGTTTCTTCAGTTAATTTTCAATTGAAATAATAAAAATGGTGTATGTGCCTTTGTGTGTGTATATATATATATATATATACTGCACAATATTTTATAAATTTTGAAGTATTTATGATATTTTAAAAATAAGTCGCGTCGTCATCATAAAAAAAATAGTTAAAATTGTAAAATTATGCTCTGGCCTCCTCCCAAAAAATTAATATGTATGAACAGAAAGGTACAACTTGGAAAAAATTATAACTGGACTCGAAAATATATAAATAAAAGTGATAAACATAAAAAAGGATAATAAGATAGCCAAAAATATAAGTTTTCCTAAACCAAAATTATTAACTCGTCTTGAACTGCATGCGACCAACACGCGCTGAACAAGCTAGCCACTATACTCCCCTCTTGAAATGTTTTCTGTTTTTCTCAACCTCCTTTAGCAAAGATCAACGGCTCATAATTAAGAAATTATAATTTCTATAACTTTTCTTATATATTTTTATCTATACATAAAATGTTTTTTTTTTGGTTAAAAAAAAATAACGTCGGTTTGATAATTCTATAAACTTTGTAAATGGATGTCGTTTTATTTATTTAATCCAAGGCATGCTTGGTAATTAACATAAGGCGATCTCCAACTTGTACCTGCGCCACCAAATGGGACGCAAGGATTGACCCGAACTCACATATTCGTCAAAGAAAGGACAAATTTTCAAAGTCACTATTAACATTTTTAAAAGGCTTTAACCACCGATCTGCATGCAGCATCAAAAGTAGAGAAAGAGACGGACTAAAGCATCGTAAAATCCTGGAGCAAAGATTCCGACCCATCAATTTCGAACCCCAAGCCACACCGGCCACTCTTTAACTAAGTAAGCCTTCTTCCGCCAATTAAATTGCTACGTGCACTTGGGACGTACGACGAAGAATTAATTACAGGAGGATTAGAAATAGAATACAGTTCCGATCAATTGTTAAAGCTTGATTCGACAATGAATTTTTAAAAAATTCATAAAGATTACTCTCTGTGTAGAAGTTTATTTTACAAATGAAATAAGACTGACGTTGAACAATCTTTCAAGAATGACATGATTATAAAGTCCGAAGTGATCTACTAAAACTATGAGTATTTTTTTAATTTATCTAGGTGATTGATAGAGATTCGTTGGAGCTCGATCTCTTCTGATTCAGCTATTAAAAGAGCATAATTGAAAAACCATAGGACAGAGCTAATAATCTCCAGAAATTAATCGAGTCGAAGATTATAAGTTGATTTGAAAGAGACCGATAAGCTGGAGCAAACAGGGGATTAATTAGAAAGCGGTCGGGAAAGTGGCTAGCGATGTATGTAAGCTGGGAGCGGCAATAAGAACGGGCTAAACACTAGGGCGGCAGCCAATTAACCTTAAACTAATGTTAATAAATCAACGTGAGCTCATTATGGCAGACTAGTTAATGGTAAGCAAGATCACTAATTAAAGCAGCTCTTAATTATACACAAGGTGAAAAAGATATGTGGTCCAACTCGGATGATCGGATCAAAGGAGGAGACACACTGCCCTACACATAGCCTGCAAAAAACATTTCATCACGCGAAACATTTGGCATCGATCGATACAGAAATGTCATTTAAATAGTAACTACTGTCTCTTAGTTATCCATCAAAACAATTCACCATTCTCCCAATTCCTTCTGGTCCTGACACAACAGCATACATGACGACGAGAACAAATCTGGAAGGCATCCATTTTTTTTTTTTTTTTTTTTTCAGATGTAAAAAAAAAAAAAAAAAAAGAAGAAAAAAATTTCCAAATCCTTGTATGCGAACTATTCGCGCGAGGCAAAAATGTGGCGTGAGGTTCTCCGGACACGGCACAGTCGTCGCAGCGCTCCGGCGGCTACTCGACACGCGTACACATTGCGCGGAGGAGCGGAAGGCGAGAACCGACGTCAGCCGGAACGGTAGCTTCCTGTGGCGCCGGCAGGCCGTCGCTGTCGCGGGCCACCGCGAATGACGCGCTCCGCGACAGTGCTCCGACGTGGCCGGCGCCTACGTGGCCAGCACCGAGGCCCCCGCTGTCGGCTCCTTTCCCTTCACTGACGCAACGCGGGCCACCGCTTGCCCCCTCTCCTCCCCGACACGCCCCTGACCTCGCCTACGCCTTCCTCCGTCCCCTACGTGCATGGCTCCATTCCTCCCGCCCGTTCTATAAATAGCCTTCCCCTCGATTCCCCTCCCACCCACAACCATCGAGATCTCATCTGTGCTACTTGATCAAATCGAATCCATGGCGGTGCTGAAGGCGGCGAGCGCGACGGCGGCGCCTGCGACCACCAAGCTAGGGCCGGCGGCGTGCGAGAACGACGCCGAGAAACTCTCGTACATCGAGGAGATGACGGCGAACGTCGACAAGGTGCAAGCGCAGGTTCTGGCTGAGATCCTGACGCAGAACGCCGAAACAGAGTACCTGAGCCGGTACGGGCTCCGAGGCACCACCGACCGCGCCACCTTCAAGTCCAAGATTCCGATGGTCACGTACGAGGACCTTCAGCCGGAGATCCAGAGGATCGCCAACGGCGACCGCTCCCTCATCCTCTCTGGCCAGCCCATCTCGGAGTTCCTAACCAGGTAACTAATTATCAACCGATCATTTCTTTCAGTAGTTTCTGGCTTATTTTTATTCTTAAATTCGTGGTTAATATATTGACGCTTGCTGACGTAGCTCGGGGACGTCGGCCGGCGAGAGGAAGCTGATGCCGACGATCCAAGCGGAGCTGGACCGGCGGCAACTCCTCTACAGTCTTCTCATGCCTGTGATGAACCTGTCCGTTCTGCTTCTGGTCTCTATCTCTCTCTCTCTCTCTCTCTGTCTTTTTGTCTTTTCTTCGAAGAATATTTCATGGTAGCTGATCCATGCGAATCCTTCGTTAATTAATCTTCAGTTTCAACAAATTAATTATATATGTTTTCTTCTTCTAGATTCTATAATCTCAGTTGCAGCCACCTAATCGAGCTTCCGATAAACAAAGCTTTAGCTCTTCTTGCGAAAGATGATTTTAAAGATACATGATTATTGCGGTTTATTAATTAAACATCCGTTGTTTATATATATATGCTTCGTTTAATTAATCTCTAGTGCCTTAACTTTTTAATCTGACAATATAATTATTAAAATTTTCCATGAACTTTTGGTTAGGTACGTGCCGGGATTGGACAAGGGGAAGGCGCTCTACTTCCTGTTCGTGAAGTCGGAGAGCCAGACGCCGGGCGGCCTGCCTGCGAGGCCGGTGCTCACTAGCTACTACAAGAGCGACCACTTCCGGTCGCGCCCGTTTGACCCCTACAACGTCTACACGAGTCCCACAGCAGCCATCCTCTGCGCCGACGCCTTCCAGAGCATGTACACGCAGATGCTTTGCGGCCTCATCGATCGCCTTTCCGTCCTCCGTGTCGGCGCTGTCTTCGCCTCCGGTCTGCTCCGAGCCATCCGCTTCCTCCAGCTCCACTGGCGCGACCTCGCCGCCGACATCGTTGCCGGCGTCCTCACTCCCAAAGTCACCGACCCGGCTATCCGCGAGGCGGTGGCGGAGCTCCTGAGACCCGACCCGGCGCTTGCGGAGTTCATCGAGGCGGAGTGCGCGGGAGGCGACTGGGCCGGGATCGTCA
>JBAMHZ010000091.1:3794960-3812357 GCA_037177395.1 Alpinia galanga | reverse complement strand
CGCGGGAGGCGACTGGGCCGGGATCGTCAAGCGGATCTGGCCCAATACCAAGTACCTGGACGTGATAGTGACGGGAGCGATGGCGCAGTATATTCCGACGCTGGAGTACTACGGCGGCGGGCTGCCGATGACGTGCACCATGTACGCCTCGTCCGAGTGCTATTTTGGACTCAACCTCCGGACGATGTGCAAGCCCAGTGAGGTTTCCTACGTCATCATGCCTATGATGGGCTACTTCGAGTTCCTTCCCCACGAGGACGGCTCCGCCGTCGCTGGCGGAGAGCCGCCGCAGCTCGTCGACCTGGCCGACGTCGAGATCGGCAAGCATTATGAACTTGTTGTCACCACCTACGCCGGCCTCTGCCGCTACCGTGTCGGCGATATTCTCCAGGTGATTAATCAACTTATTGCTCTATATAATCAATTTGGTAAGGCAATTAATATTTCAAAGGCGACATATATCTTACAGGTGACGGGGTTTCACAACGCGGCGCCGGAGTTCCGGTTCGTGCGGCGGAAGAACGTGCTGCTGAGCATCGAGTCGGACAAGACAGACGAGGCGGAGCTGCAGGCGGCGGTGGAGCGTGCGGCAGCGCTTCTGCGGCCGTGGGGGACGACGGTGGTGGAGTACACAAGCCAGGCGGATACGAAGGCCATTCCGGGGCACTACGTCATCTACTGGGAGCTGCTGGTGAAGGAAGGGGAAGGGGGACAGTGGCCGCCGGCGGAGACACTGCAGGCATGCTGCCTGGAAATGGAAGAGGCGATGAACACGGTGTACCGACAGAGCCGGGTGGCAGACGGCTCCATCGGGCCGCTGGAGATCAGGGTGGTGCGCGGCGGCACGTTCGAGGAGCTCATGGACTACGCCCTCTCCCGGGGCGCCTCCATTAACCAGTACAAGGTGCCACGCTGCGTCACCTTCCCGCCCATCATCGAGCTCTTGGATTCCAGGGTCGTGGAGGCCCACTTCAGCCAGAGCTGCCCTAATTGGGCCCCCATTAACAACAAGATTATAAATTAAAATGTTCGATTAGGTAGTATGTATAAATAAATATAAATGTAGTGGATAGGATTAGGATTAAAACGGTGTCAGCGGCGAAGAACAATAAAGAAGATGGCATCGCCCGTCGATGACTTCAGAATAGGATCGGTCCTTCACTATCTACTCAGTCTCGTCAGGTTATTTGTTCGGAAATGTAATGCAGTTAACTATATGTAATGTGTTCTTAAAATGTCTGTCTCTCACTTCAAGACTTTGTACTCTTCTTTCTAGGGCGTATACTTAGGTGATCTTCTCAGAAAAAGAAATACTAATAATAATCAAGAACTGACGGATAAACAAGCATCGGATGAAGCACCGAGTAGAATTGTTATTATCACTTAGGACGAGATAAGTGTCGACAGATTGAACAATAATGTCAACCAAAACAAAAGTTGAAAAAGTAGGTCAACGAAAGAGGGTAGAAGCTTGAATGGCCGCTACTTATGGGCACCTTACAAAATATCTTATCCAGGACGTTGAAGGGATAACCCTATCTACAGCATTACATACCTTTTGGCGCACAAGAGAAAAATAAAAATAAAAAACTAAAAGGCCAACGCAACGGCAATGACTTTAAACCTTGTACGATCCCCTGTCTTAATCCACTGTGCAATTATTGGCACAAAAACATGGGCAAACAAGGGTGGAACGCAATAAATATTTGGTGGCAATCAATTTGAATTCCAGAATTTTGTATGCTCATCCTCCAGGAATGAAACATTTTTAGTTTCTGCTCTGTAATTTACCACTGGGAACGTGCACAGCAAGCAGGTAGACAAGTCTGAAAAAAAAAAATTCAAGCCATTAGACAGCATACTTGTGCCGGTAGACAAGATTTTACAGTCCCAGCAATTAGCTTTTACCATGCAATCCAGTTGTCCGATAGAGGTCTCAAGTTGCGAGGAGTCCGACACGGGGGTCTGCATAAATAGAAACACCAAAGAAAGACTACACTTGATTGCACTTGGCCTGCGGGTATGCACGTTCTTAGACATAAATAAAGTTGTCAAAAGGCATGTTTTTGAGAGTTCCTAACACGAATGCATCTACGATAATCCAATCACATTGCAGCACTTATTTCAAGTATTTACAGACCCTATTTACATTTTTGGCGCCTACTCACTTAGAAAGACTAGCAATAACTTCTGCCGACCAGATGTTCCTACATTAGCCAGTTTAAAGGACACGATGCTTTATGCTACCAGATTTTGCAGGGGTTGGAGTATCTTTGCCCGGCTTGCTAATAGCCCAAATCCGTGTCATCGAGTTTGCTCTTGCTGAATAAAGGGATGAAGTTGAATTATTATACGGCCCTCTCCTACAAAAACATGTGCTACTCGGTGGTGCCATCTGCTGATGTAGCTTGTTAATTGTCGGATATGTACAGTTGCACAAGCCCTAGCCTGTACTCGAGGCCTCTAAGGTAATGGCCCAATAGCATGCACCTAATACCAGCACAGGGGTGTCAAATTAGAGATTTACAAAGCATTAGTTGCAACTGTGAAAGTACTTTAATATGTCATTCGTACCAGAAAAGAAGGCGTGCAAGAAAATCCCTAGGGACTGTAACCATAGGCTGAAACTTAAGGTAGGTGTTATCAACATGTTCTGAAGAGTCATCATTCCATGCGTTTAAGGTCCCAGCTGTCATGTTTTCAGATTGTTGCGGTTGCCTAGAACGCATTTTTGGAGATAGAGTTGCGAGTAGCCCATGTACTACTGAGTGAATCGCATCTTCCACCTCAGCGCAGGTCGGCTTAGAAATTTCAGCAACCTGCAGAAGAAAAAAATCAATTGAATGTACCACATTAATCAAACAAGCTATTGGCTAAAAAATTCAATTTTTACAGTAAAATGATAAATAAGTTTAAACTTCATAACGTCTTAAGAGCAAAACCCTGACCTTGCAAGATCTTAAGAACAAAAAATATATTAAAAAAAAATCTGAATATTTGGTTTTATAAGCCTTGTCAGGTTCTCCTGCTTTTGCCAAATCTCCAAATCATATGGGGACTGATGCATATTGATGGAAATATCTCCTCCCAAAATTAAGAAAAAAATTTATATTACTTTAACTAGATTGAGTAGATTCTATATAAATTTGGACTGTTTTAAATCTGGAAAATGGTCCATCAGAACTTTGTGAATTAGCAACATGAAGCACACAACAACACTAGTTGATGAGCTGCAAGCTTACTAGAAATTCAACAGACAGGATATAGTTGCACGTAGTAATATATCTCACCTTCTCAGGTTGCAGCGATCTCAAATAATCCAATAGCTCATTTTTTTCATCTCCTACAAACTGTTGCATCTGAAGGGCAGTATGTTTCCTTTTCATAGCATATAACTCCTGGAGATTCATAACATTATGAAAAATGGTAAAGCAAAATCTGACAAAATATCATTTGAAATGTATCAATTTTTTAAACTGGAAATGATAATAGTACAAACTAAAAAGTGAATGGAAGAGCTGAGGTATCTGTGCCAAGACATTTCATATAGATGTAAAGAGTGTTTTCTACGGGGAAAAGACAATTTCCAGTAGAAATAGGTCATAAGTATAGGAAGATCAAGGAGACAGAGATGAAACATACATCCAAAATTTGATGCTATCTATAAGACAAATAACAAGATTGGAATACTAGCTAGCATGAGAATGACTTATACGAGTAATATGACATAATTGGCAAAAGTTGCTCTTATTTATGAGCTACCCATCCCATGTAAGCCTATACAACATATGTGGTGACAAATTCAAAATAATTACACTATTAACCAAATAAGCCTATAGAAGTGAACCATCACTTTGTCACACACTTTACCATCAATTTGTACATTTTTTTTTGTTAAATTCCATGCACTCAGATTACACTGAAAGGAATGTAAATGATCTTGTGCTATTCACTAAGTTACACCTTATAGCTAAATTTCTTTAACATATATATGCTGAGGACTTTGCTCCACAGATTTATAATTCAAAAAAGGAAAAGAATCACTATGCTATGCAGTTTACCTTTTTTCCATTCAAAAGGTGGCCCAAGGCCATTTATTCCAATAGAGAAGCTAGTTACATATATATCACACATTACAAACAAGCAAACACACCTCACTAAGAAGAAAACTCCCACATAGACAAAAAAAAAATGTAAAGTGAAAATCATTACTTACAGAAAAAAAGATAATTAGAGACTTTGGGCTTCTGTTAAAGACCCATCCCCAGTGAAAATTAGAAAATATATAATCCAAATCAGAAAAACACACTAGATCAAAGGTGCGATTAAAATGTCAGCAATCCTTCATGAAAATTGCATATTTCCCTTGCTTCAAAATTTGGGACAGCGAAACCAACCACTTGCACTTTTTCTTCAAAGAAAGTGACTCGTTTCAAAATTGAAAACTTAATAAGAGATTTTTTCTAGTTGAAGGAAATATCTTAATTTTTGGAAGATTGCAGACATAGTTTATATTCAAAAAAAAGTATTATTGAATATGAAATATAGTACCTTTTCCACAGAACTCAACTTAGATTGTAGCTGCTGAATATATTCTATGGCTTGAGGTGTCAGATTACCACAAATTTTAGTGCTCATATCCTCACATGATTCATCATGTTCATGCATATTATGCTTATTATGATCATCTAGAACATCCTTCACCTCAAAAGAGTTGAATATCATATTAGTCCTTTCTGAGAAAATCTCATTATTCTCAATTCCAAGAGTATCTGTTTCTCCTTTTTCATCATGATCTCCAGTAATATCTATACTCTTTTCAAGGCAAAGTCTATATTCCGCATTGCACAATGTGTACCTGCAACCATAGTTCAAACTATGCACTAACTAACTAAAATTATCAACTAAACTAGTTAAAGTGAGACAGAAAAACAGAGTTGACAGGTTAAAATTTGTTAAAATTCATTACATTCAAAGTAAGCTTACAAAAATAGAATAAGTATGGGCCAAGTATCATGGCTATGAGGTCTTTTCCTTAGGATTGTAAATGCTGACCAGGAAATGATTTTAGCATCATATTTCTCAGACCCAACAAATATTTATAAATTTTTTTATCCTTCTTCCTGACCATTCATTACAAATAAACAAATCAAACGAGAAAGAGAAAAATCAAAGAAAACTTGATTAGCAATGATAAAACAGGATAAAATTTATTTAAATATAGATGATGATATAGTAGGGGATATAGTTCAATGGTATAGGATGATCCATATAGCCAACCCCACCTAATAGGATAAAATTTAGTTGTTATTGTTGTTCTTTCTAATTATAAGAAAGTCAATTTGCGATTTATTATTCTCACTTTTGATCATGATCAAATGTTCTTCTCAGATGCTATCACAAAATTCAATGTAATTTCTCCTTTATTTCGCGTTCTAAACCCATAAACCCTATGCACCTTATTATATTCCTCATTTTTCACTCCTACATATCCATTTAAATATCCTTATATTAAAATCATTTCGTTTGGTAAATTTTTTTTATAATATCTCATCTATATCTTTTCAAAATTTAAATTTGGTATCTTCATCTAATTCTACTTGAGGTGCACATATGTTAATTACGTTAATAATTTCTTTTGCCACCACTATCTTAAGAGCTATAATCCTATCCCTTTTTTAACAACCACTACATTTTTTAGCAAATTATCTACAATAATTTCTATTCCAGTTCTTATTTTGCTCCTTCCTGTATACCATAACTTAAAATTCAAATTCTCTATCACCTTTGTCTTCTCCTACCCATTGTCTCTTATAAACACAAAATATTAATTCTTCTAATAATCATCATATTTATTACCTCTATTGATTTACTAATGAGTGTTCCTATGTCCCATATTCCAAACCTTAGACAATGAGTTTTTCTATAATATTTATTCTTATCCAATCTATAGTATAAGAATACTTGCATATTTAACACTACACTCAAGTTCTTATAGAAATGTAGCAATCTTTGCCGAAACGTTACAGTTGAACACTGCAATGCATTTCTTTTGGGGAGCAATCTAATATTAGCACCATAGTCTGATGGATCCATTCATTGAGCATTTGCTTGAATTCAATGATAGCTGGCAGCCTAACGCAATTTTAAATTCAAAATTCCAATTTGCTTAGCTTTTATAAAACTATAGATATCAAATGTCTAGTATGTCCTTTTAGAATCTTGGACATAATACAAAATAACATTTTCACTTGTTGACCAACCTCAGACCTTCACTTGATTTAAAAATTAGTCAAATCAATAAGGATCTATTCACCGGTAACTAGAATTATTACTCTGAGGATCTAGTTCCTTGAATAGAAAAGTTGAAAAATGGGTTTGGAATGTGAGATTAACTTCAAATGAATAATCTCTCTTGTTTTCAAATTTTACTACTTGTTAAATACCAAAAAAAAAAAGATCCATTCTTTCTATATCCATTCGTTTAACTAAACAATTCAAAGCATAATTTACTTTTTCATTTCTTCCCTTCCTTTTTCCATCTTTCTTACATATCCATCTTTTTAATTTACCATATCTTCAAGGAAATAAGGCTTGTGCCTACAACACTAGTTTGGTAGTGTTGTTAATTGAACCACTTTTTAACAAATGAGAATATCACTTTCTACCATTAATAGCTGGTATATGAGGATAATAAAAATAATTTTGCAGATGCTACACAGAATATTTGACAAGGTGAAGCCAACTATTTGCATACCCTGTTTTTATTGAAGAAACTAATAACTTGAAAAGTGATTCCCAAAGAACTTCAACTGCCACATTGAATTGGTTGGATGGAAGAAGACCCAGCATGCTTGAAATAGTCCTTTTCATTGCATTAACTGTATTAGGTGGAACATCTTTTTGGATGCTTCTCAGATCCAAAGGTTCAATCTCATCTACCAAGCTTAATAGTGAGGATTTCTGAAAAAAGAAGAAAATAAAAAAGGATCAGAAGATTATCATAGAAGGTAAATATGGATGAAAAATCTTGGAGTTATCCAAGTGATATTCCTAACACAATGGCATGTCTTATTATTCATCTGTTCTTGCTAATGCCTCAATCTTATAATATTCATATATTTTTTCAAAGTTCCGCTTCCCATATGTAGATGCTCGTATCCCAACACATTTCATTAATCACATTATCTAAGCTTTAAGCACCAAATGCTAACCAATAATAGCTATGAAATTATATTTTCAAATAACTTGAAAGACAACAATCCAACCAGCAAACTCATAAAATTTCTCCTTATGTCAGAGAATAGATTATTATGCTTCTTAAAATAATGAATAAAAAATTAATTCACATCTACGTTACTACAAACATCAAACAACTTTTCTAGGTATAAGAGCACAAGCTGGATCAAGCAATCACGACAGATTTCATTTAGGAGTAATACTATATGGAACTTGGATAAAAAGAAAAAAGGAAACTGAGCCTATACATTGTCATTATCACATAGTAATAGAAACAATTAACAAATCTAAACAAGGTATAAGTACTCATACGATGTGAAAACTATTCTAAATGAGAAACTTATCACAACAAGGAAGAAATTGACAGAGAAAAATCAAGATACACTTGTGATTTAGCTATTAAATCACTGTATCATGAAAGAATGGGGTCTATCAGCACTCCGCCAAATGACAAACTCCATTAATGAACCTTTGATGCAATTTAGCATAGTGGTAATAATTTGGAACGGCGAAGTAGTTGCTGAGAATATTTTAAGAAAAGGTTACTGCATCCGTTTCATCTCTTAAGCAGTTATACATTTCATATTGTTATATTTCATATTCCCGATCGGCAAGAGAGAGAGAGAGAGAGGTGAAAACAGTCATTTGAATTTGTCATCGTCCATAGTTTTTAGGATGAAATACAATAAATACTCAAAAAGTAATAGGTTCAGGGTGAAGTTCTAAAAATTGGCATCACAATTTATTTTATGATAATTCATTTTCCAGAAATCTATGGCGAAAAAAATAGAAAGTATATTGACATTCAAGGAGTAAATTCAATTAGTAGAAGTAAAGATTGGTTGATTTCCTAATACTAAGCTTTTGGAACAAATAGAAACCCGACAGAGAATTGTGGTCCTTAGCTTTCATCTCATTCGACTGGTCACATTGGGTAATTTATGTTGCCCAATTGTCAATTTACAAATTTTCACAAGGTTAACAATATAAGTGCTTCCTTCGATCAACAATTAATGTGTACTGTTGACAACCGATTCTACTGATAATTCGACCAAGCTGACAAACTTTACCAAAAATTGCTTCCTGAATATAACTCCTTCTATGAATCTAATCTAATCCGACGCAAGAAACCAACATAATATACCACGATGCCAATAGATTTATATCCTTTCTGGTAACCAGCTATACGGCGATGAGATGGAAAAGAAAATTACTAACCTTGGATAAATGGCTCTTGGATCTGACCTTGGCATCAAATTCGTTGAAGGGGACTGCAGCGCAGGCGAGGACAAGGGGCAGCCGGGTCTTCGAGCGCCCAAAGGGTGCGAGGATATGGGCAACGTGGAGGCCACACAGGGAGGCCATTGACAGCGGCAGTGGGCATGGCCGCGAGAGTAACGAGGCCTGGGGAAGCAACGCAGCGACCGTCGGCATCCCCTCCGCCGTCCCAGGTCTCTCTCTCTCTCTCTTGCTCTCCCCTCCTTCGCGGTGTGTGTTACGGCGTGGATCGGGAGCCGCTAGTACTTACTAATCAGGAGAGTCCAAATTGGACGGCTCCGAGTCCACGTGGCCGAACCTGAAAGATTCCGTGACTCACGTGGAGGGTGGAGTGGCTAGCCGATTCATGTCATACGGCGTAACTGGACTGCTCAAACCGTTATAATCTGGCATTCTTATGCCATGGTTTCTTTTTTATAATCTGATTTCGTTTTAAGTATTTTTTTTTATAAAAAAAAATAGACATTCGACTGTTTGCTTGCGAGGTTACCCATATTTTTTTTATAAAAAAAATGTTTTTTTTTTTAACTTGGAAAGATAAACAGTTCCCCATATTAATACTTAAACTAAGTTTTCAAGTCTATATTATATATAAACGTGGCAAATAATTTAATACTTTATAATTAAGTATTGGCCTAATTAATATTATAAAAAATTAAGTTCATTCTGACCTTGGATTAGTAGTAACAGGATCTTGATACTTGGGCGTCTTTCTCTGTGCAACTGAGAGAGATGTCCACGTGGCACGGTCAATATTGATCGCCATGTGAGTATCCCTCTTCAATTGACAACACTCCTATGGTGGCAACTTATTACTCGCAACCTACTCAACCGATCAACTACTGCACATCTCCCTCCCTCCCCTCCTTAAAGTTTTCTTACTGCCTGTTCTGGACTTAATTTGTTATGTTTCCACTCCGAGCGTCATAAAAGCAAGCACACAGGCACAAGCAGAGCAGCCACGCAGTAATACTCTCATATATATCCATGCTCTCTTATAAGTTACAATGTTCCATTCCGTGGCCTCCCGATCCACAGCACCAATTGTTCCTTAAAATTAAACCGGTGACATATATATAGGGAACAAATTGCAAGCTATAAAGCAAATGCGAGCGACTGACTATCCATGTATTGCCCCATTCTGTCTGATACCTTCATCCACACACCCACTTCGTAATGCGCCTACTGCAACATAGATCGGAAGAAAGGAGCTCGTGTAGCGGTGAAAACTGTAGGCAGGGTTAAGTTTGATTCTCTTCTCCTCCCATGCATTCACTGACCTTGTTGCCATGTGAATTAAGCAGAGCCAGTGTCCTTTAATCATGTCCACTGTGATCGCGAGAGGCACGAGTACTTATGTTAGATAACTAGATAAGCATGCATGTCCTATACTCCTTTTTCTAGTATCGGCTTCACTTTTTTTTTAAAAAATTAGCACTGTGTCTAGATTTTCAATCCGATCAATTCAGTTTCACAGCGAAAACTAAACTTCTTATGTATAAATTTGAGAATGCTCACATGGCGAAGCCAATGAACTTCTACTAGCATGTATAATTATGCCTTTAAGATTTTAACTTAAGAGAATCCTCCGCAGAAGGTGAAATTTCTCGCCCTATTAAGGAACCCTGATCTATTCCATAATTTTGAGAGAGAATTTAATTAGAGTCGACCTTTGATTGCACCAGCATTTAGTATTTCCATTCAGCAGCAGCGAAGATAAATCCTTACTTACCTTCGTAACACTCGTACTGTGTTAATTAATCATCCGATTTTATCTATAAAAATAACTCTCTGAGAAACATATATATACATGATCGATTTTTTTTTTTTTCATGAGGCTGCCTAGCTAGCAAATTTCAAAAGTGAAAAAAAAATTTGTAATCAGGAGAAATGAGAATTTAAGGTTAGATTTCTGGTTCACAAGGTGAAAACAGTTTATAATATCTGAATCGAACAATTGAAATTGAATAAACATCACTATTTAATTCTGCCGATTGCGTAATTTTTTAAGTGATGGGATTGCAACTTTTGTGTTTGGATTTTGCTGCAGGAACAGGATGAACAAGCCACCTCAATGCGACAACTCCCGCCGCCGCAATCTACGGCGATATTACTAGGTGTCAGTTAGATTATCAAATTAATTAAAGCAGGCTCACAATAAGAATTAAGTAAACGTTCGCCTACAATTATTTACCCATATATGTTTATCCAATGGATCGATCATATATACGCGCACATGTTACTGCTGAAATAATCAAATTAAGATTTCAAGTTGTATCGTAAGCCAATATTTTGTCTGCGAGAATCTTAGTCTGCAGTTGTTTTATAAGCGACACATAATAAGAAATATTATTCAGCTAACTAAGTTTAGCTGTATGATATCGATTATTAAGCATAATTAAATTAATATTTTATACGAACAACTCTAATCCTTCCAAACTTCTTAATCCCTGTGCATGTAGTAGGTGGCAGGTATTTATTCACTTGTTTTAATTTATAGGTAGAGAATCTAGACTTATAAAAAAAACAAAATATAATTATAATAACACAAATAATTGACGAAGCAATTTTTGCTCGAGGCGCGCTATCTTATGCATCATTTTAACTTGCTTCAAAGTTCAAAATTTTTCAAATATTGGATTTTTGTCCATTGAGCAAGCCAACCTAATTTCAATGTAATTAGCATTAATTTTCGTTGTCTATGTACTTAAGCTGCATTCTTAGTCTTATTTCTTAGATTAAACCGAGCAACTTATTAGTCATATATATATAGCATTCAATTTGTTAGAGGATTCGGTAAGCAATCTATTATTAATTTGCTGATATTTAGAGTTCAAAGGTGTCCAATTCTACAAAAGATTCAACTTGAAGGGCTCAATCAGGTGCATATCGAATATAATCCATGTGAATGCCTAGTGTAGCTATCTTGACATAACGCACAGAAGAGCATGTACAATGACTCTATTTGTTTATTACACATGACTTCAATTGGTTGGGTTGGTCAGTTGTATATATATTACTCTTATATCCATACAATGATTTTTTTTATATAAAAAAATTTTAATCATGGAATATTCTTGTACTAGACTGGACCGTAAAAGATACAAGATTAAACTTCCTTCGTAGTGTTATAGGAATTTAAACCCACGAGAAAAATCCACTGAATTTAACATGCTTATTAGTAGATAATGATTCTTACTATGTCAAAACTATGCATTAAACTATATTCATCTCTTTTAAACTATATATTTATAACATATTCACTAATTATTCATTAGATTTAGCAAATGCACAATTCATAATTTTGATCGATCACATCTTCTAGAAGTTTGAGATTGAGAACATCAAGCCGATCATGATTATATCTAATAAGATTGGAACAATACCAATTCACGTTAACCACAAGTCTAATAATTTAGCAAGATAACTTATTGACATATAAAATATAACTAACAACAACTGAGATATAATTTTAATAACATGCATTTAAGATATAATTTGAATATATATATATATATACAAGATACAATTTAGCGGAAAATATTATCTAATTTAATGGAAGCAACAAATAAGCTGTAGCACGTTGCTTCCAAAGATGAAAATGGGCTGCGGTCACGTGACAAAGGAGACATATGAAACCTGAAAAACTCCGCCGTCAGCGAACCTGACCGACGACGTCAAATGCGGCTACGGCGTTGTTTTTATTTTTTACGTTTCAGACCCCTTTCTTTCCTTTAACGTGTTTCGATGCTTCTTTGCTTTATATTTTCTTTACAATTTAATCCTTCGCTTTTACCTTTTTTCGGATTTCCATTATTTCCACTATCGCATTCTTTCGCTTTCTAAATGCTTTTATTAAATAAGACACACAAAGTGGGAGTCGCTCTTCCTCACTTGGGCGCCTCTTTCCATTCCTGCAACTCCGTAAGCCCTGTGGAAGATCGATATTTGCAGCTCGGTCTTTGTCTTGCTCTAGTTAGTCGGGGCAAATCGTTATTGGCCGCCTGAGGGTAATTGTCATCCTCGTTTCGTCTCTGCGTTTTTTTTTCGTGTTAGGGTTTTCGGAGGCGGAAAGCAGTACGGAGGATGGAGAATAAGCAAGGATTCTTCTCGGTGCTGAGGGAGGAGGTTACGAGGGGGCTTTCTCCGTCACGATCGCGGGGAAGGCTGGGGTCGGAGAGCCCGCGGCGGAGTTCATTGCCTGTGGCGGAGCTGTTTTTGTTTTCACGGCGGTGGAAGCGGCGTGGGATCGCAGGGGAGCTCGCGGCGCCAAGATCCGGGAGCCTGACGCCTCTGATGGAGGGACCGGAACAATCGCCTGGTAAGGACGCGAGGAAGGAGCGTGGGTGGGGACAGTGGGTCAAAGACCAGCTATCACGTGCGCCGTCCGCCTCTCCTTCTGCTTCCTCCTTTTGGCGGTCGGATCTCCGGCTGCTACTCGGCGTCATGGCGGCTCCTCTCGCCCCTATTCATGCCTGCTCCATCGACCCGCTTCCTCACCTCAGCATCAAGGATACTCCCATTGTAAGAATTTCATCTTTCTCAGGTTTGCTTAATTTTACTTCATTTATTGACACGATCTGTGTTGGTTGTGAGTTATGTAATAGTATCTAGGTGGTAATAATTTCATATTTAACATGATTTACTACGGTTATTTTAATCGCAGTAATGTAATTTGTCTGGTGAAATGCTCGTTCATGTTGACTTTTACCTTCGTTGGTTAGTCAAATAAAATTCCTATATGTAAAATTTGATAGGAAAAACACACGACGCATTTCCTTCCATGATTTGATAATTCATCCTATTTTTCAATTCATATATTCCTTGTTAAAGCATATGTTCTTTAACTTGTTGTGGCAGGAGACCTCTTCAGCGCAGTATATCCTCCAGCAGTATATAGCTGCATCAGGAGGTCTCAAGCTTCTCAGTTCCATTAGGAATACATATTCAATGGGGAAGGTGAGGATGGTGGCTACTGAGTTTGAGACGGCAACCAGGATCATCAAAAACAGGAACGCAACAAGGGATACTGAGTCTGGTGGATTTGTTCTCTGGCAGATGGCACCTGAGATGTGGTATGTTGAGCTCTCTGTAGGTGGCAATAAGGTCCATGCTGGTTGTAACAGCAGGCTAGTTTGGCACCACACGGCATGGTTAGGTGCCCATGTTGCCAAGGGCCCTGTTCGTCCCCTTCGTAGAGCTCTTCAGGTATAGTAGATCACAGGGTGGAGATTTAACTCTTTTTTCCATCTGTTATGGGAATGTTTTTATTGTACGATGCCTATTTCCTTTTACTATACCCAGGATGTTTAGTTGAGATGAATGCTTGTATAAATTTAGGGTCTTGATCCACTGACCACAGCTAGCATGTTTGCCAATGCTCGATGCATTGGGGAGAAGAAGATCAATGGGGAGGATTGTTTCATCCTCAAGCTCTGTGCAGATCCAGATACACTTAGGTCCAGAAGTGAAGGAGCTGCTGAGGTTATTAGGCATGTCTTGTTTGGCTACTTCAGCCAGAAAACTGGACTTCTCCTCAACATTGAGGATTCACACCTGACTCGGATCCAGCCAAGTGTTGGTGGGGATGCGGTTTACTGGGAAACCTCAATCAACTCGTTCGTTGATGACTACCGCCCTGTTGAAGGCATGATGATTGCACACTCTGGTCATTCAGTTGTGACTCTCTTTCGGTTTGGGGAAGTGGCAATGAGTCATTCAAAGACCAGGATGGAGGAGGCTTGGACTATCGAAGAGGTGGCCTTTAATGTTGCTGGCCTTTCTGCTGACTGCTTTATCCCCCCAGCAGATATAAAACGTGAATCTATTAGTGAGGCTTGTGAGCTACCTCAAAGAGAGAGGGGGAAGAGTATCGTGATCAGCAGTAATCGGGCTAAGATTGCTGCGCTGGGAAGTCCAATGATGATGCAGACCGTAGAACCCAAGGCTGTTGCTGCAGAGAATTGAAGTGAGCATAATTATCTATATTGAACTGGTAGTTCCTTCACCTGACTGACCATGAAATGTAGGTATGCATAGGATAATTTCTAAGTGATTAAGTTTACTTGTGGACTTGTCCCTTGTAATGTGGGTCATTGCTCTTTAATATATGAGCATTGGTTATCCTATCATCCATCAAAGGGGCTTGGTGGATCGTATCAAAGGGAAGTGGGGTTCTGATGTTGATAAACCGATTTTTTTTGGTTTGTCAGTTATGTAGGATGTGTTTTGGGGTTTGTGTAATTTTTTTTTTTTGTTGCAATTGGGTCTCGCTTCCATTCCTGAAAGGAGGGGATGGTGCTTGTGTTGCTGTTGTAATTGATGTTCTTCCCTGAAGTTAAGCCTATTTTTTCAGTGGCGACAAGAACCTAACAGCATGTTTACTGATTAGCAATGGATTTATCTTGGTCGAGAATGAGTTCTCAACTTCTTGTGTGTGTTTGCTTTAGTTTGATGGACAACCGATTTACTGTGGAAACTTCTCTTACCTGCATGTTGAAGTTTAGACCACTTTTGCTGAATCTGGTGTTAATGTCATTATTGTGTGCATTTCTAGTTGCTTCCAAGATGGTAGGAATGTTACGAGGTGAATGGAATAAACCGAGCAGCATTTTCCGAAAGTTACTCATCTACAGTACATGGAAAGGGTAATGAATGATTCCAGACATATTCTGCAATGTCTGACATTTTTTTATGTTTTTCTATGAACAAGCATGAAAATAAACAAATGGTGCCAATCATGGCGGTAGCTGGAACATGCAGTAAGATCATTATAGCTGTCCCCCCGGCTTCGAGTATTTATGGTCAAGTTGCATTTGTTTGACAAGATAATCTTCGTAATAGTATCAGAAAGCGATCCTGATGCAGAAGTTTGTAGATCGATTAAGTAAAACAATTTTCCTTTTTTAATATAAATTTTTGTTTTGGCTAATAACATGGTCAAATGACATATACCTCAGAAGAAAACTTGCTCAATTGGAGAAACAGACAACTGGATGGGGAACTACTGAAAGCAGTATTAAACCACTGTGCTCAAAATAATAATGATTCTTCGTCAACCTCTACGCACACTCTATTGTCTTCACAGCTGTAACACGGAAAGTAAATACACGTCCGAGGAATGCCGTTTAAATGATATAAATCTTTCTATAACTTTTTTCAGTAGAGATAGATGCACGTGTAGGACTTACTCTATCCTCCTTTCCTCTTTGTTGTGGAAAATTTTACTTCGAACTCGAACGAAGTGGCTGATGACAAAGGGGAAAAAAAAATGGTAGATGTAGCATGTGGGGTCAGATAGAATTAGCTCAGGGCAGTGGACTGGTTGCCAACTCGCGCTTTCCCTCATTCCTTCCTTTATTTCCTGCTTTTTTTTTTCTTTTTTCTTTTCTCTTTTCCTCCCTTTTCTGTGATTTTATTTTATTTTTCTCCTAAAGACCAGTTATCTTTCCTTTATCCACCCTCGGGCCTCAGATAACAAAACTCAACATACCTTGCCTGGCAAGGCGTGTCATCAAAAACATAGTTCTAATATTTTTTCTCTTTTTTTTTTTATAAAAAATAATTAGTATTTTATTTTCCTTTATTTAAATTTTACATAATAAGTAAATAAAAATAATGTTTATTGAATCTGTTTGTCATCGAACGATTATGTGTCATGAAATTTTAAATGAGTATAGAATTGTTAGAGATTTAGATAAGGTGGAATGAAAAATCTAAATGAGGGAGGCTTGGATAAGGTGGAATTTATGTCTCTTAAAATGGAAGGATGGAGACAGATTTTTTTTTAAATATATATTTATAATAAATGATAAAGATAATGGATATGTTTTTTAATTATTTAAGAATAACGATCTGTGGAGGGAGCCGGCGCTTTGTTTCTGCGACTTTGGATTTTCACTGCTCCGTCTATCGATTCGGCGCAGCATCACGGTCGCCTTCTCCAGTTCGCCGTCCTCTACGCCTTGTTACCCCGCCTGGCTCGCAAGAAGGTCGACCTGCCCTCCGTTCTCTGCATCTGCGCTCTGTTCTTCCTCGCCTGCCTCCTCGGTTCATTCGCTCAGGTTGGTCCACTCCTACACTCACCTAGGATCTCCTTCGATCTGTTACTCGATCCAAACATCACAGTC
Organism: Alpinia galanga; assembly: GCA_037177395.1. Classification (NCBI taxonomy): domain Eukaryota; kingdom Viridiplantae; phylum Streptophyta; class Magnoliopsida; order Zingiberales; family Zingiberaceae; genus Alpinia; species Alpinia galanga. Next base: position 3,795,711 of record JBAMHZ010000091.1, on the reverse strand, counting down.
TTAATCGTACAGATTGACCCCGTGAGCCGAACTAGTCGGAGTGGCCGGCGATGCCCAGCGGGGAAACTGGTAAACGAACTCAATCTGTGATCCCTTTCCAGGTTAGTGCCTCTCGGAAAGTTTTCCCTTTTGTATTAGATCTCGAACTTTTTACCTCGATGTTGTTGGAAAATGTAACTCGTTCGTCAGAGGAAGTATTTAACTCGGCTTTTTTATCTAGTAATAATCAATGAAGACTTTAGTCGGACTTGATAAGGCAGGACTCAGGAGTAAGATTTAGTCATCTTAAGTGACTCTTTGAAAGTTTTTGTCGCTGTGTATAATTGTATAAAATTTGATGATTCCTGGGAGATTGTCATCAAAAAAAGGTTATGCATCTACTTGTACATGTTAACATGAGCAAGCGTGTGCCATGTTTGGAAATTGGCGCTATTGGTAAGAGGGAAACAGGCACTAATACGAGCGATCATCAGCATATATAACTGATGTGGCTGTAGGATCTATTGGTGAATTGACTGAGTTAGTAGTGTCATTTTTGTTTTACCTTGTCTCCAGTGTGTCATCATTTTGAAGCAGAAATGTAAGTTGCAAACTATTCTGCTTCATTGTACTGAGATATTAGATGGTATGCGTTTCAATAGTATTAAGATATTCACCTTTCCACAAATTTACAGTTTTTCACAGATTTTTAATGGGTATATAAGTTAACAATAACCAAGCCTTATCCCACATCCCACTAGATGGGTCGGCT
>JBAMHZ010000091.1:3737028-3755405 GCA_037177395.1 Alpinia galanga | reverse complement strand
AATGCTACGACTTGGAGTTGACTGCAAACAAAGAACACAGTGTTTGAGTCCCTAATGCTGTGTTTGAATTTTTGGTACAAGTAAGGGCTATCAATTAATGCATTTAATGGTAGAGTATATGAATTGATAATTAATGCTTAACAATTCATTTGGAAATGACTTCACGAATTGTTTTACCTTCAATCCTAACTATATAATTATCCAAATGTCAGAAAAGGCACCAAACTGCAATAAGGACGTTAATGGTAACTCAAAGAAATCATTAGATATAGAGAGAGAGCACGGAAATAAATCATTCATAACTTAAAACTCGGAGGATGCTCTCCTTACTTTATGTGAACAGTGAATGAGATAGCATAGTGTGAAAAAATGGAATCGAACGACTACACTTCTTGATCGCACGATGATAATTATCTTTATGCCATTCTTTTTTTGTTTGTTCCTTTCCTTTTTTTTCTCAGTCTGAGCTTTTTGACATGCATATAGAAGGGTTTGGTGCTACATTGAATGGTCATGTCAAAGGTGTGGTAGGTCTGTGGCCCTCACATGTCCATGCATATCACAGATCTCATTGTCATCTTTGTACTAACAACACAAACATATCTGCTCAGTATTATAGGAGGCGACAGTGAGCTTGTCCTTTCCTTTCTCGCCTCTCCTCTCTTCTCAGGCATTTGCTCATCAAAAGGTAGGGGTATCCTGATGCTATATCACAATTGTCTGCAAATTACGTTATGGACTTGATAGTAGTGCTGCTGCTCTTGTAGTGCTCTGACAAGGCAGCTCCACCATCGGCAAGGGTTCAATGCATCCTTTGTATGCAGACCATTTTAAATCCATCATCTGTTTGGGATCACATCCTCAGATTATTTTAGCATCTTCTAAAGGATGTGGTGAGGATCTAAGCCAACTCAAACTTAATGGAATTGGTATATATACTTGTGTTGATGGCGCTTGCAAACTTTGTACAGTTGAAAATATTAGGATGTTTGCAGTAAGTAATTAATCTAACAAAAGCAAACTCCGTACGTGAACAAATTCTGATTGTCCATTAAACCCTTTTCAAGCTTCAAGGAGCCTGTAAATTCCGATTGTAGTAACAATCTAACTAAATCTGAATCTTACTTATGTTTTTGATAATTTTGAACGACAATAGTTTGCTAGATCTTTACTGGTATTTGCTCATTTAAGAACTTGTAAGAATCCCATGCTAGCTAGCTCTACTATATTAGAAACTTTTATAGAAGTAATATGATCCGTATTAACATTTTTTTTCTCTAATTTTTTAGTTACTCTGACTCCAGATATTAATTTGATCAAGTTACAATAATACTGTCTCTTATATTTCATATGTATGTTGCATATTAGCATGATTTTTTTTTTTCAAAAAAGAATTATTAATTTAATAAATTTTTAGTAAACCCATAATACTACTTCAGTTTAATTTAATTGCGTGATGTCTTTGATTATATTAACGATATGATGGCTATGCGATATCACAAAACTGAATATTTTTTTATACTTTCAACTGATTGATCTTTTTTGTAATATATAAATATATAATTGGCAAACACTCAACGCAAATTAAAATATTAAATATCCTCTCTCTCTCTCTATGTATATATTACTAAACATAATTAATTTATTTTTCGTAGTGCATATATGATGAGGTCCACCGTGACTGCCAGTGGCATTAGATGGAGACAGTACTGGGTGGATAAATAGATAACTGCTATTCCAAACAATAATTTTCTAGTTGACAATGTGGTTAATATATGGATGGGATTTTCTCGCGTGTTTCAATAAGAGTGCATCCCTACTGAGACACACGTCGTAGGTTGCTAAGTGCCAACTGCGTTTTTATTTAATTTGTTGAGGTTTAAGGAGGAACGTAACTTAATTTTGGGGCCCTGCAGACACACGTAACTAATTAATACAACACAGCCTAAATTTGATGTGTACTTGTTTGTAGCCATGCAATTCTGGAGGTTTGCTTAAAAGACATGGAGGATAAACAAGTGTTGTATTATCTAATGATAATCGTATTATTAACAGGTTATATCATTTAGATAAACAAATAATAAATAAAAATATTATTTAGGAGCATGATTTTGTAAAAATTCTGGAGAATAGTCTTATATATATTTAATATGATAATATTGTATCAGAATATCTTGTATTAAATTAAAAAAAAAAAATCTTATGTAGCTTTGGAAAAAAGATTGATAGGTAAATGCAAGGTCTATGGAAAACTGAATTTATTGCAAGCTTATAATGATGGATGAGTAAATGGCATATGAATAAAGGAGGAGCTGGCGTTGACTTCGGATGACGACGACCTTAAAGAATGTTGCGGTGCATGGACACACATTAACTAAATCGTGGAAGATAGATTTCTGTTCCCACTTCTCTTTGCCATTTGCCAATCGCCCATCACCAAGAAATATATCTATATCTGATACCCGCCGAGAAGAAAATAGCGGCATAAATTGAATTGCAGTAAATAACGAGAAGTACGTGCATTGGTGGTCTCTGCTACTGAAAGAGACCAAAGTTAAAAATGGAGCATGGCTTGGAGCAGCAAAGCTTTTCCCTGTCAAATGTAGTTGTTGGTCTCAATCATCCTTGCGCTAATGAATTTAATGCTCACATCGTGCTATTTATTTTACTCTCTTGTATGAAGCATCTGTAAATTTTATCTGCAAATTAAATTAAAAACATGTGATCATGCATCAAATATCTTGAGTCTACACCTCCATTCTCTTTCCCCAATCACCTCTTTGTCTGAGCAAATCTTTTGGTGATTTGCTGAGGTGTTTAAAAATAAGAAGAAAAATGTTCGATGCATGGATCATTTTGAATTCGAAGTAAAATGGGCACGTCAAATTAGATCGATCCCTGAGTTGCAGAGTAGCCAATGGAAAGCTACAACCGCGGCGAAGTGTCTAGTTGAACAGTTGTCCTTGCCGTCAATCTATTTCATGTCCATGAACTCTTTCTCTTTCAAAAACAAGCACAGGCGTCGGGAGAGGAAGAGCAAGAAATGCACAATCCCGATTTAATTCTCTGGGTTTTCCAAAGCTTTCCTTGTGGGTAATAGACATGTCAGGCCCTAAATGTGGGCGCAATTCTCCTTGGGACTCCATGCCCCTAAAGCACAGGGTTTTTGTAGGGTTTAGTAAGCGTCTTGGGAGAGAAATAAAAGCTTAAAGCCATGGTCCTTCTCGGAACACAGATCCCCATGGGGGGCAGCACTGCCACTGTAATCTATCCACCATTTGTTCATTGGAGCTCATTCTTTTTGCTTATTTTAAAGGTTCCTTACCTTCCACCTCTCTGCTTATATCTCGGCCATGGAGCTTAATTTGGAGCTCAGAGTTTGAACATTCGAACCCAAGCTCCAATGGTGGGTGGGTGGGTGGATGCGTGGATTCATTGCACGAAGAAGGCAGAATGATTACACTGAGTACTGCCCAATGATTGAGCTGCCTCACCTTGGGCCTTGTTAAAAATCCCTCCTTTGGATCGTATCCTCAGAAGAAGATGAAGTCCATGGACAACGCAAACACCGACGCCAACAATGCCTGGCTGGGCTTCTCTCTCTCTCCTCAAATGAACATGGAGGTCGCTCACTCTTCTGTTAGTAGCTTCTTTGTCTCTCCTCCATTAACCAGCTTTGGTTTCATGGATGGTGAGGGCGGAGGAGGCTACCCCTATTCTCAGCTATCCTCCATTCCACTCAAGTCCAATGGTTCCCTTTGCCTCATGGAAGCCCTCACCAGATCGCAGCAAGAAGGTACGTTTCAAAACATATTTCCACTTTCTTTATCAAACTTCACTAAGAATCTGAAATGCCAACAACCTTGCTTTTTATGGCTTGTTACATTCATGTGAATAAAGTAATGGTGGCATCTCCATCTCCCAAACTGGAAGACTTCTTAGGCTGTGGTCCAAACATGGGTGCACACGGCCGGGAAGCAGCAATGGCTTTAAGCTTGGACTGCAGGGATCCTCTCCCTCATTCAAGCTCTGACATCCTCCATCACCACTTTCCACAATTCCAAGATACGGTCTTTGCTCCGTTGACCAACCATGAGATGTACCAGGCCTTCATTGGAAGTTCAAGCCATGCTATGGCCTCCGTTGCTTCCATGGACAATGGGGACTTGCAGTCCTTGAGCTTGTCCATGAGCCCTGTTTCGCAGTCGAGCTGTGTCACAGCTCCACAGACTGCCGGTTCGACCGCAGTTGCAGACGCCTCCCACTACGTGATCTTGGATCCTACTAAAAAGAGAGGCTCCGGCTCCAAAGGTGGTCAGAAGCAACCTGTTCATCACCGCAAGTCGATCGATACATTTGGGCAGAGGACGTCCCAGTACAGGGGCGTCACAAGGTCATTTTGTTATTTAAATTTCTTTCTTAACGCATATCATTTTGTCAGGATGATTGACAACATTTGCAGTAATGAATGTCGAACTTGTTACAGACACAGGTGGACTGGAAGATATGAAGCTCATCTTTGGGACAATAGTTGCAAAAAGGAAGGGCAAACAAGGAAAGGAAGGCAAGGTTAGAACTTAGATATCAACAAAAATTGAAGTAATCATTAATTCGCAGTTTAATATTTCTTCCTAGCTAACCAATTAATTGTTTTCTTGGCTGGGTATATGCTTGTAATAATGGTGAATTCGGTGGAAGCAGTTTACTTGGGTATGCTTCTTTCACCCATCCAAATACTATCATTCTCTGTCTATAAAGAACCACACCATACCATTCTAATTCGCGAGTCGCGTGTACCACACAGGGGGGTATGATATGGAAGAGAGAGCCGCTAGAGCCTATGACTTGGCTGCTCTCAAGTATTGGGGTACAAGCACTCATATCAACTTCCCGGTAAGCCATCGAAGATTTTGGTTCTCCTAAAATTCACATTGATGTGATACTATTTATGGTTTGGTGCAGCTAGAAGATTACCATGTAGAAATCGAAGAAATGAAGAGCATGAGCAGGCAAGAATACGTTGCTCATCTGAGAAGGTTGAAAACTGCATGCTTTTCTTTATTCACAGTTGGTTAGTTTGAAATGTAACTTCATGGTTCTTCATCATTTACAATGTCATTTCCTCTTATTCACAGGAAGAGCAGCGGTTTTTCGCGTGGAGCATCGATATACCGGGGAGTCACTAGGTCTATTTTGGATACTTGTAGCCCATTTAGTTGAATCCCTTGAATATGTTTTTAACTCGATGGCAATGGCATGTCTCCAGGCATCACCAACATGGAAGGTGGCAAGCTCGGATTGGAAGGGTCTCCGGAAATAAGGATCTTTATCTGGGAACCTTCAGTAAGTTTGTAGTTTGAGCTGGTGGTTTATCATGTTGAAGCCATATAGTGTCTACGGCTCTCTAAACAAGTGTGACAAATCTGACATTGCTGCTATCTTTGACATGTTGATTGCTTCGACATTCTGAAAGAGAGAGAGAGAAAAAAAAAACCCTGGGGCCAAGCATGCTCGCTAGAGCAAGACTTTATTGGCAAATAGTTGTGCTTTTCACAAGGCTGATATTTCAGTGACCCTAGAGTCTTTGTTTGACCAATTCATCACCTTTGATTCGAAGGGGGAAAAAAAAACTGACAAGAAATTAATAAAAAGCATTCACCAAGCTGTGATGATGGTTGTTAGGAGCTACTTTTGATGCTTACCATGTTTACTCCTAAAAGTTAAGCCTTTGATCATCCTTTGTCTTATTTCTGACACATGAACATGGGATATTAGGTACTCAAGAGGAAGCAGCTGAAGCTTACGACATTGCTGCAATCAAGTTCCGCGGTTTGAATGCTGTCACAAACTTTGACATTTCAAGATATGATGTGGAGAAGATCATGGCAAGTAACACTCTTCTAGCCGGCGAACTCGCAAGACGAAACAAGAACATAGAGGCCCATGGAGTTGCTCCATCAGCTCAAAATGGCAACCGAGAGCTCGATGTAATTGCGATAAACAACACACGTAGCTCTGATTGGAAAACAACCCCCGATCAATATTGCAACCAAAAACCGCAAGTCTTTGAAGAACAAAACCCGAAGCTCATAACTGGCATTGCTGAATATCAACATGAGCATTTTGTGAGCAACCTTCAGAGCCTAGTTGGAGCCATGGGTAGTTCAGCGCAAGGTGTCGATGTTTCAGAAAATCTGAACATCGCGCAAGGATTGAATCCCCTATCGCTCGTTCCGGGCTCGAGCAACTCTCGAGAAGTAAATTCTGATAAGGCTGATATCTCTGTACTATTTTCCAAGACTCAACGAAAGCTCATCGGTGCAACACTGAACTCATGGATGCCTCCACCACAACTAAGGCCAGGAGTGCCACTGCCTAGCATGCCAATATTTGCAGCTTGGGCAGACGCCTGAAGCTTCCGCGAGCAACTGAAGATAGCACCAATTCAAGAATTAGGGAAGATTGGGGAGGGTGCTTTAGTTAGTGATCATACTTTGCAATAGAGATTGATGATCTTTTGGACCTGGCCTCTGGTCTTCTCCTGTGGCTCTCAAATGTGTATCTACACCTTATGGGCCACCTGGGGAAGGATTTTGCAGTGCAGAGGCTTTGGCACTCATAGAGTAGCAGCTACTTTATCCGTGTTGATAATTTGGATGTTAAAAACTTCTCTATTGTTTTGTTAGACAAGTCTCTACAAGTGTCTCCAACTTTGCAAAATACCTTTATGAAATGAATTTTGAGCGGTCGAAATCATTTTTTTTTTCCTTTCTAGTGTCAAAAACAGCATAAATTAACTCATTTCTAAGCTTAGCAAATGACATGCAATCCATTAGGTGCTGGGCACAGCTGAGCCAACAGGTGAGTTGATATACGAAACATAGAAATTATGAATCCAACACTACTGCCTTGAGGCTTGTAACTTTTTGAGCTTGAGATTTATTATTGTAAAATTATGTTTAGATAGATGCCTTCAATTCACAAATGCGGTATAGATATATACATGATGAAGTTGGATTATGATTATTCAAGATGATCGGTTCAACTCAAACTCATCAACGCGATTTATATAAACTAATTTTGATATATCTGAAAATGTTAGAATGGAGAGGTAAGATCACCATTATTCTACTGGTGCTCCCACTAATTCGTCTGCATCCTCAATTGAACCATCTGACCATTCAAAATACACGAAGGTGGTTTAAGACAAACAATCTTAATAAACCTACATAGGTCAAAATGGGATGGCAATATAATCAACGTACTCCTCATGCTCTATTAAAAAATCAAATTAATTCTCTCAAAATGACCATTTTGGAAATAAAGGTATCTTTGGATTCAAAAGAGAAAAATATATATGATATTTTTTTTATTGAGTTAAAATAAATTATTTTGGACTATCAAGGTGGTTTGGATAGAAAAGCATCTTAATTAGTGTAGAAAGATTCGATGGCTAAGGCGAGAGCATAATTGAGTTTTTAAACATATTGATATTAAAATGTAGTTGATCCTAACTTCAATTATTATAAAGGTAGTCATCTAAGGCATTCAACATTCAGTATCAACAAAAAAACAATGGAGAGAACGTCATTTGGAAATTTAAAAATTGCATATGGAGCCTAATAATTGTAATTCAAGAAAAAGGTCAAAAAAGTATCATAATTAATTTGCAATGGTAAAAGGCAATCGATTCAATTTGAACAAAATTTAATATCGATATTAAATGAAAAAAAAATTCAAAAGAAAATAACAGTGTTGATTTTCAGTAAATCAAGGATTAATGTTTGCCTTGTTTTGGTCCTAAGGTTGCCTTCATGCCTTGCTCAAATGCTCCGCAGATTTTATTCATTCTCAAAATTGTCTTAAATCACTTGACAATGTCTAATTCCATTCAGCTTCCTCCAAATCACATTTTTACCACTCTCGTGAAACTTGTGTTGATTTATCACGCGATCGTCTTCTCACGGTCTTTTTCATCGAGTTTTTTAAAGAGAATGTGGATTCCTACGACCATAATAGTATTCTTACTAAGATCCTGTCAAGATCAACATGCATCAGCTGTGATCCGGCTAACGACCCTCCGATGTTTAAATCAGACAGGTGAATAAAGAATTTTTTTTTAAGAATTAGTTCCCTGTAATTTCCAAGGGATCGACCTCCTTTTCTCTACCTTAAACTATCTCTTTGTAACAGTTTTTAGGTTTTTTCATTCTTTTCATTGTGCATTCTGTCGATACTTCTTGGTATGTTATTAAGGAACATTCTCTCTTAGAAATCTCCACGTTATGTGCCACCATTGACCGAGGTTGTTACCTGTAGGGATCGTAGAAAGAAACGACAAGCATAAAGGAAGTTTTCTTCATGACATAGGGCCCTAGACTCTTCTAGTTCCTTTCTTTAGGGTTGATGCGTTCAGACCTACTATACCTCCCCAGTAGGCTTCACCCTCAGATGGAGAGATCTAGGTCGTCTGCTCTTCCCGAGCAGCCCTCTCTCCCGACTAGAGGAGGATTTACCTTCTCTGCTCCTCCTAGGTAGCCCTCTCTTCCGACTAGAGGGGTTTATTTTTTCTGTTCTTCCCGGGTAGCTCTCTCTCCCGACTAGAGGAGGATTTACTTTACTTGCTTCTCCTGGATAGCCCTCTCTCTCGACTAAAGAAGTTTACCTCTTTGCTCTCTCTTCCAACTAGAAGGACTTATCTTCTCTACTCTTCTCGGGTAGCCATTTCTCCTGACTAAAGGGACTTACAGTCTTTACTTTTCTCGGGTAGCCCTCTCTCCCAACTAGAGAGACTTATCTTTTCAACTCTTCCTAGGTAACCCTCTCTCCCGACTAGAGGGACTTACTTTCTCTGTTCTTCTCGGGTAGCTCTCTCTCCCGACTATAAGCACTTACCCTCTCTACTTTTCCTGGGTAGTCCTCTCTCCCGACTAGAGAGACTTATCTTCTCTGCTTTTTTCGAGTAGCCCTCTCTCCTGACTAGAGAGACTTATCTTCTTTACTTTTTCTAGGAAGCTCTTTTTTCCAATTAGAGGGGTTTATCTTCTTTATTCTTTCTGGATAGTCCTCTCTTCTAACTAGGAGGATTTATCTTCTCTGTTTTTTTTTCAGATAGTATTCTCTCATGAATAAAGAACTTTCAGTTTAGACCCACATCAATCTAGACACGTCATCAAAACTTTTCTTTAATCCAAATCTTATATTCAACCTTTACTGCTTCCTTTATATATATATATTGCGCTGTCGCTTCCTGTGTAACCGTAGCAACCCCTTATTTCTGCTCATTCCTCTCTTTTCATGGTTCACTTTTGCAACATCATCTTTCTGTCAGTATCTTCCTTGGCCTGATTAGAGCCAGTCCATATGCCCACTTAATAAAAAATAAATCAACCTAAAATAATAGTCTATTACATGATAAAGAAAACAGAAACCCGTCTCTAAATTATGCTATCTTACTTTCTTTGACAACTAAAGCCGAGTCATGGCGGGCTGACAGTTTCTGCTTGGACTAGAATCACCAAAGCAGGGATTACATTATGCTCATTAGGTACTAATTATTACGAGTGTGGGTGGTAAAGGCCAAAGAGCTGAGGACAAAGTGTCTGCTGGTGACTGTCACTGTCATGCAATTAAAAAGCAGGAGTCATATGAGATTGCATGAATTTGTTTATGATGAGGATAGTTCAGATTATATTCTTGGGTTGTCTGGGACTCCCTTTATTTCTTTAGTAGAAGGGTTGGGTTGACGGCACATGATAATTTTTTATTTTTTTTTGAGGGCCTTGACATTATGCGGAGGGGTGTTTCTTTCAACACCTTGCTTGAGGTAGGAATATTATCGTCCACTTTTAACAGTCTTTCCTTCACAATTATATATAATATACACGCACACATATAATACAGTTGTATTAGTACATGGCAAAGTGCATTGTTATATCTCCACACACAATGAGGCATTTTTCTTGATTTCAGTATCAAACTATAGTTATTTCGCATGTCAGGATTGCCGTGGATTGGTTTATTTATGATTGGACAGTTTTTAAGAGTTCATACGTAGTCTTCTATTTGTCGCTGCACATCATCAGTGGAATTTTCATCTTTACGAAAGTTATAAATGTTCTGAACAAACGATATGAAAAATGAGTATAACGATGCAAGAAAATATTATAACAGACCATGCAGACGACCAGTTAGATTACTTCACTTTTATTCTTACCAAGACTAATTTTTGCTATAAGCTATAAATTATAGACTCATAACTGTACAAGCTAGTTAATCAATGGGTATTATTCTTGATTGGAAGTGATTTAACTTTATCACTTTCACTTTAAACAAAAATTATCTTATATATAATTTCTAATGTTTAATATGATCCTAAGACATCTATGTCAAAGAAACAAAACTGATGATAAACAAGCATTATTCTTTTCACTGACAATAGAGTATAATGTAACTTTATCGCTTTCGTTATAAACTAAAATTGCCTTATATTTAATGTTTAATAAAAATATAAGCTAAGTTGCTGCAAAAAACTAGATTTCATTGGAAACGTTAAGCCATTTTTGTGCTTTAATTAACAGGTCAAATTAATTCAATTGCATGGACATACATATAATCAAAACCCCAAGCCTATTTACTCTCGTTGAGCGATTCAATCGTTAGGGAATCAATTGCATGAAATTTAAAATGCTCCACCAAACACATTAGCAAAATCTGCAGTAACTAAACTCAAATCACAACAGCTAAACAATAATTACATGCCAAGATACATCTCCTGATCAGCAAACCAGTTAAAGTTGTCCGTCTGAGCAACATTGCTAATTAATTACGCTGCTTTCAACAGTGCAGGAGCCATCTATTCCCTGACCGAACCATATCAGCATCTCGTCGAGCTCGGTGGAGAAACCACCGCCGAGTAGATTTGTCTGCAAGGAACCAGAACCAGCCAAGCCAATTCCTGCCGCTTCATCAAATGATTGTGCCTGAGAAATCATCGATGGACCCGATCCGATTTTGGTCGACCACGAGAGTGGATTATTAGATTCCGTCTGGGTCCAATTGTTGCAGCCGGAATCAGGAATGGAATTGGCCTCATCGCCATCACCAGCCTTGCTATCTCCTTTGCTCCTGTGGCGGCTGCTACCGGGTTCCCTTCGCGGCTTGCCGAAGAGCTTCTTCTTGAGCCTGGTGTTCCAGTAGTTCTTTATGTCGTTGTCGGTCCGACCGGGTAATTGCGAAGCGATTATAGACCACCTAAATTAATCAAAAGTATAATGATTAATTAGGTTAACATAATGAATAGCAATTGTACAATTACTCGCCTGCTGCCTATGGTGATGTACAAGCTGAGAATGACGCGGTCTTCCTCGTCGGAAAAGGCCCCGTGCTTGATGTCGGGGCGGAGGTAGTTGAGCCACCGGAGACGGCAGCTCTTGCCGCAACGTTTCAGGCCTAAATCGATATGATTGATTTGATGAGGTAATTGATCAATGAATATATAATGGGCCATTAGGATAACGGGATCTAAGGAATAGTTATGTACCGATCTTGTGAGGGAGGGCAATCCAGTTCCCGCCGGTGCCGTGTTGGTGGATGTAGGAAATGAGCTTGGCGTCCTCCTCCGGCGACCAGGGGCCTTTCTTCACGTTGGCTTTGTCGCAGCACGGCGCCCTTCCCATATCGATCGTTGCTAGCTTGCGGCTGTTGGTTATATTTGAGGCTTGATTTGGGTTTCTTCGTGGATTCTGCTGGTGGTGCCGGCGAAGAGCGTAGATGTGGTGGGGAAGAGGAGTTATGCTGCAGCTATTTATCATACAGCACAACGTGAGAGAGACCGTGGGAGCTAATAAAACTCGTATAATAAGGCAACACTTCTTTTATATGCGTATATATATATATCATCGCTATCTTAATTACATTGGGAAGACAATAAAGTCTTAATTTACAAATGAACTGTACGTATAAATAAAGTCTGAAATTTTCTAAACAGAAAGCATTAAGCTTTCAAATCTTTATATATATATAGACGCACTGTGATTCCATTAATTAACTCCCTCCATGGCTAAGAACGGAGGCACGAGCAAAGGTCGACATAAGATCGAGATCAAGAAGATATATATATAGAATGTGCGAGGATGCTCGTCATGTGTGCCTCTCCAAGCGCAAGGCCAGCATCTTTGCCAAGGCCAGCGACATCTCCACCCTTTGTGGTGAGGAGGTTGCCATCGTTATCTACTCGCCTGCGTCTGCAGTTAATCCTTATTCTTTTGGTAGCCCGTAGCCCCTCGGTGGAACCACTAGTGGGCCGGTTTCTCTCGGGCAGCTCTCAGCGTCATTCAACTTCTGGCAGGAGCGGCACAGTTGCGCAGCTTAACGAACAGTTTATGGAGATCACGAAGCAGTTGGATATCACTAACTCCAAGAAGGTGAAATTGGATGACCAGCACGGGGAGTTGGCGTTGCAGAACCCGGAACTGGATTGGGCTAAGGACGTTGATAAACTGGAGTTGGACCAACTCAAGGACGGATTGGAACGGCTCAAGATGAGGCTAGATGACAGAATCAAGAATTACCTTCGTGCTGCTGGCGGGCAGAGGATGTCATTGCCGGCCGGCGATTAGGACACTTGGGCTGTTTTCTCCGGGAGCCGCAGGGTCTTTCTCATCTTCCTCGTACCCGTCTTGGGCCATCAATTTCGGGATGGTTTCTTTTCTGGCAACAGAAAACAATAACTAGGACCGAGTTACATGCACGACCCAGAAGGACGAGTTGATCAGTGCGTCGCAAGGATTATTTCATTCTAATGTTATGTTCTAATTAGGCCTGGGTCATCGTGCTCATTGTTTGGTCTATCCGCCAGTCTGCAATTAATTAGTTATTCTAGTTAATTGAAAACTAATTTGTTTCTTTTTTGTTCAATAATTAAATCTGTTTCCGATCCTTGTATAATAATAGAAGATATCTAATTCAAAAGCAATCAGATCAAGCGCTCGTATTTTCGTCGGGAAAATTAGGAGAAGGAGAGTTTTTAGAAATTGAAGCTTCTCTCGTTTCCCTTTTAATTGAGGAGATGAGATGATCAGGGAAAGCTCGATACGGAGAGGAAGAAATTAGTGAGGAGGAGAAATCGTGCTGTCTAATGAGCCGGCCTAGTCTGCAACCCAACACAATATTCACGACTCTGTTCTACAGCCATTAATTCGCACCAAAAAAAAAAAGGAAAAAAAACATTTTAATTATCCAATCTTATCAAATATCTAAGCGCGAACTATCTGCCTATTTACTAAAAAGAATATCTATTTAATATGAATATAAGCTCATACCATTTAAGTATATTTTTTTTCGCTGCAGTTTAATTCGAAGAATAATTCCATGCTTCGATTGTGCAAAGGGTAGTTCAATGCTTAGGTTGAAGACGGTGTGGAGAGTAATTTGATGTTTCAGTTTGAGCGGATAAAGAAAAGTTTGATATATACTAGAGTGGATTGGATTGACGACCCAGAGATATTTTGAAAAATAGATAGATCGATATACGTTTTCAATAAAATTAGGTGTGTTTGCTGATAATATGACTTAATAAAATAGGCCATGCACATTCAGAGGTGAAAAATGTGCGTGGACTGGAGACACTGCAATTCTCTACGTCTCATCGATGAATGACTAGAAAAGGATCGGAACTGCACAGAGTTTGTCCCCAGTGTATTTTGTCGTCGATGTGTACATATCATCTTATGATTTCCATTTATTTTCTCTTTTTTTTCTTTCGCACAACCTTAGACATTGATGATGATATGACTGCCACCCAACCTTTTGCTTCATCCAAATACTAAGTTTATATATATATATATGTGGAACAAAAATTTATTTATTTATTCTTTTTTTTAAAAAAAAAAAAAACTTTATTGTGCTTCCATATGCATTCTATACTCAAAAACCTTTTTATTTTCATTATCATCAAAAAATATATATTTAATATTAAAATTGTGCTAATCTTATTTTTCAAATGAAGTTACTTTTATTTCAATATTATTACAATACTTTTAGCTAAACTATGTAATAGTTTTAATTAAAATTTAAAATTAATAAAAATAATTTTAGTTAAACTAATTTACCTTACAGTAATGTTAATTCAGCGGGAAGTATAATTTTAGTCGTAGTTAAAACTGATAAATAAAAAAAAAAAAAGATGAATATATTTTTAATATAAAATATCGTTGCGAAAATAAAAGGTACATTATTTTTATTTTTGTATTAAAAGAATATTCAGTGTGTTATTGAGTTACTTTTGTGATGCCAGGCAGTGCATGTGCAGTGTTTGAGAGAGAGATAGAGAAGAGGAAGAAGCAGGGATTTGATGGACGAGACAAGTCGAAGCAAGAAAATGAAGCAGACGGAGAGGGAGAGGCGAGCCCGCGAGATTCTTGCAATGCCAATTGGCAAATGGAGAATGCAGACGCAACGCAGAAAATAATAATAATAATAATAATATTATTATTATTATTATTATTATTATCCTCAGACTAATTCGCTGTTCTTTCAAAATATCTGCCCCATCCTGTTTCTCCCACCTCCCCCATCTACTCCCACAGTCGCACTCAGCATGCATACCGCAATAATTTTGTTTAATTCGTTTTCATAACAATTAATTATTAACATATGTTCAAAACTTTCATTTATTAATTTATTATCTCAAGATAAACAAGGTTTTCATTCTGAAAGCATCAAGTACTTTATCCTTCATTTTCATGCTCTATAGCTCAAGCTATATGAATATATAGATCTTAATCTTATCCAGTTAACTTCATTATTCTTTGTCGACTATTCACTTATCGACTATATTCTCCCGAGGATCATTTTGTTAACTCAAATTTCACACATCGGCTTTTTTTTACTTGTATTTCTGGAGGATTAATTATTTTGTTAGCTAGTTAATTTTGTATTAGATTACTTCAGTTAAAATCTAATCCCAAATTAAACAACTCATACATCATAATATATTGAATATAAGATTATTCTCATTTGAAATAGGAAAATAAAATTAAACTTCTCGCAATAACAAGATTAATTATTTAAATACCAGTTAGTACAAAATTAGTCCATTTAAATGTCGAGCGTCGAGGGAATGAATTAGATGGTTAGTTAATTAATTACAATCTACGCAAACATTATTTATATTTAAATAATGCTTAGATTCCGATCGAACATATATATATATATATATATATATATTTCTAATTGATGTGAAATTTAATTATAGATTAGTACATTTTTAATGGCCCAAAGACAACTTCGAGGCAAAGCAAAGGCTAAAAGCTATAAAGAATAGAATACGGCAAGTCAAATTTACAAGATATGATATGATCATCACAAACAAAATATATTTCAGCTACTCGGCCCCATGCACATGCAGTAATATGTGCACCCAATAATTGACGACATTATTTCACCATAATTTCAACTCATTTTGTACGCTTAAAGGCGACCTCAATGTGGTGCGATTAAAGTTGCTCTTCCAGATGAAGATTAGCCTTAATTATTATGGGAGAAAATTATATAATTAATGTATGTAACCTCATAAGAACAATCCGGGTTAATTGATTAACAGATTTTGTTTGGAGGTTCACTTTGCTTTATGGCCTACAATATCCATATGTATTCGTTTGGATGACTTAAATTTTATATTCTGTTACGAAGTTTTCATGTTCTTGTCAAAGTTCAATATTAATAATACGTATTAGAATCATCAGTTTTCCCTATTCAGGAGTGTGTGAGGTCAATTATGGCGGCATCATCACACAGACAACCTTTTTGGAACTAAACTTAAAATTAATCTTTATCACCATCTTCTTGCAAGTTAACATCTCTTCTCAATGCAAAGCATTGTTTCTTCGACATGGTTACATACACCATCTCTAGCTTGTACTTATTTGTTTTAGGCATTTTGATCATAATCTTGCAATATCATGTTAGCGATAAACATCCTTTGTGTAGATCAAGCGACATTTAATATCGATCGATATTGAGTCTCTATCTATGTTGTGAGTGGATGTGAACTTAATTTCTGTATGAGTTCTTTTGTGACAAAACATTTATTTCACGCTAATGGTGTATAAAACAAGTGAATTTTATTCCTTAATTATGTAGCTAGGTGCTGTTTCCACTTAATCATCCACAAGTCAATTTGAGGCATGCTTTTCAGATAAAATCATCCTTTTGGAATCTATCACTATCACATCCTAATGTGAATAAGCGATAAGATAATTTATGGTTTTAAAATTGACTTCTTTGAATTCTGAATATAATATATATTGCCCACCAAATTAATGATTATTTCGAGCTCAGACATCCTTATAATTTGCTTATGAAAGTTTATTTATTTATTTCAAAATCAATGAAAGCTTGTATAAGTCTAATTGCAACTGAATATATATATACAAGTACACAATTGACATTATTATTATTTTTGCACTTAAAGTGGTCATTTTTCTTTGTTTCCAAGAATTATAACCGATATATAATAATGAAAGAAATAATAATAATAATAGGTCCGTCAAATGATCTAAATGTGAAGAAAATACATAATACAACGGACAATTGTCAATTTTACAAATGTAAAAATGGTGGCGTGTTGCAGTGGAACAAGGCAAGGCCACTGTGGCATGCATCAACTGTGCTCGTAGTGTAAAATTAAAATCATATGCAATTAATGTGCGTAGCTCAAGATGTACTAGGTTTGTAGCTAGCCACCCTGTTCACCAATGACTGCCCATTTTGGAAATTCAAACAGTGTGTGGCTCCTGTTTAATAATTTTTTTAAATACAATAATTGAACATATATATATATCTATCAACTGGAAAGTTCGATGCCATTAACGATACATTTGACACCTAGATCTCCCTTATATAATACTCAAATGAAAAACTTAATTTCTTCCCCCAAAAAGATATATAATTAATTAAGCAAGAGATCTCTGCGGAGATATCATATAGAATGCGCGATCGAACCTCACCAAATCTAATTGAATCGGAAAACACTAAACAAATGGGCGGAGGTCATGTCAGATACCAAAGCGAGGGTCTATGGCTTGCCGGCGGTCCGCCGACCGGGCCAAAATTGCACCATTCTCCTCAATAATTAATTCATAGACAGACAGACCAGAGATGATGCATGGAGTTATTGTCCCGTGGGCTCATCTTTCTGCACAAATTTACGCCCCTGGTTAATTACAAACATGCAATTAACGATGCCATTAGTGTTTAATTACCTGAATTAATATTACCCTGGAAAATCTGTAACGCGAGAAGGCATGTAGCTAGCCACTGGAAATACAGCCATCTCCCCCCGTCTACTTGATTTGACATCCGAAAAGAAAGCCACCAGACTTTGCTTTCCCTTTCTTCTCTCTCAACTTCCCCTCTCGGCCTCTCTCCTCTTGGCTTGTCTATTCCATTTGAGAGAACCGCTGCTGTATTCTTAGCTTGCCCTTCCCCTCCTCCTCCTTCTTCTTCCTCCTCACTCTCTTCTCAAATTTTCATAGAATTATTGTAAAAAAAAAAAAAACTGCCTATCTAGCTAGGTGCAATAGTCTTTCCTTCTGGTTTCCCTTCCCCGTTTATTATCTAGGATAGACATATCGGTATCGGATATATGGAGGAGCTGTCGCGGCAGTTGGGCGGATCGTCGCGGCCCGTGGCCGCCGGTAACGATCTCCTCTACCTTCCCTCCTCTGTCCCTACGTCATCATCCGACGCCTTCTCCTTCTACGGCCGCGTAGGGGATCATCATCATAATAACCATGTTGACTGTAATAACTACTTCCCCGACGCCGCTTATCTCCTCCGCCCGCAACCGCCGATGTCTCAGGGGGAGATCACGGCCGTGGCAGAGGACGCCGCCGTCAAAGCCAAGATCATGTCGCATCCACAGTACACCACCCTTATTGCCGCCCACATCGACTGCCAGAAGGTTCGTCAACCCCACCCTTCTCCAATTCACATCACTAATTAATCAATTAATTAAGACTTTAAACACATTATATCTGCAGGTGGGAGCGCCGCCGGATGTGGCGGCGCGGCTGTCGGGGTTAGCTAGGGAGCTGGCGTCGCGGCTGAGCTGCCGTCGCGAGGCCTCCGATGACCCGGAGCTCGACCAGTTCATGGCATTATCTAACCCCAATTAATCTCTCTCTAACTGAATAAAAAGTTTCTTGAGCTAAGAAATGTTGATAGAAATGAAATTAGCATACAGGAAGCGTACTGCGACATACTGGTGAAGTACCGGGACGAGCTAAATCGACCGTTACTAGAGGCCACAGAGGTCCTCAAGAGCGTGGAGTCTCAGTTCAACGCGCTCACCAACAACGCCACCACCTCCTCTT
>JBAMHZ010000091.1:3708539-3720544 GCA_037177395.1 Alpinia galanga | reverse complement strand
AATTGATTATGTTAATTAAGGTCTGTGAGAAATCTAGCAGCTAAGCTCAGAGACCCAAAATAAATTTATAATGGTAAAATTAAATGACCATGTACGTTGTTTCTTCTGGGTACTAAAAATAATTATTTTGAATCTAACGAATGTCAAGTATACCATTTTAGCATGGGTAACTAGAGCTTGACTTGACAATTAATCAAGTTAATTTATAAGGAAGTACATCAAATTAAATATGGATATGAAAAAGTTTTTTTTTGTGTGTTCGGGGAATATAATTACTCTATTGGTTAGCCCAAGACTTTGAAATTTTATTTATTTAGATTTTAGTGTAAGCATTTTTTATTTTAGTCTGAATGGACTTTTCACTTGATTTTTTTCATATCTTGTGGCATAATTGATAGTATTATATATCATTTAATTTTCAATATTGCATAAAGTGCATTTGAATTTGATCACTATATATATTAATTATATATTTTGGAATGAAATTTAAATTCGAAAAAGGATGAAGAAAAGGAAATAAAATTTATTTTTGAAAAATTATAATAGGAAATTCATATACATAATTTAAATTAACATGGGTTTAATTTTATTAAGAGTGGGTATGCCCTCTTTCTTCATTTCCTCTTCTCCCATTACCAGCTCTAACCCTAGCTTGCGATCTGCAGTTGATGGACTTCATCCATTCTACCTGCCATGGCATGCTTCCTCTCATAGATGACGACGACGACGACTTTCTGTGTAAGCGATTTTCAATTTCTTTCTCCTTTCTTCTTTGTCCTGCAACTGTTGTTGGATTGCTAGCGTGAAATGTCATTAGCAGAAACCTGAGCTTATCATGGCTACTTCATGAATGCTCAAAATTTAAATCGGTATGGATGGCTAAAATTCTGTATATTCTTCAATAGCAAAAACCTGACCTTATCATGGCTTTATATCCGTATAATCACACATGGTAGATCACTATGGGGGAGAATCAATCTCTTTCTAATTCATTGAGTAGTAGGAATTGAACTATTGTTATTCTTGTAACAAAACAATACCTATTAACTGGGCAACCTACATATTTATTCTAAAGCAATGGGGTGAATGGGTCGCAAGAATTACAGCGACTACACATATATGTACAGCAATACTTGACCAAGGTTGAATCAGCACAGATCATGGTCGGATAAGATATGGTTACTTGTTGGTTTTCCACTTTGCAAGCAGACAATTGGAGGAAGGGTTGGGGTATACAGTTCTCCATAGGTCTGCCAGCAGAAGGGTTCATACATGTGATAGTGCTCTTGTAGTGGTTGAAGCTCAACCTGGGTTAAAGTGATGTCTGAACATGGAGAGGCATCGCTGCAAGCAAAGTGCTCTGGTTTCACTGTGTAAGTCCCTTTAATATTCTCATATGCAATGCCTGACAGAGCTACTGCTGAGGTCTGGTTCTTGCAAGTGCTTCGATCGCAATAAAATTGGTCAATCATAATTGGAATCTGAACCTCTGTCACCCTTATGTTTGAGAATCTTATGCTCTGGACTGAACCTGTTCCGCCCTGTGACAATACAACATCCATTATGTAATAGCATTCCCAGTTGGGTTTCGAAACAGACGAGGTAGCAACGCGTAGAAATCTAAGGATAATCTCAACGACTTTGGTTATTTTTTTCATGTTTATACCGTAAAGTCTTTGCAAAAGATGACGATCGAGCCTCTTACAATTTGAACTTTCGATTTTATATGGAGGTGCCAAAACATGTACCTGCCAGGTCTTGATTCTGACACCAGTCATTGTGCTGTGCAAATTGACATCCCTTACAGTTATGTTGGAAACACATGCTTTGCTGTTATCTCGTCCCAGGCCACCAATACTGATTCCATGGCCAGGCCCACAGGTCACACTGTGGATGTTAATGTTTGAGCACCCCGTTTGGATGGACACACAGTCATCACCTGTTTTTTCAAAAGGCAAGACGAAGCTACATGAACAAAATGGACCGAGTTAAAAATTTACATGAGCAGTTTGATGGAAGATTCCGTAAATTTCTTTTTTGTCATCAGAAAAGGAAAAGTGCAGATCAGGGTAGTGGACTATAATACCGCAGCTCATGTTGGTATGATGGATCATAACATCCCTTGAATTTTGCAGATGGATCCCATCTGTGTTGAGGCTATTTCCAGGGGAAGCGATTGTTATGTTGTAGACTTGGACAGTTTCACAGTTGTCAAACTTGAGGTGGCACTGTTGGCTGTTTTGAATTGTGATACCACTCACTGTAACATTGCAGCTCCCATAGAACCTTAATGCCTGAAGATTAAAGCAAAATTAATTAGCGAATACAAATGCAGAATGTTATTCATACTCTTCCACATTGCTTTATCAATGGCATAGCAAGAGAGTAAGAAATGTCACCGTTGGTTTAATCTTTGGCAGCACCAGACTTAGCTCCTCATTTATCTGCTGAAGAGTTTTTAGGTGATGAACCATGAGTTCCATATGAAAAATGGTGGGGAAACCTAGCTATTCATAATTCATATGGTTATGATGGAAATAAAAAATTGATGGTTGAGTCTTACTGAATCAACATCAGGCTCATTGTTTGTCCACCAGGCACTGCCTCGCCCTTCTATTACTCCATTGCCTCGAATTGTTATGCCTTGCAGCTTTGAGAACTCAATCCACCATAGAAGTCCTGAACCCCAGTACTTGGCATTAGTTGGGGCAATAATCATACCATCCAACTGCATCAGAGAAAGACTGATACTTGAAGATGGGGGATTAATTCACTGTAGAACCTCTGTGCCAAAAATACTTTTGGGTTGTCGTCAGGCACAACATAGATTTTCTAGGCATTGCAGTGCCTAATTTCACTGGCTTATCGCCAGATGATAATATGTTTTGGCAAGTTTGTTTAGAAATCAATTTAATCAGTACGTAGATTACCTGGAAAACAATATTGGGCTGACAATATGGCCCAGAGAAGGAGATAGGGCCGACAAGGAACTCAAATTTTGCTGGAACAACCATAACTGATCCACCGACCTTGCAAGCAGTAGCCCATGCAGCCTGAAAAGCCTGCATCATTTCATCGTCAGAAATCAACTCAGGAACCGAGTATTTTTCTTTTTAGTAACCAAAGGAATTTTAAGTTTTCAGATATCGTTTGAATTTAGGATTTAAAACAAAAAAAAATACTTTGGAGTTTCATGAAAACACTTTTTCTAAGAACATATACTGAGGTGAAAACTAAAGAATTTTTTGAATATTTGAAGCAAGTTCTAGTTCAACCATCAAAATTCTCAGCAGAGCAATGCAGGTGGGCAGAACACAGGAGATAAGGAAGAAAGTGGACGGCCAGGTACCTTGGTGTCATCTGTGACGCCATCTCCCTTTGCTCCAAAATCAAGTACATCGAAAGTGGCCGCAGCTGGGGCTGCTTGAGACCCATTTTTCAGGTTTGGGCTAGGACTAGGAGGCGATGGCAGCGGTGGCGGAGGCGGCGGCAGTGGATTCGGATACCCACCTCCCCCACTGCTATGGCCTTTGCCAGTACCATTGTTTCCTCTACCCTTCTTTCTAGCCAGAGAAGAAGAGGGAGACTTCTTATGCCTCCAATGCCATCCTTTCCTCCCTTCACAACCATCAAAGTTTGAGCAGATCAAAATCAGGAGGAGCAACCCAAAGCATCCCATCCTGACCCCACCCATCTTCTCGTTTATACCTGCTTTGCTTTGAGAAACGTTAGGGAGGAGGGAAGAAGAGAACAAGAAAGAGCTCAGCTGGTTTTTAGCAGGGTGAGGAGGGAAGCTCGTTTAAATAGCCACAAGAACCATTCGCTCTCTCAAAACGCACACACCCCAACACTTTCCCACCAGTAATTTAAATATTCCTCTCCGGGTTACCTAATTGACTAATCAAAGATCCAGTTCGACCGAATTTCTTCTATCATTTAAGCTGGACCAGACGATTAAAATTTTAATTTCCTCTTCGTTACTATCTTTTTTTCGTTCTTATAATTTTGTTCCTGAAGGAATCACCAGAGATTTATCCTACAGTTCACTAAATGCTTGTCCAGGAACTTCCAACCGTAGAACAATGACAAAATATAATCACATTCAGCTTGCTTCATGCAGCCTCTTCACGGGCGTCTAAGAGTATGCCGCTTTGTCTACTCCAACTGCCAGACAGAGAGGAGGAGCAAAACAAAAGCGCAAGGGCCCATTCTCCTCTACAAATAATTAGAACTGCCTTTGGTTCCTCCCTCTCTTC
This sequence comes from Alpinia galanga, assembly GCA_037177395.1. Lineage (NCBI taxonomy): Eukaryota > Viridiplantae > Streptophyta > Magnoliopsida > Zingiberales > Zingiberaceae > Alpinia > Alpinia galanga. The sequence continues at coordinate 3,716,288 of JBAMHZ010000091.1, read as the reverse complement.
CAGCACATCATTTGCTGAATAATTGAGGTATGCTGCGTACTGCCTGAAGCGTATACGAAACATGATCACTACTGGTGAGTGGTGATCGTACGTAGATGACGAGTCCATTCTTGAAGATTTACGATAGCTATGCTTATTATTTTTCAAATGCCGTGGAACGAATTAGAGAGCATGCATTATGGAAAGGACAAACATAAGCTAATCAGGCTCCTTCTTTTGATTGTTATTTATTAGTGAATTATCCAAATGATGCCAAATATTGGCGTTGCATAAATGCTCCACGACTTGAAGCTCTGAGAAATTGAAAGTTAATTTTCTCATATCTGTGAATTACTTTGGTTTATTGGTTAAGGACATTATTAACTCTCTTATTTGGCGTTGTCAATTTTAAGTGATCGAGCTGTTTCTTTTCCCAGTATTGCTCAAACTTGTGATCTGCAAAGGATTTCCTCTCCCTGATTTAATTTTAACAATTCTTGGAACAAGGCTGGTTTTTCTAATTCACATTTAAGACAACATCGCTGATGTTTTCCTTTAGCGATCGCTGTTGGGCTTGTGATTTCTGGGAGTCTCGTGAACCTCCATCATCAATTAATCAATCTCTCGCACTTTTTTTCCCCTGCAAAATATTCATTAATCTCTCTCAGTGACTGTTTTTACTGATACAAAGAATGTTTGTTATCTATGGATATCTAAGACCGAGGTGGGTTTTCAATTACAACCAAAGAAAAACTCTTTTTCCAACTTAGTGATGGGAGTAGGAGAGGAGGCGATCGACGAGGACTTCCTTTTGGAATTCTTTTCCATGGGCGATGGCTCAACTTTGATGCATGCAATGCAATACAAACTCAGTCCGAGGAGGTTCAGTTACAAGATTTTCAAATCAAACTAAATTGATACATGCGAGAATTTTTAAATTTAAATTTTACTGGAAAATAAATTGATAGGCTTTCAATCGGAATGGGAATCTAACTGATTGATTTGACACGGTCTAAATGCGGATCTTAGTTAACCACCACACAGACAACACACGAAAATCATCCACAATTTTATTTATTTATTTATTTTAACAAAGCTTGCAATATACAGATACATATTAATAGATATCGCAACCTTGTAATCATTCTACAATTTCCTTCATTAACAACAAACGGCGCACTTAAAATCAAGGAACACAGTATGTATATATATGTATCTATATATCTATATATATATCTGTGAGCACTATCATCATTCATCATCCGATCCCTTAGGATTTAGGGATTGAACTATAGTGTTCATTCGATCGGACGATAGATGATAGTGGTATATGCTTAGCACTTGTTACTCGATCGGTTGCAACATCTAATTTATTTACGGTTGGATGGAAATAAATCGAGGAATTAGACAGAGGAATATTCTTGAAGACTTATAAAAAAACACGATGTACCTTTAAATAGGATTAGCACATTAATTATTTCACGAGTCCTTTTATAAAATTCCCAATGGACAAGCTTTGGGGCAACAAATCTGCTTTGCGTACTTATTAATTCTCACGAGTGGTAACATGTCACAATTCTGATCTGAGGCACGTTGTTTGTATTAGGCAGATGCGACTTGTCGTCTGCAATGGCTGGAGACTACTCACGGGCTGCCATTTGCCATTTTAGATAGCAAGCAAAAGGGCAGAGCAGCGCAGCGTGAACGCCTCTGACGCTTCATTTTACCAGTCAGAGCAGCGACTTCAAAATCCAACATCCATCTTCTGCATCACAAAACTGAACGTCTATCTTTTGCATCACTCGACGAAAGGATACTGATTACTATGTTTTGAAAGCAATACTGTGTGCTGTTTAGTGAAGATGAAATCCAGGAGTACGGATGCACTGGCTGCATCTCTTATGCTCTTCTCCGTGCGTGCTTATAATATAATTGACTAGGGGAATGCCTATATTAATATTAATTACTATATATCGATGAAGCAACTAGCAAGCCGTAGACACTTGGTACTTGCATTAAGTACCTTTTGCACGTCATGAAATGAAGGCGTGGAGCTGGTCGCTGTGCCATTACTGTGGGCGCAAATGGAACAATCCAACTGAAGTTTACTTCCCGAGGAAACAGAATGCGCGCGCTAATTAACGCATGCACGGCTCTGTTTTAAGCCAGTAAAAAGGAAAAGAAAACGTGTTTATTTTACTACAGACTACATTATTTCTTCAGAAAATTAGCATGAATCCAATGCCATCTGCTTATTGGTAAACAACATCGGGACTACTAGAACTCATCGAACTCAAAATATCAGAGAGGGCTATTTTTCACTTTATTCATTGAAGGAGAAGAAAGTTCCATCGTACCATTACTAATCACCGATTGCTTGTCAATCACTGCAAGTAGATTGTAAATAATTTTAGTTTTAAACTAAAATTGCAATAGAATGCAGTTTAACTTTTTAGTGCAGAATAAAAATATCTGCACTATTTTAACTTTTTAGTCAATATTTATTACAGCTCTTACACTTTGTGTTTATCAATGTCATATTCATATATACATGTTCATTAATTACTCATTGTCAGTCCATAACTGAATCGATAAAACTTTTATCGTTCAACCGCACTGTGTTGTTGACTTGCGCTTGCCATCGCCACTTGTATATTAATTAATTTTCTCTGTCGTTGTCTCTCACGCTAATCGCGCGCTCTCCAAATATTATGAAGCACTAATTAACTGTTTGAAAGATCAACTTGAGCTCACTCTTATTAAGAAGGATATAGTAAACGATATATACAATTAAGTTATTTTAAAATGATTCCAAAATTATATATATGATATTTTTCATGTCATTAGAAAATAACTTTAAGTTGTACTTTCTTCAATGAAATACTTGTGAATGCATCATTTTTATTTATATGCTATCTATGACTTATTCTCATCAAAAAATTTACCCTTAAATTTTCTTAAATCGACTCGAATGACTTTCTGGCCATGTCACTAAATTATGGAAAAGGCTAGCTATAAGACAAAGTGAAGGCAAAATTAAGACAACAAAGGTTGGAGTTGTAGGGTGATATATATAGATGGAGTAGGATTTGTGACGAGGTCACAAAGCAAGTAGCTAGAGACTCGTGCAGTGGATATAGCATAATTAAAATTTAACTAGTCAACACTTAACCATAGTTTCATAGAAAACAATTATAAATTTCAATTTCACAAAAATATTGATTGACTTTCATCTTCAAATATTTGCATCATTACAACTCAATAAGACATTTATAATATTTATATAATAAAATTTATTTTATTAACTAATAAAAAAATTATGATCCATGTGGTATATATATATATATATTCTATTAAGTCAATCAGAAGATAATTTTACACTGTTAAGTATCACAAAATCTGTTATATAAAAATTTAAAAAGTCACTATTGAAATGAATATGCTTACATTATTCATGAAAATTGAATGGAAGGAATTAAACAGGGAGATAAGTATATTTATTTCACAAAGTATTTTCTAGAAAACATTTTTCAGGGTTTCTAATATTTCATATATGCAACAGAAACTTATGTTTAATAAATTTTTTCTTTTCAGTCAATATATAATATAGATACATAATTAAGAAAAAAAATAACTTTGCTTAGTCAATTGAAAGCTAGGCATATTATTACCTGTAAAGTTTTTTTTTTCCCCACTCAAGGCCATTACAATTCTGCAAATAAAAATCGACTTTTTAGTTGACTTTTCATTGTGATCTATCCTTTTTTTTTTTTTTTTTCTGAAAATTCCATTATGGAATCTTCGTGTTTAAATTGATAAAATGTTTCACAGAGCACTTCACCAAACGTAATCTATAAGTACATCAGGTAGAAACTATGAAGCAAGCCTGCATACCTTAAATAGTCAATACAGAGATATACAGTTTTCAGTTATGACTAAAATTAGACAGAGAAGGTATTATTATAATCTTTCTTAGATTTTTATGGTAAGATCTTTTTCCTGGCTGATCTGTAAGAGGAGATGAATACCTTGATCTACTTCAACCTGCTACAAAATGGCAAAATTATTGGAAAAGTTTAAGTTGTTAGGAGAGAAAAAGAGTAATTTATATTTTAGAGAGAAGTACCTCTTCTTGCGGAAGAAAGGTAGTGAGCATAGGGCAAGTGGCCTTTCTCGATGAGGCGGATGTCCTCAACGAGCAGCTCATAGTGGTGCTTCACTTCATCAATGGTTTTTCCACCGACAGCACGAGCGACGTTGTGCCAACGGTCGGGCGTATCCTTGTCGTACACCGCCAAAGCCTTCTCGAACATCTTGTTCTGCTTCGTGGTCCACGGCGAGGAGGAAGAGGTGATTGAACTCGATGCCATACTAGCTACTTTGTAAGAAGTAAGCAATGGAGACCAGTTGGCGTTTGTGTTGGAGTTGGATGAAATGGTATGGCTGCTATTTATAAAGGGAAGGGAGGTTACTGTTCCAGCGGAGACAGACCAGTTGGAGAATCAAAATAATTTACATATGAAATTGAAATGGTAGATTTAGAATAAGCAATAAATCTTTTGATTGATTGCCACAACCTCAGATTCCTCTATTGACCAAGTTCCAGTGAATTTGGATCTCTACATTGATTCTTTGGCAACAGAGGGGCTGTTGGATGCTGCAAGAGTAAGGACCCAAAAGGATGGGAACTCTTTTCAGTAAGAGATTTTTCAATAGGATTTACTTCAATGGATGAAGTCAATGTGATCTCAACCTCCAAATCCTGTCAGTTCCTTGATTTTTTGTTGGCAACATAATATTACATACAGGATTTGGCTCAGAGACAGGAATGAGAACCAGCTAAGATTTGCTTTTATGCTGAACAAAAGACTGACCAGATTCTCAAAACCAATCTGAAGAAAAGTGTTCCTTCTGATACAGATTCCAAGTGACAGTAAGAATCCATATCATTTGCCTCATCTCCAGGGTTATATTGCACAAATCAACATCTACTATTCTCAACCCTGTGGTCCTCCTTTAGGTCAGTTTTACAAGTTGTGTGATGCAGTGGTAGTGTGGTTATATGTGACGAATCTAATGCCTTTTGGATTAATTCAAACAAGGGAAGAATTGAATCAGGATCACATTCTTTACTGTTTCAGATGGAATGAAATTAAGTGTTTTTTTTTTTAACAAGATAATGAAGTAGAATTCCTTCAGCCTCCAGGGAATAGCTACTAGTGTAGATGTTATCAGCATCAACTTCTTTTGCAGGGAACTTTACAACTAAAGGCACATCTCTGCATCTATCTTCAGAGTCATAGTAAATATATGCTGATGCGAAAGAAACTTTGTGAAGAGATCTTCTTCTTCTTCTTCTTTTAAAGAAAATCCCTCAGATTTGATCAAATATTATATGACTTATGCATAAAAAAATTCACAAGCAACGTCATGGTGAAGACTAGCGATATATATAGAAGTTTGCTAGCTGTTAACTACTCTTGGCTAGAGGAATTGACTAGAAGATCAAGTTAGAAACAGTCTCATTGAGTTGACTGGAGAGTCAGATTTATTTGATCGAATTTCTAGCGGTTTTGCTGGAGCAAATGGAGTGTCAGGCTTAGCTTGGTTGAACTGCAACTAGGTCAACAAAGTAGGTTGGATTTAATCGAAAAGTGGTTAGATTGCCTTAGGTGATTGGGTGCCAGGTTAACGGTAGAAAGGGTCAAGGTGAAATTAGGCTAGAGAGTACTTTGGGCTAAGTTGGATCGCAGCATAAAGGATTAGGTGCGCTAGATCGAGGTGAAAATTGCGTGTCCAAAGTGAAATTTAGTTATTGCAAGAGCACTGTAAAGGACTATGCATCTAAAATCATTAAAGTACAGGCTAAATTCATCATTCACTTAATGATCTTGACTATATATATTAGCATTAGTTGTTGGATTGGCGATAGGAAATTTTTGAGGTACCCTTCCCCTAAGCAATCCTCGCAATCAGTCCGCTGCCGCCGACCACCTCCTTTCTGCGCTCCTACACTTCCTCGTCTCCGACCCCTCCCTCCACACACCCCTCTTTCTCGTGCCAGCGAGAGCTACGCATGAAAGTACGTCCCGCCCTCGGTAACGCCATCCTCAGCAACAACGCCGGCCTCCTGACCACCAACCGCATCAACCTTTGCGGCGTCGCCATTGGCAACGGACACATGCACCAGGTCGCCCACGTGGCTACTCGCGCCCGACTCGACCCTCTTCTCCGGTCTCATTGACGCTTTCTGGCCTTATTGACGCTAGGGTGAAGGCCGAGCTAAAGGCGCTGCAGGCTGAGGTCGTGCGGTTGACCTCGGCGGAGAAGTGACTGGAGGCGGAGTACACTCGCAGGAGGGTCATGGAGCGGCTCCAGAACACGACATGGATAGCGACGCTTAACGACCTGACCAAGAACTGGCCGTACCAGACGGGGCCGGTGGGGCTCTTAATGAAGAGCCGAGGGCAAGTCAAGGCGTTGCCGTGCCGGCGGAGGTCAGTGGGAGGAGTGCGGTGAGACATCCAGAGCTACGCTTCATGCAGACGTGATGATGAGCGTCAAAGGAGCTGGCGAGGAGAGCAGGGTGCTGCTGGTTCTGGTACGACCTCAGGGGCAGCGTGGTGCCGATGGAGGCGTGGATGAGCGAGATGGACTGGGAGGGAGTGAAGACTGAAGAGGTTCTTGATGGCCAAGGGCGGAAGGAAGGCTGACGGGGGAGGTGAAGCTGTCGGGGAGCTTGAACCACATGGTGGTGCCTATATTGAGGACTGAGTGACGAAGGGCTTGTTTGGATTGTGGAAGCTTATTTTTCATTTTCTTCAGTGATTTATAGTAAAATAATTCCTTTTATGTTACCAAATTTGATCTCCATGTTCACAACACAATCAAGACAATGTAAGAGGGATTTGAAATTGATCAATTTCTGCAATTTTTTTTGGTCATACGTACCGCGATAAATCGATAATCTATTTATCATGAGCATGCAATTACCTAAATCAGATCCTAATTGATTCATTAGTGCGAAAATCAAATTCCAATAAAGTTTGAATCATAATAATTAGAGGCATAAGTAAACAAGAGCATACATTTATTCAGTCATCTTATAGATAACAGAACTAATCATCAGTCCATCTCACCTGATAATCGTGAGTTGATAAATAGAGATTGATGCGGTGGAAATATTATCCAATAAATTGGTAGAAATACATTTAGTCATATAAAAATGAGTCAACGATCAAGGTGAACAAGTGCCCAAGGGTGCCTGATTAAATCTAGTGTAACTCCACTTGAGTTGACTACGATGGTTCAAGATTAGGTCGACGAGATATCTGGTCTCTTTCTTATCTTGGTAAAGGTCTTATCTCTGTAAAATTTTTATCTCGATAAAGCTTCCTTATTTCGGCAAAGCTTCCTTACCTCGACAAAGCATCCTTATCTCAGTTAAGAGTCTTGTCTCGGCGGTTCTCCCTACTTCGGTCAAGGTTAGGCCTCCGCTTGCATCTCGTTTATGGGAGTTTGTCTCCACGTGGGCTTCCACATAAGATATCCCTCATGCCACATAGACCCGTGTGGTCAAGTTCCAATCTATGTGGGTATGTATGTCTGACATCTTTGTCTGTATCATTTCCCACGTTTTAGCATAACCTTCCGTATGAGAAGGACAGTAAGCTCTCCCATACTCTTGAGAATATCCCATCTACGTGCCCTTTGCCTTCTTCCCCTTATATATATGGCAGGGATGAGGAGGCAAGGGAGGTAAGAGGCTTA
>JBAMHZ010000091.1:3647819-3674138 GCA_037177395.1 Alpinia galanga | reverse complement strand
GGCCTGACATCCGGACATCTGATTGTCTGAGGTTCTTATATATAGGAACTCCTAACCGCCGGGAGAAATGGGGCTTAGCCTTGGTCTTCTTCTTCTTGATTTTCTTCTTCTTCGTCTTCTTCCCCGGCCATTCATCTCCTCCGGTCAAGTCAAGGTCAAGTCCACATTCCGACGAGTCATCCGCTACAAGGTTCACGGAGCAGGATCACATATGATTTTGGATCTTTTGATTTACAATTGAGCTGTTTTACCTTTATCTCTCCAGTTGATTGGTGTCATGGACTACTCATTACTTGTCGGCGTCGATCGATGATGCACAAAACCAGCTCGTTATCGGAATCATAGATTTCATGTGGCAATATACCTGGGACAAGCAACTAGAAACACTGATAAAATCATCAGGCATCTCGGCGGCCCCAAAACTTCAGCTCCCACTGTAATATCGTCGCCACTGCAGTACAAGAGAAGGTTCAGGAAAGCCATGTCTAATCCCCGGTGACTGACCGATCAATTCTTTGTCAGTGAACTAGATGCCAATCGAACACACAAAAGGAATTCTTCTGTTGTTTAAAGAAAATTTCTGAAGATGAAACGATGAAAGCTCAACAAAATGTCGATTTCATCAGACTTTATTCGATCGTAAACTGCTGTCGATTTTGCCATCGGCGGTTTGTTCAGTGACGACTAATAATTTATATTTTTTTCGAAATTTTTAATCACATAATTTTCTTTTTTTTAAAAAAAAATTAAGTTGATGGGTATAAATAAAAAGCATTTTTAAAAGAATGCCCTTTAGGATTTTAAAATTTGGTAAACAGCCTTTTAGTTTTCTTTTGTAAAGTGCAAAGGCGCGGATCTGGTTTTTAGTAAAATTATGGACGTTTAAGGACTTTTTTCTTTTTATTTTAAAATGCGCGGAATCAGCGCACGTAAAGCCCCACCCCCTCCCTCCCTCTTCTCCCAGATCCCCATTAGCTTTGCGGCCATCGCTTCCGTCGGCGACGACCAGAGATGAGCGACGAGGAGAGCAGGCGAACGGCCGCGACAGGGAGTTAAAGGAGGTGAAGATTGTTAGGTAAGGCAATCTTCTTATAAGCGATTTTCCCCCTTATTTTTGTGTGATTTCTCGCTGATCTGGTGAGAAGGCGAAGATTGTTAGGGGAGGATGTTTTCTTCTCGATTTAGCTATTGTCGACTCTGTTTCCTATGATTTCTGACTGAAGATTGTTTTCGTCTTGATTAAACTATTTTCTACTCTTATGATTCTCACCGACTGGCTTTTTCCCTCCATAAATTTACTGTTGTACATTTCTTCTATTTTTTCTTAGATCTTTCACCTTTTTTATGTTTGATGGATTTAGGGACATTAAACTTTGAATATTGCATCGTGAACTTTAGAGATCTTCTCTGCTATTGATATTTGATTAATAATGCTGTAGCAATTGCAAACCTTCGTAGAATAAGGAACATGTGAATCGGGATTTGTTTTTTAGAAACAAGTCTCTCTATCATTTATTCTTGATTATGACTCTTGGACCTTTCTCTGATATTGATATTTGTTTAATAATGCTGCCGCAATCGCAGACATTCTTAGAAAAAGGAACATGTGATTCGGGATTTGTATCTGTAGAAACAATTCCCATTCTTTTTTTTTTTCATTCGTACTTAATCAGAACTCTAGGATCTCTCTTTGCTACTGATATTTGATTAATAATGCTGTAGCAATCGCAAACCATTCGTAGAATAATTAAGGATCATGTGATTCGGGACTTGTTTCTATAGAAAAATTCTCGTTAATTTTTTTTCATTTGTTCTTAATCAGAGCTGATCCCAAATAGTTTGGAAAAACACATTTTGGTGATGGTGATTTGCTTTTAATTAGAAAAAAAAATGGTTAAAGCATTTGTGCTTTTCTATGCTCATCTTAACTGTCCATCCAACCAGGAAATGGAATGAAATTGATAAATCAGAAAAGGTAATTAATTATCTTACCTAGAGAAAAAATTCTCGAAAGACAAATTGAAAATTATATTAATTTAAAAATAAAAAATTATGAAATTCTAGAAAAGTCAACTTAATAGCAAATACAAAAATAAACATTTTAAATAGAAACACAATGTTTGATTAATCTTCAATTTATTGTTCTAATTTAGTTTATTTTATGCAGTATTTGTTTCATTGTCTGTATTATTAGCTTACTAGAAAGTTTTGGAAGCTACTGCGAAGGTCTTGATTGCAATAGCCTATTGTCATGTATGTTTGGGTGCAAGTTTCATTTATTTGCCTAGACGTTTATGAAGGTATTTGAAATACGTGGTCCGTCTCTTGTCTGGGCTTTCAAACAATAAAATAATTCTTATTTAGCGTTTAAGCAACTAAGTTGTTATATAAATTGGAACATTCAGTTTTTGGTTGAAAGTTTTTCGAATCTAGTTTCTTTTTACTCATTTGAACTATGAGATTTGGAGTCAAATGTTATTCAAAAGGTGATGGCTCTAAGTTGACATTCACCTGTCAATTTTATTGACATAATAAAACTAAGGTCAGATGAAATTGTAGCTGAAGGTATATTTATATACACTTAAAAAAACAAAAATAGATTTAAATTTTTTGAAAGGTTTAAAAATAGACCCCTTTATGCACTGTGTTGGCGAAGTTTAAAAAGATGTAACCTATTAAAATTAATAAAATGCCATGTGACTATAAGACTTAAGTTAGGATTGGCCCGGAGCGTTTTAAAAGTTTAAATAAAATTTAAAAATGTATCAACAAAAGGACAGATTTATATTTTATTATTATTATCATTATTTTTTCCTCTTTTTTTTTGCTAATAATCTGTTTTTTTTAAAAGGAATCTGTGCAGCTGATTTTAAGGAGTACGAAGCATCCAGCAAGAGGCAAATAGCCAACGTCGAAGGGGACGAGGCATGATATCCATCAGCTAAATTTTTTCATCTGGATGACATCCTCCTCCATTTGCAGGAGGAATTTATTATAATCTAATGTGTGTACCTCTGTCACATGACAGGTCATTTTAATTTTTGTCCTATTTTTTTTTCTGAAAAATTCCCGAACAGGCCTGATTTATTTGAAACGTGCCCAAAATGACTTTAATGACCTAAAGTTTGACCGTGTTGAATAATGGACCAAAGTAGAAGCCGAAGTCCACAATGGCCTTGAGTCTCGGCCACGTTAACAAACGGAAAAAAGGGCCTTTTGAATATAATAGGCCGACAGGAGTGGCACCACTTAAAAGGTCGTCGAAAGAGAAACTCCTGTTGGCGATGTAAGGTCAACTTGGTCCGGAATGGTACGCCCATTTAAGCCAACTTGGTTAGAAACGCTTCCATAGTCAACGCGGTCCAAGGCACGGAAACTATATGGGCCTCTGTCGCGTAATTTGAGCACTAACGGTCCAATATAAATGGGCTGTTAGCAATCGTTTCAGGCCCACTAGTACAGAAAATTGGCCCATCAGCGGCCCATATACCGTCATTATCGGGCCGATATTTGGCCCACTAAATTGCTTTATTGGGCTGTCGCTGGCCCACTAAATTGCTTTATTGGGCTGCCTCTGGCCCACTAAAAATCTAATTGCTCTAATGGGCCGCCGTTAGTAATTTGGTGGGCCAAAATTGGTCAGAAATTTTATTAGGCTGATGTATTCGGTCGACATGCAATATTTCGACCCAGTACAGCTAAAACAAGGCCCATTAGAGATGTTTAGGATTGTGGCCCAATAAAGTTATCACTGGCCTCATTGGGACGTTGTCGGTCGCATGGTAGGCGTCAGTTGTTCGCTAGAAGTCTCATTAGGCGTTTTTAGCCCACTTATTATACTAGGTAGCCCATTTTTTTCGGCCCAGTAAGGAAGGGCCTAATAAAAGAACCCATTAGTGACGTTTAGGGGCTTGTCGTCAGGCAGGTAATACTATTGGGCCGTCACTCCTAGCCCAATAAAATTCTGGTCTTGGTCGCTTTTTAGTTGCATAGAGGGCCTAAGACGGCACCAGTCTTATCAGGCGTATTCACTCATCATATTGGGCCGCGGTTCTCGACTCAGTAAAGTAGGACTTCAAATACATGAGTCTTGCGGTCAGCCTACATCATTTTGGGCCATCCCTGATGGCCTATTAAAGAGCCCCGTAAAGCCGACTTACTCCGGTAGGCGGCAGCTGGTCGGTTAATAGTCACCCGTGGGGAAAATTTCGAGCAACAAGTCAACAAACGCCGCCCAGCTGTCTGGATCGGTGGAGTCAGCTTCGACCCTCCATCTATTTTTTACACGAATATATACATACAAAAAAGGATCATGCCGAATTGGCTCCCGAACAAAAAGTTGCATCTTATGCAAAAAAATACAAGTTACATTGAATAATGGGTTGCATACCTTTTTACTAACCATGTTCGATCCTATTCTTTGCTCGGGGTGATGATGACGATTCTAGGAGATCTACCTTACCAGTAGGCACATCTGTAACCTCTGTAACAGAAGTAGAATCCACATTCAGACTAGGTTCTCACTTTCAGCATTTGAATTTTGGAACCCGAGATTGATGACGACGCTTTCACCCACAACTTCGCTTGCTTCAGTTACACAGTGTTCAATATAGTTTGCTTCTGAAGGTGGCAGTAAGTTGTCCAAGAGATCACAGGTAGATTTAATGCAATCTGTTTATTATCAATTTAAAGTCAGGCCCAGAGCACAGATTTATCAATTTATTATATAAATTTGGAGGTATAACTCACGGATGGAGGTTTCAATTGAAGCTGTTTTTGTTTCCAGTAATTCATCAGAGCAACGTGGATCCAAGTTGTGAGCACTTCCGCATGTGATTTGAACATTTTGTGTTATTGGACTCGCATTTCACTCCACCAGAAGCCAATTCCATTGCTGGTGCTTCTTCAGTAATTTCCTTCCCAACTTCGGCCACTGGCTTACCAGTGATATTCTCTAACTCAATCATCATATGACATTAAGGACAAACAACGCCTGCTTCATTAGATTCACTATTACATGTTTCAGATTGCTGCACTGAGTTGATTGGGATAGCACCTGCAGGTTGAACATCTTCACCAACTATCACAGGTGCAGGTGCAGGTTCAGTATCCTCAGAAAATTCAGGAAGACATGTCAGGATCGGACTGAAGGAAGCTACGGATTTGCCCATTGCCATTAATTTGAGGCAAATTCACTTCTTTTTCAGCACCGATCTCACAAATAAGATGCAAGTTGCACTCGACATCAGACTCCACAATAATATGCAAGTTTGTTGTCAGTTCAGCGTCAACATGCCCATCAAAGTTATTCTTATTGTGGCACATGACATTAAGATCATGAATGGAATCAGGACCTTTTCATTTTGGCATCCATCACTTTACAATCTCTTTCTGTTTCTTCAGTAATACCATATGGCTCAGGAGCTTGCATATTACCCACTGAAAATTCTTTTTGATTGGTACCAATAGGAGAGTCAGTGGTAAACTCACCATTGCACGTGACAGTGGCATTCTGATTAAAATTCAGGGCTTCTGTAACATCTTTCAGCATTTTAGAATCTGACTCTGTATTTTTTTCAGTGTTATGCTGTTCAGGAGATTGCACAGTACCATGTACAGCCCCTTTCTGTTCAGTTCCAGCAGAAGCATCAGGAAAAAATTCACTGCCGGTAGCTTTTGCAGTATCCTTGATCCTATTAAGGTTTGGGTTTCTTGCATCCAAGTCACCACATGTTCTGGAAGTTTGCATGTCATCAGGAAAACCTGTTTTTGGTTAAACATCATGAGTATGGAGTGGCTCATCATCGCACCTGCTGATAACGCTTTGACTGGATTCAGGAACTTTCACTTCACCAACCATCTTTTCTGATTGGGTTTCTGATTCAGCAGTATTATCAGCATTTTGCTCAACAAGATTGCTGGGTCATGAAGGATCATTTGAAGTAACTAACGTGGTTTGTTGCTTGATATACTGAACATTCAAATTAGAAGCTAAAGAATTATCAATGATATCATGAGGTTCCAGATGATTGGTTGTCGGATTAGAAATACCGTCCAATTCCATGGTTTTACTCTCAGTGCCATTAGGATTGTCATTCACTTGGAGGTATGTCTCTGTCAGAAACAGAAGCTCAATCTTCTTGACATAATGCTTTGGACAGATTTTCATAGCCAGGCTCTGCAAATAGCAAATCAGGAATATTTTTCTATGAAGTATGATTATGGGGTACTGTATCTGCGTTATAATTGCCAACAACGGTGTCATCATTTATTTCAATGGAAGTACAGACCAATTTGAGTAACTTTGCAGCTTATTGATTCATCTATGACACCAGCAGAACATGAAGGTAATTCATCTATGTTCATCACAACAGTCTCTGTGCAAGATGGCTCTGCTGCTTTTTCGGTTACATTACAAAGTGATTTCCCAGATTTGAATGATTTTAGAACCCATGTTTGCCTCCATAAAGCAATCAGTATAGTCCTCTTGCTTTTCTAACTGGTGGTCCTTCAAAGATCTCCAAAGATAAATGATGGACCTTCAAAGATCTCCATGATTCCTTTCTCCTTGATTTCACCTTCAGCACCATCATGGTGCTCATGGTGGTCCATAGTCTGCTCCTCAATAAGTTCAACATTAGAAGGTAGGTGATCAACATTCTCACCAACTTCAACAGCCATCTCTTTCTCTTTTAACTGAACATTGCAATTATCATGAGACAACGCCCAAATTTACTCCCTTCTCCTTGATTTCAACTTCAGCACCATTGAGGTACTCATGATGATCTATAGTATGCTCCTCAATAAGTTTAACATTAGAAGGTAGGTCATCAACGGTCACACCAATGGCAGTTTTTTTTTTCTCTTATACAACCCACTAGAACTACAAAGTCTAGTAAACAAGAAAAGTAAAGTGGACCAATAACCAAGAAGAAGAGAATAAATTGATTTAGAGAGAAACTGTTAGTCTAAATTAGGTTCAACATCATTATTTGTTCTACCTAACCCTAAACTAGCTTACCTACAATGCACTAGCCAACATGAAGTTAATACATAAAATTTGTGATACATATCATTATGTCTTCAGATTTTGATATATAATTGGTGTCTGTGTGCGTGTGCATTTCATTGGGAGTTGCCACTTAGATCCTGCAATTTCTATAGCGCTTGCAATTTTTATTATTGCATTCAAGCACATGCAGTTTAAAATATAACATGAAATTTCAACATGATAGGTACACAGTAAACATCTTAGAAATAATCAGTTGTCCTTTGAAATAGATCAATGCTTAATCAAGTGTGAGCTATCAATTACCTTGTCTAGCTTAACTACTGATCAGAAACAATAACTTTATTATAAGCTTGTCATCTATGGTAATTTTATTGTAAAACTATAGAATTTAGTTCTCAAAAGTTGACAAGTGTAAGGAATGCTGAGCGTGTTTCTTAATTGTCTTTTGGCGTCCTTAATATCTTTGAGATTAGATATCAACGTAGCTCTGCTCTCAGTATGGGGGTACATTTTCCATCTGCATATGGATGGCTGACATTGAAGCTCATGTTTGTGCAGAAACATTTAGGACAAATACCAAAACAAGAAAGTCAGCCATTCATGGAAAGGCAACATTGTTTTTTTTCAAAAAATAAATTAACAAAAAGGAAAACAATTGGACTCACCTGGAAATGGCCTCATATGACAATAAATGCTCCTTTCCACTTTTAGTGTCATATGTTGGCATATCTGCGCAATTAAAGAAAATGAAACATGGAACTTCTTTTATCATCACTGTAAGTAACCATCGATATTGTTCAGGCTAAAGTTGCACTGATCCTATACTGATACCAATATATCTTTCCATCGTAAGCTAATTATTGTTTATCCTCAACTTGAACAGTCGTACTGGTAGAAGTTCAAACCATGACTGTACATACCACAGGAATAACCATTAACATTTGAAGTGCAATCATGCGTCGTCAGTTTAAACGCAAAGGAATAGATTACAAATATCCATGTCCTTTTAACCATAGTCGGCTAACTCTAACTTAAATCTCCGATTCAATACGACAGTAGGGTTTTATGTATTCGATAAAACTCACAGCGGTCTGTATTACTAACTATCGATATCTAATAGGTGCATATCAATCTTTCAAACTTGACGATCCGCCAATGCTGAGCCGAGGAATCATGAAATTTTGGAACTAGACAAAACGACCGCAAACCATTAGATAAACTCTTTCTGAGATGGAAGCAAGTTAAGGCAGATATTTAGATCAGATCACTGCCTCCGGGAGGCCTAAATGGTAGATTAGTGGATCAACAGGAGAAGGGACGAGAACTTGAGAACTTGCCTTGTGGCCACCGGCGAGATGAAGCCGCCAGATGAACGCCTCGCCCTCGGCATCATCGATCGGCATCTCACGCCACTGGACGAGGCCTTCCCACCGCATTCCACCGCCTCGCCATCTCTCCCTTTCCTCTAGGTCGTTAGATGCGAGGAGGATCAAAGAGGAAGGACGCTTGGAGCCATCGGGCATGATGCGTCCGATAAAAAGGCCTATGCGATAGTGAACAAAAGCCAAAAAGAAATATTTTTAAAGCTGCACTTTTTTTAAAAAAAAAAATCCTTTGATGGAAAAAATAATAATAAAAAGAAGGAAAAAAAATCTAAATTATTTTCTTTTCTTGAGAATTTTTTTTCATATATAATAGATTTATTCAAATTTAAAATTTTTAAAAACTAATTTTTCTAGGTTATATTTCTCTAATTTTTAATTAAATTTTTAGAAGAAAAAAAAAGGAAAATATTATCTGTTTACTCAGAACTCCTAACTCCTAAAATCTTAGCATTTCTTGATTGTGCAGCATTGTTTATGAGCCAGCAACAAACACAATTTCTTTTCTTCCTGCTTTATTACCTTTTCCAATGCTGATACCACTTGCCATGAACCTCGTGAGCTGTGAAACTCATCGACAATTAACGTTTTAAAGAGCTATCCGCCCAAAAATATTTACAGCATTGCCAATACTGCGAGGAGTTGGAAGTTCTCCTTTGTTCGCATTAAGACATTCCAGTTACAAAACTAATTATTTCAATCTATTTATTTTAAAGATTCTCCAAAAAATATATGAGGAAATTTAAAAAAAAATCTAAATAATTTGATTTGAAGTAGCAGATTCATTGTAGTTATTATTTGACCAACCAGACACAAGGCTTGGCGCAAGACAACATAACTAACAGCGAGAGGAGATAGAACATAATATACTTTAGAAGCATCGACTAACACATAAAAAAGACAACCAATTAACACCATCTGAGTTACTAAACGAGGATTTTTCTTAGATTGTGTAAATTTATCCCCAAGCATTCCTTGAAATGCAGTAAAAAAATCATAAGGTAGCAATTTCTGTTCCCAACAGAGCAAATGGCAAATCTAGACAAATACAGAACCACAAGCGAAATTAAGTTCAAGTGTTTGAGAACAGGGCGTTGCCTGTTGTCTATGGTTTCCAGAGAATGGTAGTATCTGCAATCATGGAGGTAACGACATACGGATCCATATTTGAAGCAGGCCTCCGGTCCTCAAAATAGCCTGAGATGAAAACAGTACAATTTAATGTGATTTCTTAGTCAATCGATGATGAATGTGTAAATTCAGAAAAATCGAAGATTCCAAACAAAGGAGAAGATTACCTTTGCCATCCTGTTCTGTCTCACGACCCACACGGATGGATGCACCGCGATCAGCAACACCCTGAAGATCATAATATCACACAGTTATCAGTTGAAATGTCGACTCGTCAGCTGAGTTTTGCTTCTATAAATATTTGCAGTTTTTATGTCTGAATATATTTGCCTTTTTAGCAAGTGTGGTCGGTTCTAAATGCATTATGTTGTAATGTGAAAAATGAAGCTAACGTACCCATTTGAAGGTGTTGATATCAGCCGTTTCGTGTCGTCCAGTGAGACGGCGTTCGTTACCTTCACCATAGGCAGCAATGTGCTCTTTGTGCCTCTTACCAAGCTTCTCAATAGCACCCTTGATAACTGCATATCCACCGTCGTTCCTCATGGACTTGGTACTGGAAGGAACATAAGATAACTTAGAAATGCAGAAACAGATAGGGAAAAAAAACGAAGAATGGATCACAGATTTACATGACATGTTTAAGAGTCTTGTTTTCTTTACCTGTAGTTTGTGTGAGCCCCAGCACCATTCCAATCTCCCTGATTGAGAGAAAACATATATTGTAAATACAGAGAAAAGCACAACTACTTGGGTGGGCTATTTTTAGTAGTCTTCACAATACAGGAAAAAAATGGAGAATGAAAAATCTCAATTCATGGGGAAGGGCAAATCTGAACCTGGATTGGCTTTGGATCCAAAGAGAGAACCACTCCTGCAATTTCAGTGATCCTCTGTAAATGATTAAAAAAAAACATGGATTAGCATGTAAAATTCTGATCTGATAAAAAACAGTGTCAATTGCTACCATGCGAAGTTGTTACAAGGAAGCCGTAAGATGAAAATTCAAATACCTCAAGAATGTAACGAGCAGCCCACAGCTGATCGCCCGATGAGATGCCTACAGCAGGGCCAACTTGAAATTCCCACTGCAAAATAAAGACAAATTGTTATAAAGATACAGCAACTTAAGTAAAATATAAAAGTAACTGTAATAACAAGTAAAATTACCTGGCCAGGCATGACTTCTCCATTGATACCACTGATTTGGATGCCAGCATAAAGACAGGCTTTGTAGTGAGCATCAACTATGTCTCGGCCGAAAGATTTATCAGCACCAGCAGAGCAGTAATATGGGCCCTGGAATAGGAGTTGAATTCATCAGAACAAAAACTTAAGTAGTTCAGTGTTTAAATTAAAAGGAACAAAACATGTTGTAGATTTAACATAAAGCAACATGATCCTACAGATTCTAAGGTAAAATCTGCTAGTGGAATCACCTAAGCAACTAAATAATAAACATCTATAATGTTTATATGCAAACAAATACGGATTGAAAGAGAAAAAAAAAAGTGAAATCCTCACTTATATTCTGGTATCTAGTTGATTATTTTACCTGGGGACCAGGAAAACCACCAACGGGCCAGCCAAGAGGCCACTTGACATCCTTTTGCAAGAGGGTGTACTCTTGTTCAATTCCATACCTAAATACATGAAAGAAAACATTTAACGATAAGAAGAACATCTCAAAAGAATGGGTTAAATCACAGATTGAATGGGTTAAACATACCAAGGCACTTCAGCAGCAACATCAGGATGGCTAAAAACCTTAGCAGCATTGTATCTCTTGTTAGTAGGGATTGGCTCTCCGGCTGGGGTATAACAGTCACAGATGACCTACAAGTCAACAAGAAGATACTATATTCTGTCATATAATATATTCACAAATAAAATTGGAATAGTTTGTCAAAAAATTATAAGAAACAAAGAAGAGCAAATCCGGGCTATTAATTGAAAACTAAATGGTATAGTAACAATTGTTCCACTCCTAACAATTCTTATAAAATTAAGACAATGGAAATGTTCAACGACATCATTTATATGAACACATTGATCACAACCTAACAAATAAAAATAAATATTCAGTAAATTCATCAATTTAATGAGACCTAAAACCTAATCTTAAAGGTCCTAATAAATACAGCTGATCCAAAGTTTTCAATAAATGATATATTATAATGTGGATATATACTTTCAGTATTGAAAAGTGTTCAATAATTCTATTTAAAAGGAACAACTTTACGATAATTTTACCACAAATGGCCAAAATGGATTATATGGTCTCGAAAGTTGTTGCTTTTGAGTGTGTATCCAAGACAATAATATGAAGAAAAAATGTTGAAGAAAGATAGGGACCACAAAGTACAAGCTAATGGAAAAAAGACTAACACACTTACAAGAATGTTGTTTCCTCTCCTGAATGGATCCTTGAAAATAGCTTGAGGACTGCACGACAAGTCCAAAAGGAATCATCAACATGGCATGGCAATGAAAGCTATTCACAAAAGTGAACACCCAGCAACCCTAAAAATTGATGTGTAGGAAGATAATGAACTTACTACAAGATCACTTCACTGTCTTCGCCAGGAGCTTGGCCTGTGCTTGAACCATCATAGTTCCATTTTGGAAGCTTGGATGGATCAGTAACGGGGCCAGGAAGAGTCTGTAAGAAGAAAAAAAACATGTGAAAGTTTTAGATCAAAAATAAAAAATTCAACAAGAAAAGAAAAGGGTAAGGTGAAAAGGTTGGTCTTCAAGCTCACCCTGGCCTTGCTCCTTATATCCAAACCAGATCCACCAATCCTGAAATAGATAGAGAGACAATGGCTTAGCACAGTGATTTAATGTTGTGGACACTGATCCCTCAAGAGTCTCGAAAGATTCAAGATCAAAATTGACAAAAAGTTCAAAATTAAAGATCTTGAGAAATTGAAGAGCTGAGAATTTCGCAGAAGCATAGATGGATCGATCAAGGAGGTTTAATTTAGTCTCCAACGCTTTCAAACTGGACTAAAAACAAGGGAAGCAAAGAAACTTCAGCCGTTAAATTGGAAAGCAACAAAAACGATTTTTGAAACGCAGTAAAAAAAAAAATGAAGCCTATTAAATCCCAAACTCTGAATACTACCTAGAATCATCAATAATAAATTAAATAAACCTACCAAAATAACCAAAAATCTTAGCTATATAGAGAAAGATCTAACCATATATACAAGACAAAAGAAATAAAAAAATTTCCGTTCTTGATCCATAAGCAGAATCAAAAATAAGATTAAGGAAAAAAAAAAGATCCATTTTCCCACGATAAAGGAATCGGGGGAGGAATCTACCTGTCGACCACAGGAAACTAGTAGAGTTCTAAGAAACAATAACCAAAATATGCTCGCCCGTAGGTTCTTCCATACAACCGCATCAAAAACAAAGAATCACGTTCGATGAACTAAAACCCCAAACCATAGGGAATAAGAAACCAACAGTTCACACCTAAAAAGTAACAACGTTAACAAACTTTCAATAGCAACTCCCAACGAAACCTATAAACCCATCGAGCAAACGCCTAAAACAAGACAAATAAAAGTACCAGAGAGCAAAAAAGGACAGATCACGGTAAAGATCTAACTTTGACACAGGAAACAGCAGACTAATGAGCAAAGACAAGGAGGAAGCGATCAGGAGGAGAGAAGAGACTCACCATATGTACTCAGCGATGATCTTCTCAGTCGTATCAGAGAGGTTGAGGTTGATGAGATCTGTAAGCGAAGCCATAGAAGGCAGCCGAGAAAAGATACAATACAGCGGACGATTGAGTGATGGGAAATGCTAAGGGATCAACGGGTTTTATACAAAAGTCAAGTCAATGGATGAATAGTGTTTTGGAATCTAATTATATTATATTATATTAAATAATCAACAAATCAATTAATAATCGCCTTACATTTTCAAAAAAATAAAAAAAAATTATTGTAACATAGATAATTGCTATTGAAGTTGAACGATTCTTTCGCTTTGTGTGGTTTTAGGATCGTTAAGGTCGTCCGTTATCGATCAGCCACGATGAACAACACGACGATCATAATGAACTTATCGATTATATTAAATAATTTTCAGTTGAAATTCAATATATTAGTGTACATGTAATAAAAAATAATATAATTTTAAATCTCAACGGCGTTTGGAATATTAAAAAAAATTTGATAAAGCTAGGGAGGTAAATTGAGAATTTTCATTTTATAATAATAAATATACAGAACGTATATGAAAACTAGAAAGTTGATTAATGGATACCAAAAGTATCTGGGTCCCACTGTGACAGCCAATAGACGACCGGCCCGAGGTGGGAAAGATTCCACGTTGTTTCTCCTAATTTTCGACGCTTTCCAACGAGAACTTCAATTTCTTATTTTGTTTTTTTTTATTGCTGGCTTTTTGGATTCTCCTCGCGTGACCTCGCAGTCTGCACGGATCTGTGCTCCGATTGGTCGTAATTCTGACGAAGGATTTTTATTAAAAACACATTTTAATAAATAAATTAGACAAAATACACGGGATTAATCGATGCGTCCAAGACTCTTCGAATCTGAGAAAATAAATTGATATGAAAGTGTTTTTTTCAACAATAAAAAAAATATCGATAAAGGATGGAAAGCATTGAAGACAATATTGATTTTTGAATTTCATTTTCCTAGAAAATAAGAAATTCCAAGAGAAAATGGTTCTTCCTCGAGTTCTTCACGACTCTTCCTCAAGCTCTTAAAGTTCCGTTGTGACAAAGTTGACAAAATTGTACTCTTTGTACGCGAGGACAATTAATGCGGAAAGTGAAGGACTCCACTAATGTTTTTTTTTATTTGTTTGTTTTTAAAAAGTAAAATGATATTCCCAATCAGATCCACACTCGTGATTTATTTTAAATAAATAAATTATTGAAGTCTTTAATTTGTTACAATTTATTTTTATTTAAAAGAATGATAAAAAAAATAGTGATCACGACTTATTTTCAATACTTCACCCGAAAAAAAGTATTTTAGGAAAAACATGCATTTTTTTTATATTTTTGTATGTTCCGGTTTTTATGTCCTAACAATTTTATGATTTCCGGTTTTTATGTTCTTTTTTAAATTCTTATTTGTTTTTTTTCTTTTCAAAAACGTATATCCTCTATTTATTCAATTACACTGGCATCAGTTTTAATATAATTACTAAACCGCGTAGTTTAATTATGATTTATCAAACACAATTTTTTTAGAAGAACCACGCTGCAATTAATTAATGCAATTTCTATTTAAAAAAAAAAAATTTTAAACACCCTGCCTCTAGAAGAACCGCCGAGTGAGTGCAAGCCAACGCTACATCCTTTAACGGCGCATAAAATCCATTATACGTAAACGCTGTTTACAATTGGGCCGAACATTACGCAATCACAGTTTAGCCCGTCAACCAATAGGCCCCTGCGGAAATGTTTTATTCTTTTTTAAAAAAACTAATTTTTTTTCCAAATTACTTTTTTTTTAAATGTATATTTTTAGACTAAAAATGTACCAATAATTAATTTATTTCTCTGCAAAATTTGCAGGAATGAAAATGATTGAGAAAGAATTTTACCCCATGACTGGGCCATTCTTGTCCACCAAATTACATGGGCCGGGACAATGTATTGAATCGTTGAGGGGGTTTGTCTCTGTTTAATTAGTGAAAATTTTATATTTTAATTCAAAAAATATTCCAAGTAACTTATTATTACTTTTGAAATTTATCAAGGTAAATAATTTTTAAATTAATTTCAAATACATCAAAATTCATTCCTCTCAAAATCTAATTCCCACACTACTAAACCAAATAACAATTTCAATAATTTTATGATTGATTTTCTTTTTATATTCGTTGTCGGCTCCTCCTTTTTCCTGATATTAAATTTCATGATATTCCAATCCAACAATATGGTTCCAGTCGAACTCAACT
This sequence comes from Alpinia galanga, assembly GCA_037177395.1. NCBI lineage: Eukaryota > Viridiplantae > Streptophyta > Magnoliopsida > Zingiberales > Zingiberaceae > Alpinia > Alpinia galanga. Next base: position 3,658,655 of record JBAMHZ010000091.1, on the reverse strand, counting down.
GTGCAACAGTATGTTCTTCTTTAGCTACTTCTACAAAGGCACCCTTCATTTGTTTGTGTCTCCCCAAGACAAGCTTTTTGAGATGTAACTACACTCTTCCTTTTCCTTTCTTCCTGCCCAACAAATAATTAATTGCAAACTATTAATTTGTAACGCCAACATACTACATTTCCCTTTCCCTGTACTACACTGATAGGAGATTTTTTTATTTTAAAAAAATATATATTTAAATAATAACTATAAAATGAAATTACTAGAACAACAATCGAGGATATATTTGTAGAGAAAAATTATATAAATATATATAATAACATATTAAGAAAAAATTAATTGTTATTTGCCTGCGAAGATGACAAAAGTGGGGCTCATACGTAAGAAAGTGGAGAATAAGAAAGAAGGGGACTCATCGAAATGTGGACGGGTGATGAATAAATAAGACGAATGAGACGTGTGAGCAAGGAGGGAAAAAGGGATGTACCGATGAGGATGAAATAAGTTATATATAGCTAGAAAATAATATCGTTTATATATATTTCCAAGGCATTAATTAATTAATTAAAGAATTAATAAATTGAGTATATAGCCTAATTGATTTAGTTTTTTTTCTCCACTTCTTTTTTGTTTCCGCTCTTTTGTCTTTTGATGATGATGAAGGGTGAGGGTGATAGGAGCTGTCCATGTCCAAAAAGTGCCTTTGTCTGGTGATTAAGAAGAATTCGAGGTGCAAGATGCCAAACAAGAGAACATAAGAGGAACTGCTTGAGTGTACCTTGCCATTATTTGCATATACTTGGAGTTTTTTTTTTTTTTGCAATGTTGGTTTGTTCTATTTGGATAATTAATGTGCATATGATCTTTTTTACCTTCCAAGAATAACATTAATTAATATTAAAAAAGTATAAAATAAAATTGACTAAGAATTCGGATTAACTTATTTCTTATAGACCAAATAACTATCGATGTGAATATAATAATGATAATACAATTTAGTTTTATTCATTAATTCACTTAATTGTAAGCCAAAGCAATTTGCCCTTCTATTACAATTTTACATAGTTTCATCAACGCTCCCTTCAATGTGTCATCATTGGTTGTTTACCTTTTACATTAATTACACTATGAATTTTGGTCATTTCGATGCTTCAAATTAAAACATTCTTCTTTATGAGTTATCAAACTATTGCACCAACAATAAAAATCACAATGAGTCTATCTCACCATAAATTTTTAGTAATCCATAACAATTCAAACTTGTAATTAAGTTACAAATTTTACTATCACCACATGTACTTTGTTTATGCACACGCTAGTATTATCAACAAATTTAACTTAATTTTTTTTATTAAATATATCAAAATTATATAGTCAAACAAGACCTTTTGTAAACAATTTCGTTGTACCGACAAGGATAAGGAGACACATAATGCTATTTGACATGAGTTGTTACATGGAGTCTAATTTTAATAGAGATTTACTGGGAATATAAATTTTACATCGACAAAAAAAAATTCTTACATTATGCATTTACTTTTATGAATAATGGAATAACATTAGACTTAGCTTGAAGAATAAATAGAAAAGGAATAAGATGAGGTATAGAAAAAGCCAAGAGGACATGAAATAAGGGGCCTCAAAATTTTGTTGTTGGAACATTCTCGTTCTCACTTGCCTCCCAAACGAGTTGATCATCCAAACTCATTTACTTCCAAACTCATAGTGCACCCGCCGGTAGGACCTTAATTCTTTGCAAGAATACAAGGATATAATTTTATTTGCCAAGCGTATTTAATTAAGCATTTCCAAACACAATCTAGATTCCTTTACCTAGCTACCAAATTTAAGTTTAACAAATTTTAGAGTTATATTAATAACTTAGTACTCAATGTGCAACGACATCGATCATCGATAATATAACTCTACTAACTTTAAACAAAGTGCATATATATCTAACATCGACTCACCTACCCACATGATTTGCAAGGGAGAGCACAGGCCAATTAAGTTGACACTTAAACCTCGATCGATCCAAGCTTACTACACTAGTTGAGGTTTGACCTAATTCATAGATTCATCGTGCATCATCATTTGCAATACGACACTTAGTTTAGTTACTATAACTAATTAATCAAGATAACAACAACTAAAGAAAATTATACAAAATCATTGAAGATATAGATATCAATCAGATCTAAAAGGCATCATATAAAAGTATAAGCACAAAATCTAATAGAGAAACTATTTAGATGAGATGCTACCTATGTAGATATCCAAGTCCGCCACATCAGCATGTGTTCTTGGATTGTCTTCTCCGTTTGGCTCGTCTTGCAAAAGTTGGAACTTTGCTTGCATACAATAGTGAATTGAGAGAATAAGAGAATATATATTCGAGAACATGCTCCAAGAAAGAAACCCAAACCCTAACTAGCTAGGCAATGAACAAGCAATCAAAAACTTAGATTCCTCGAGTGTCTTGACGTTGGAAATTATAAGTACAAGCACAACTTGAGGTTGGAGATTGGACACGAGAAAATTGCACTCCCCTTCTTAAAATTTTCTAGCATTTTATTTTTGAGTTCAAGCTTCTTAGTGATCTAGTTTAACTATAGCTAGCTAGTGCATATGTTTAGATCTTCCATGATCTATCCTCCTCTCTTTCATTGTTGTTGCTGATCGAGACCCAAGAGGTAAGAATAGAGTTGATCACACAAATAGAAGCGAATGTCCGGGAAGAATGAGTTGGAGGCCCTCGCAATCACCGAATTCAAGCACCAAAAAACAAGTATTAGAAATAGAGCAGCAGGGGATGCCAGAGGCACTCAGGTGTTACCACTTTGACACTCAAATCAGGAGGTGGAGGAGAAAGGAAAAACTTAATCAAGTAGAAATCAGTGTACAAGGGGGGTTGAACCTGTCTTTCCTCCTTCTCTATATCTCTTTATATAGAATAATCAGTCATGATGCTCTGACAACAGCTTGGAATAGCAGATAATAAAGAACATCATATCTCCATTAATACAACCTTCGTGAGGAGATATTACTACTTCATAAATGCTACAAGCAGAGAGCTATTGGAAGATAATATCTATAAATGGTAGGTACGGTAGAGATTCTTTATTGTCAAATACCACATAAAATAATAAAAATCAACAGTATATATTAAACTGAATATAAATTGAACATAGATAACTAAAACGTCCTTCTGGAATGTAACATGATTAGCCGAAGCGTCCGCACGGTGACAAAAATCTCTTGCCGAGACATGAATAGATCTGCTGAGGAATCTCTTACTGAGACATGAATAGATTCACCAAGAAATCTCTTACTAAGACATAAATAGATCCATCGAAATCGGGCCCTTTCACAACCTAATTCATTTAGCCCTATGACCTGAATAGTTCTCACCCATATCAATTATATTCATTTCAAAGGATTAAAGTTAACTAATTAATCGATGCTACTTTCTTGTTGAAACATAGAATTAAAGTAGTAATCGCTTAATTAACCTGACTCAAATCAATTAATTCAATATATATAGTAAAGCAAGAAAGACAAATTACTCGACTACGAAGATTCATTGCAAGAGTGAAATTTAGATTTGATACTGAAATAAAATCAATAATGGATAATTAATTTATGTTGATAATATTTTATGAGGTGTATCCTTAATTAAATTCTAATGACCAAAGTGGAAGTGGATTGGTCCGTGGAGACAAAAGTTTAAGCTCTTCAATTTGCTTTAATTAGGAAGCGCAAGGGCATGCAAAAGGGTAGGCTTAAGTAAGCCTTTAATGTTTCACTAATTAGGCTTACACATGGATAGATACTTTAATTAAATGATTAAAGATTAGAGATCATTAAAGTCACCGCCAATCTTAACCAATGAGGATGCCCGTCATTAGTTAATTAATTAACGATTCATGGGAGCTATCATTATGCGTACCGTGTGAAATGTCTAATGAAGAAATAATCTTCTTTTTATTTCCTTTTAAAATTAAAAAATTGTAGGATTGATTGGAAATATTTAAAATTGGATAGCAGAAATATACACTTAAAATTAAAATTTGATTTTTTTTTTTTGAAAAAAAAAATTTATATTTTTGCGACAAAAAAAAGGGGGAAATCACGTGTATTGCACAGTGATAGAAGTGATCATGAAATTATATGCCATTTTGTTTCTTTGCCACCGTGTCTTTCTATTTGTCACCACTGCGTGGGCTCCACCTCCTTTGCTCCTCGCCAATTGGTCCATCCTGAACCGGCGCGGTTTAATTTGGCAACGGTTCATCTGTTCAAATTTACTTGTTTTAATTGGTTTGTGGTCCGCTGATCGAACCGGGCGAGCCATGAACAGTGATACCAATTTTTGCGAATAAAGCCGGTTCAATTTAGCCAGAAGCTTATACGGCATCGATGGCCCGACTAGTCGTCATGGATCACCTCCTCTGCTACAAGTATAAATACGAGCACACACTCACAGCTTCCAATGAAGGCATCGACTCCCCCGATAAAAAACCATGTTAAGCCCTCCACTGCCTGCCCTTCCGCCGCCACCCGGAAGCGGCGCCACCGCTCTACTATCCTTAAACGCAACTAAGAAAAAGCGACGGCCGGCCGGCACTCCTGGTACCAAAATAATTAATCAATTATGCTCAGTTCGTGAGAGTTTAATTGCTGATTAATCGATCAAATTATGTTTTTTTTTATATAAACAAAGTAGATCCTGAAGCAGAGGTGGTGTCACTGTCGCCGAGGACGCTGATGGAGTCGGATCGGTACGTGTGCGAGATCTGCAAGCAGGGGTTTCAGCGGGATCAGAACCTGCAGATGCACCGGCGCCGGCACAAGGTGCCGTGGAAGCTGGTGCGGCGGCCGGAAGGAGGAGGAGGCGGAGGTTCGTCGGCGACGGGGAGGAAGCGGGTGTTCGTGTGTCCGGAGCCGAGCTGCCTGCACCACGATCCGCGGCACGCGTTGGGGGATCTCGTCGGAATCAAGAAGCACTTCCGGCGAAAGCATAGCGGGAGGCGAGAGTGGGCCTGCGCCCGCTGCGCCAAGGCCTACGCCGTCCTCTCCGACTTCAAGGCCCACCTCAAGATCTGCGGCACCCGCGGCCACGCCTGCGACTGCGGCCGAGTCTTCTCCAGGTGATGAGATTTACTCAAATATAATAATAATTAATCCTTAATAATTGATATTTCTTGTGCTTTTAAAAAACTTAATTTGATAGCATTTTGATCTCATTAATAGTGGTTCGAATTCTCTTCTTCTATTTGATGAATTAATAGTGATCTTAATTGGCGCAGAGTGGAGAGCTTCATCGAGCACCAAAATATGTGCGCCGTCGGACGAGCTCAGGCCGACCGTCGACTGCCACCGGCGCCGGTACTAATCTCCTCCGCAACCTCCAGCACCGACACCTCCACCGCAGGCGGTTATGGGTGCATCGAGCTCCTGCAGCTCATGCCTCCTTCCACCTCCGGCTTCACTCGGCGAGCGGCCCTGCCGTACCCTGCAACGCCAACGGAGAAAACAGAGGAGGGCACCAAGGCCATTGTTCTACAGCTCTCCCTCGGCCCCGTTCCGTCGGCCGTCGAGAGCGCTAAGGCAGAGGAGCAGGAAGCGGATCAGGTAGAAGAGGCGCGGAAACAGGCTCGGAGGCAGCTGGAGGTGGCGGAGCGGGAGCTTGAGCGGGCGCGGAGGATCCGGCAGCAGGCGGAGGCGGAGCTCGGCCGGGCGCGCGCCGCCCGGAACTGCGCCGTCAAGCACGTCAACGCGACTCTGCTTCAGATCACCTGCTGCGCGTGCAAGCAGCAGTGCTTCATGGCGGCGGCAGCGGCGACGGCAGAGGAGAACTCGTTAATGGTGTCGTCGTCGGTGGTGACCGAGGGCGAGGAGGAGATCCAGCCACCGCATAGTTATAATAATGATAATAATAATGGACAATTCAGGAGATAATTAATTTGTCTAAATCAAAGCTTAAGCTTTTAATTACAACCAAGGGTGATCCCCTACCTAGTCTGTGTGCATTTGTTTGGTGCATGTAAATATATTATAACTCATTAAATTATATTGTTGTTCGATTCTTATATATTTTCATATTTTTTTCGTTCTCAAAGTCCCTTTTTTCAGTAATAATAATAAACTAGTATGTGATTTACTAGTTTATAACATTGTATAATAATTGAAGCGGTGCAATATTTAGTTATTTACAAATTGCACTTTGAATGAGGAGGGGGAAAATGCAAAATGTCTTACTCAACCAACTAACTATAAAATATTTTCCATCGTGAGTTCCTCGCACAATAATTATTTTATATATTTATTCGATCAAATAATTATGAAAAGTAATCTTCAACAAGAGCACATGTTGTACACAAACTTGTGAATTAATAACTAATACTCCACTTTAATCACTCTCTAACAAGTAATTCGCAGCTAATCTTCCCATCAATCGGAAGGTATTATGTTATGGTCAATTTGTTCTTATTTCCAACTGTTCTTGATTTAAATTGCTATTTTTAGTTGTAAACTATAAATTAAATATGGTGAATTGTGATTAGTGTCTTAATTAATTGAAGGAAAATCACATTGCATTTGCTTTTTTACTAAATCAAATATTTTATAATTTTAATAGGATTAAGGGAATCCACAAGTAATTAATGATTCCTAATCAACCATTCACTTGATGTTTAATGATCTTATCAATCATTAGGAATGTTTTACTAGTTTTTTATGTTGATAAATTTCAATTTAGTTCTTGAATTTCTATGGTTCTCGAAGTTTTTCTTTGGATTTTTTAATCATTTTGTTTATTTATTTATTTATTTTTCAAAACAGAATGTCAACAATACAAGACAATTTAATTTCATTTGTTTTGAATATTTTTTTTTAAGAATGTTGATGTGGCTCAAATTTTTAGATCATCATCAGCCGGAATCAGATGAGGATGAGGTTGAGTTCTCTTCAATCGTAATAGTAAATTGACCTTCAATTTTTTATTATGTCAAAGTTAACACTAAATTCGATAGTTATCGGTGTTCAAGTCAATGACCCTCCGATGCCAAAATTAGAATCGTGAGATGAGAATAAAAGAGATCAAAAAGGAAAAAGAAGTAAAAGAATGCTTTAACAAAATAATGAATATATGAAAGACAAGGATTAACCAACAACAATCCCTCTTTCTTAATTTCCTCCTTATTATCCTCTTTTATATTAGGAATAAAATATCTTTTTTCATCCTCGCTCTATGCCTTCTTTTTAACTGCTAGAAAGCATCATCTGCTTTCCCAAAAAAGGGGTGTCAAGTAGCAAATAATGATAGTATCATTAGAACATTAGGAAATAATTCTTAAAAGAAATATTCTTTACAATATCCTCATTTAGCTATTTTAGGAACTTTATAAATACAAATTTTAACAAAGGAATCTTTTTTTTGGTGGAGAATTGAAATTTTCTTTTCGTATTTAACTGTTCTCTTATATAATTGAGCCGTTCTATATTGACTCAGTACTTATCCTCTTTTTTGAGTTGTTTCTTTATAACTAGATTCTTCTTCTCTCTTTCTTAGTCATTCTATATTGGCTCGATACTTCTACTCTTCACCAAACTATTTTTCCATAGCCTAATTCTTCTTTTCTCCATCCGATCCACTCTATGTTAGCTCGGTACTAATTCTGTTCACTGAGCTATTCCATACTCGATTCTTCTTATCTTTGATAATTTAACTCTATTTGACTTAACATTTTTCGTATATAAATACGACAGTATCAAATGTTTTGAAAATAAAATGTTACCTTTTTTCCCCGAAATCAAATGGTTCACATCCCCCGAAAGAGGGACTCTTCCCGTCTTCCGAGGGATGAGTCCGCATAAAAAATTGATGGAGGTCAAGGCAATGAGTCAAGTTTATAGGGAGCAACTTTACGTTATAATTTTTATATTTTAGTCCCTTATTTATCTCTTTTCCCTCCCTGCAAAAATTTATTTCGTTCGAGCAAATTTATGTTCATTTTCGTTAATATTCAATTGTTCATAAGTAATATTTATAATTAAAATTTATAAAACATATTCATTAAATAAAAAAACTCTTAAAATAATATCAAACCCACTAATTAATCAAATAAATTTTAAAATATAAAAATTAAACAATTAAATAATCTCAAATTATGAGTTTAATAAAATTTATACAAACTAAGTTTAAGTTAAGCTCTAGCTAAACTCAAGTTAAAACAAAACAAGTAAGTTTAAATAATAGTTTGCTTAGCTTAGTTATCCTAGCTTTTGAAATGGGGTAGCAAGTTGTAGTTAAATAAACTTATAGGATTGAAATAGAAATTTAATATTCTTTATTTGGTCTTCATCAGATCTGTTTCCGTCCGCCGCTCATTCGTGGAGCTGTCCTCGCCGGAAGGAGGAGGAGCTGCTGCCCGAGCTTCGTCGGAACCCTTTATCTCTGTCCACTGCCCTTATGGAGCCTCGATCTCTAGCTTTCTCTCTCCTCCTCCCTATCCTGGCGCTCGTGGGTCAAGGGCCCACCGCCCCCTCCCCCGCCTCCTCGCCATCCCCTTCTCCCTCCCCTAGCACCGTATCTCCTCCGCCGGTGCATATACCTTACCAGTACCATCCGCCGCCTGCCCGCAATCGAACCGAGCACCGGCCGGGTTTGATTCCCCCGCGGCTCGCGACTCCCAAGCATCTAAACGTGGGAGAGAAGGTAGGGTTGGCGTTCCTTTCTGTGGTTCTCGTGCTGCAGTTGGCGCTTGGTGGGTTCCTCCTTTTCAAGAGACTGAAGTTGAGGAATATGGCGCTGGTGGATCGACGGATCGAAACGTCTTCCCCCGTCGGCTCGCCGTGATAATCCGGGACTTTGCTGTTCTGTAGAAGCTCAAAGACAGTTTCTCTGTGGCAAAATTTTCGCAATTTTGGTGAAACTGCAGGCACCATGGAACTGATCCCAACTTGGATTCGATTGGTTGAAGAATGAGTGATCTTGTATTGTAAATTGCGAAAATGAGGTAACCCAACATTCTGTAATATTTCGATGCCTGATTCATACACCATTGCATATGCCACCTGAAAAACTTTATCTTTAGCAATAACAGAGCAAACTCAACTTATTTTCTCATTGCACTTGCTGTTCATTTCCATTTCACCCTGAAAAGATGGCTAGCAGTTTATCAGACCCCTCCAAAAAAAGTCTGTTAGTATCTGATTAAGTGAAAGCATTTGAGCGCTACTAAGAGATGCAGTTCAGTAATCGCAAAACATAATGTTTGTACAGCTTTGATTGATTATTCCGTTCTTATAGTCCAGTGGATAATCAGCAATCGACAACACAATGAGACTCACATGAAAGGTCGATTAGATGTGCTCCAATTTCCATTTGTCAACGTCCAATTCGACCTCATAAGGAACCTTTGCTTCGTATATCAGATTGGCATCAAGTCAGTAACCGGTGAGTTTATTTGCTTTGGATACTAATTCTTTTTTTTTTTTTTCATGGAAGGTTTTTATCTCCAATTACAATTTTGTTCTGAATACGTGTACGAGGCAAAAACAATAGAGATATCTGCTTATTAGGCTCGATGCTCTTCCCAGAGCGTGTCATGGATCGCTCCAAACAAAGTTAAACTTTCTTTTTGATTCTACCAAGAAAACGCGACGGCTTCGATTCGAAGGAACGGCGGAGTGAAATGTGGAAGTATGGAATCCGGATGAGTTATCTCCCCGTGAATGCTGCCAGTCTTTCCCCAATTTAAAGTCTTTTTTTCTGCCTTATCCTCTGTAAGGAGAATTCAATCACCATTCCGACCAAAGCGGGTAGCAAGTCTATATCTCTCCGAGGGAATCCTATCCCAACTTTGTCGAAGCAGAGACATATTCCATTGGAGAAACGATGCGATGGTTCGTTCTTACATGCAGTTCGGGTTGAGCTTGCCTCGTGTAGAGGCGAACCTGGGGCTCCTTTAAGTAGATAAAGCCTATTAAGTAGCCTTAAGAGATGTCCCTGATAAAATTGCAACACAATTTCTGCTAGAGCAGAATCTGAAATGTGTATTCCTAGGTGTGAAATTATATACACTTATGGATTTATTCGATGGACACGAACCAAAAGGAAAGATTGTTCATCTCCAAGATTAGTCAAGTGCAAACAAGGCTTTTTTGTTTTGCTGATTTAATTTTTTTTAAAAAATAGTTTTAGAGCTTATCTTGTGTTTTATGGAATATGGATTCTATTTTTAATGTTATACAAAGTTTTTGTTTGTTTGTTTGGAATACAAATAAAAGCAAGAAAGATCTCAGTGGTGGACTTGTTATAGATGTTGGTTTTAACTGCTGATGTTACTCGATTATTAGGCTGAAAAAGAATCTGTTTAGAGGTTTTCTATGAACGAGAGCAAAGAATTTCCGCAATTACTTGGAGAGTTTTTTGTGATAGATGGTACACTTATCAGTTGTAACATTTAGTACCTTTGAGAATTTCCAATTGTTTTTGTCGTTTATTTGGAAGGAGGAAAACTTGAACAAATCAGGGCAAAGGAATCCAAATTATTTTACTAGGGCTTGTTTCTTAGAATAAAATAGAAGAAAAAAAATTTAAATGAAAATTGAATGAATATGCCAGCGTTTCTTATTTTGATTAGCAGAATAATATTAAATATTATTTAAATTTAGCAGATAACTTCCCAGAAATGGCTTTTTTAATTTACCTAAGTGTTTAGTAGAGATTCATTGGATCTTCGATCTTTTCCGGCTCAACTGTTAAAGAATATCTTCGAAGGACTATAGAGTAAGACTGACCACTCTTAAAAATTAGTCGGCGGAAGATGTGCTAAAAAA